>JAEPRD010000016.1:0-377893 GCA_016758985.1 Mucor saturninus | reverse complement strand
GTTATTTCCAGCAAGTACCACTTAGTGTAAGCATTTAATTGAGCTTCAACTTTTACAAGCGAGTTCAATGACGAGTAAAATATTAAAGAATTACAGTTAAAAAATTTACAATATAGGGTATCGAAAGTGAAGGACGTGAACAAAACTCTGACCGCTGCTCAACCTGCCTACAGCTTGGACATTCCAGAAGGTCAAGTGCATTGTGCCCAATGAACAACACGCGCTCGACATCAACTTTAAATCAAGCGAAACAAACTGACACACTACTTGATCGACACAACTTGGGAGGAATGTCTACCGTGTGTTCTTATTGCCATGCATATATGTGGGTTCAAGAACGATCCGATAGCGGCGTAAATACGGCCCAATTTCAACTCTGTTGTGGATCAGGCAAATACAGAGTAACACCATTACAATCAACACCTGGACTCATATCCAATTTATTAAGAAACAATGATCAAAGAAGTAAAGAATTCAAGATCAATATTCGAGCTTACAACAACGCTTTAAGTTTTGCTTCGATGGGTGTCAATTTGGATGAGTCGGTTCAAAACTCTCGCGGTGGTGCTTACGCCTTTCGAATTCATGGAAGTATATATCACCGTATCGAATCGTTACTCCCAGCCGATAATGCAGCTCCATCTTTTGCACAAATTTGTGTTTACGATGCCGAAAACGAAATCAACAATAGACACCGTGTTGCAAGTCATGTCGACATTAACACGTTGGGAGAGTTACAATTTTTGATGCATGATATTTATCCCATTGTGAGAGATTTTAAGACGATGAATCAATACTTAATTGAAAACCCCAATCATGTTGCAGACGTATCAATGGTATTTAGAGCAGAAGGATTACCAGATCCAAGACGATATAATTCACCAACAACCTCCACGGAAGTTGGTATCTTGATTTTGGGAAGTGGTAGTAGACAAGATGGGGATGAGATCAGAGTTAGAGATATAATAATCAGGCCACAAAGCCAGGGTCAGCTTAAAAGAATCAATGAGTTAAATCAGACATTTGATCCAATGTCATATGCTTTAATTTTTCCTACTGGCCAACCTGGACGGCATACATTGTGTACTTCCGATAGTGGTTTAAAGGTAACACCGATGCAATTTTACAGTTTTCACTTTATGTTTAGAAACTGCGGCCATGATCTTCATCTTTTCGGAAAACGTTTTCATCAGTTTATTGTTGACATGTACGCAAAAATTGAGCAATTTCGTTTAAATTACATAAGACACAATCAATCCAATTTGCGTACTGAATTATACCGTGGACTGCAAGATGCTGTTGCCCACGATGATAACGATACAACCTCTCTTGGTCGCAAAATAATCCTTCCAAGCTCATTTATTGGAGGTCCACGACACATGTCCCAATTGTATCAAGATGCTATAAGTATAGTTAGACGTTTTGGAAAACCTGACTACTTTATAACATTTACTTGCAACCCAGCATGGCCTGAAATTCAAAATGAACTGTTATATGGTCAAGCTGCAGCTGATAGACCCGATCTTTGTTCCAGGGTTTTTCATTTAAAGTTTAAAAGCCTTATGAAGGACATAACCAAAGACCATATTTTAGGTGTTGTTGTTGGTTACGTTGCAGTTGTAGAATTTCAAAAGAGAGGGTTACCTCATGCCCATATGCTATTTATTGTGAAACCCGAACATAAACCAAGAACTACAACTGACTTCGACAAAATCATTTCGGCCGAGATACCTAATCAGGAATCATTTCCAATGGCGTATGCCACTGTCACAAAAAATATGATGCACGGTCCTTGCGGTTCCCTTAATCCCAGAGCTATTTGCATGAAAGATGGAAAATGTTCAAAGGGCTACCCAAAAAAATTTGTACCTATTACAACAACAGCTGAATCTGGCTATCCAATTTATAGAAGAAGACGAGATGGACGAAGTGTCACGAAAGCAAACGGTGTTGCTTTAGATAACATTTGGGTTGTTCCACACAACATTTTTCTCTGTACAAAGTATGTGTCACGGACAGAAGGGACAGAACAGAACAGGAAGACTACTTGGTGACACAGGGGGGAAGATTGGTCGAATAAAATATATTTATTTAATAAGAGAGGTGGAGGGTTAGGACTAAGATCCAGAATAGCGTTTTTCTAATAAATAACTAGCATCTATTTATACTATTTCTTATACATGGGAAAAACTACAATGGGTTTAAATTATAAATTAACAAGGGATTTTACGGAACGGGTATCATGAGTAGATTCTTGACAAGGATGAGTAATTGAGATTTGACGAGTAGTAACAAGCTGGATTTAGTTGGCATTGAATAATATGATGGTTCGGGAATATTTATGATTTGACACGGGCGGGAAAACTGGATTAGGAATAAAAGTAATAGATGATCGGGAAAAGGTTTACCAAGGTTGAGTCAGACAGAAAGCGAGAGAAATATTGAGAGACAGATTAATAATATGTTTTACAAGGAGTTCGGTGGCGGGCAAGATATACTGATATGACTTTTGGTACAAGGTTTTACAGGGAGTTTGATAGCGGACAAGATATACTGATATGATTTTTGGTACAAGGTTTTACAGGGAGTTTGGTAGCGGGCAAGATATTCTGACATTAATTTCTAAGACAAGGTTTCACAAGGGTTAAAAATCAAGGCATAATCTAGGACATGATGAAATGAGTTCATGACAGTATGATGCACATATCAATGTTGAAATATGTAACACTGTCTCCGCTGTTAAATACCTCTATAAATATGTATTTAAAGGACACGATAGAGCAAGTGTTCAAATCAGTAGTAATGACCAACAAGCCAACGCCAATACAGTGTCACATGATGAAATCAATCACTTTATCGATGCACGATATGTTTCTGCACCTGAGGCTTCATGGAGAATATTTGGATTTTCTTTGCATAAGGAGTTTCCTTCTCACCAAAGATTGAGTATCCATCTTCCTGGGCAAGAAACAGTATATTTTGCTGAAGGAGCTAATTTGAGCGATGTTCTTGCAAACTCAGCAAGTAAAAATACAACCCTTACAGCTTGGTTCAACATAAATAGAACAGATCTAAATGCCAACCAATATTTATATCATGAATTTCCTGAATATTACACTTGGCAAAAAAAGGAAACTGTATGGAGAACAAGGCAGAGAGGCTTTAATCAAACGATAGGTCGTATATATTCTGTTTCACCAAAAGAATCAGAAAAATATTATTTAAGACTACTGCTAAATTATGTCCGTGGAGCAAAAAGCTTTGAAGATATGCGAACTGTAGAAGGAGTATTGTATGAAACATATCAAGCAGCTGCCCGTGCCAAGGGATTACTTGCGGATGACGAACAATGGGACACATGTCTACTGGAGAGTGATACGTTTCAATCGACATTCATGTTAAGACAGCTATTTGTCATCATATTAGTTTTTTGTAATCCATCAAGCCCTTTTCAGCTATGGATGACGCATAAGGACAACCTGGCCTACGGTTATCTATTGACGCAGAAAAGACTTTTGACCGATGATAATTCTATTTTAACTGATGAAATGAAAGAAGAAGCATATGGTAATTGTCTCTGGGATTTAAATGAAATGTTAGATGCATATAATATCAATCTTGATGATTTTGCTGGATTCATTCTACCTTCCATTGATACCCGAAATACAGGTAGAAATTTTGGTTTTGACGGCATGTCTAGGCTTGAACGTGAACAGCGTGAATTATGTTTGGAGGCTGAAAGGTCAATGATAGACCCTGCTGAACTGCCTTTTAATACTAATTAACGTGCTGTTTTTCAAGGTATCATGGAATTGGTCAATGGTGAAAAGGTGCAACACAACGCACGTTTTCATTTTAAAGATAACCTGTGCTTTTTAGATGGTCCTGGCGGCACCGGAAAAACATTTGTTTTCAATGCTTTATAACAGGGTGTTAGACGAACAAATTGCATCGCTCTTTCTGTGGCTGTAAGTGGAACAGCTTCCCTACTTCTAAAAGGTGGTCGTACTGCTCACTCCAGATTTGGGATTCCGTTGCTTTGTGATCAAGCATCCATGTGCTTTTTAAAACCAAGAAGTAACAACGCCGCATTGATAGCTTTATCGTCTTTAATCGTATGGGATGAAGCTTCTATGATTAGTCGTGATGTTTTAGAAACTGTCGATAGAAGTTTCAGAGACATTATGAGACATCAAGATGAACGTCTCGGCAGGGTTCCTTTTGGTGGAAAATTGATTGTTTTTATTGGGGATTTTCGACAAGTCTTGCCTGTCGTTCCAAAGGGTACTAAAGATGATATAATTCAAGCATGTATGATTACGTCTCATCTTTTTAAGCACATAAAACAGTTACGACTAACTATAAATATGCGTGTACAACAAGCCCAATTGGTAGATAGTGTCGAATCAGCTCAAGAGCTTGAAGAATTTTCATCTTTTCTTTTACGTATTGGAAAAGGACAACACCCTGTATCCAAATACTTTAAAACAATATGTTTGCCAAGCGAAATGGTTTTACCCGGAAACAGTATTTCCAATTTATGTCGTCATGTTTACAACGATTTTGAGAACGAGGCTGATGTTGACTCTTCAATTTTAATGTCCAAGGCTATACTCGCACCAACTAATGCTTTTGTATCGGATGTCAACGATCATGTGTTGGAAAAATTTCCAGGAGAATATACCACTTTTTTTAGCACCGATACAGCTCTCTCAGATAATGATGCTCTTACATTGCCCCCAGAGTTTATGAATTCGTTGGAGTGTGGTAGTCTTCCACCGCATCAGTTAAAACTGAAAATCGGCTCTCCAATTATGATGCTTCGTAATCTGGCACCTGCCCAGGGTGTGTGTAACGGTACAAGACTTATTTGTAAGGCTTTGCTTCTACACACTATTCAGGCTGAAGTAGCAACGGGTCCATACGAGGGAAATATTTTTCTTATCCCCAGAATTTCTTTGTGTTCCACCGTTGAACAAGTCGGTGTTGAGTTTAAGAGGTGTCAATTCCCAATTAGACCAGCATTTGCAATGACAATTAACAAGTCGCAAGGTCAAACATTAGACTCAGTTGGCCTTTACCTTCCAACACCTGTATTTTCGCACGGACAACTATATGTTGCCTTATCGCGAGTAAAAAGACCAAGTGACATCAAAATTTTAATTCCTGCAGAAATTTCAGCAATAGAAGGTGAACCAGGAACATACGCATCAAATGTTGTTTACAAAGAAATATTTCGAAGTTAATGTATTTCAATGGTCCTCATGCACATTTTTTTTTTTTTATTCAAATAAATTTTTATTCCATATTCATTTTTAACAGGCCTGCGGCAGCACGAGGTTTTTTCAAAGCGCAGCGAAGGTCAAAATTTTTACCGAAACGGAGGTTTGGTTTGAAAAAACCTCGTTAAGTTTAAAATTAACACGATTATATATATCGTCCCAGTAGGACATGGTACGACTTCTTATTACACTATCTATATATACGTAGCAGTCGTACGACTACCCTTCGAATCATAAATAGTCGTGTGAATTATTGGGGGAGGATGAAGAATCCGGCCCGGATAAGTGACCATTTCCACAAAACGCAAAATTTGACAAAAAAATACCGTCGCCTGCAGGATTTGAACCTGCGCACGCAGAGCGTATATGATTTCTAGTCATACTCCTTAACCACTCGGACAAAGCGACTGGACATGTATTTGTCAGGCCAATGATTGTTAATAAACCAAATGTCTTGAAAAGTCACGTGACCATTCGGACTAATTTAACCGAACCAATCAATGACATGGATATGGATATGCCGCTCGAGGTAGAATTGCGGCTTAAGAAATCTAAAGCTCAAAAAAGAAGATTTGTACCCAATATCAATCAGGCCAATAGAAAACGACCAAAGAAGTAACACCACTTATTTATAAATATCACAACACTACTTCAGTATTTCGACAACCTGATTACTTTATATTATTATCAACCTTTATATCTATCACCATACAATTATACATTATTATCACCATACATCAGTATTACATTATCAGGACACTTATTATTATTATCCATTACATTATTATCACATTCTCTATATCCTCCAAACTAGTATAAATAGCCCCTAGCTTTGTATCAAATAAACATTATCTTCTATTTTATATATTTAAGTACTTATCTACTTATTAACTGATTAACCACTGAGAGTTGAATCTACACACACTACTTAACCTATTACAAGACTGATAGTATGATACGGTCGTATTTTGGTCTTGTGTTTCGCTTGAAGTCGTAAAGCACGTGACTTTCACGTGTTTGGTTTACAGTATGTATTTTAAAGAAGTAGGAGAAAGGTTGTTGAAGGTTTTGGAAGGTGTTATGAAGGTTAATGTTGAAATGTGCAAGGAAGGAGTTCGGTGGCGTCTAAGGAATAAATTGTTTTTCTGGTTGTTGTTACGCTTGGGAAATCTGGTGTTAAAAGTCCGAATGAATTTTCTAGAAGTCACGTCAAAATTGAGAAATGAATTCTTTATTTCGATAAACCCAGAGAATCGGTTTTTGTCTGTCGTCGCGTTTGGAAGAGGAGTTATTGTCGTATTGAATATTTCTTGGATGTTATTATTTGAATTTTTGACATCTGATTTTATTTCTTTCCTTTATTTTATTTTATACTTTCATTTATTTTTATCCGTATTTTTAACTTATGATTTATTTTTGACAACGATCGATCTGATCTTGTATTTATTATTTTCATGTATATTTTTGACAGCTATAAAAGCTTATTTTATTGACAGTGAATAAGCGAGATATCTTTTTCCTAGTTTATTTTTATATTCTATTTAATTTGATACATAACTTCTTTGGCAGCTTTCCATTGCTTACTAGTGCATTTAATCTCTTTCTCTTTGTTTGTATAATCTGATATCAAGTCTTTACAGTCTCCTTGAACCATCATTTTATATATTTGTTTATTCTCGTACTCTATACAAGGTAAACATAAAAGACAGGCAGATCCTTATCATGTAATTGACATATGCTGTGAGGTTATAAACGACGATGATCAACAAAAGCTTCTAGAACGTTTGTAAAAGGAAATATAGAAGTTTGTTTAACCAAATGAAGATTGGCTCTTTCCATATCGAGAATAATCCTCTATTATCACTATTTCAAGGCGCGTCAACCACACTCATGTAACCGTTTCTCACTTATCAAAAAGAATACACCTTTTCAACATTTTTACACTTTATTACATCGCCTTTCAATTTATTACAAGATTGCAACATCTTTTTCCAACACTTTATTTTATTTTCAGTACATTTATTTCAGTATCAAGTTTATTATCGTTTTTACACTATTTTATTTATCATCAAGTATTTCATTTAAAGAAAAGATATGTAAACAGCTTGTTCTTCAAGTAAGGTTTTTCAAGTCAAGACATTCTGGTTGGTTTTACAAGTTCTCTCGAATATGTTCATTTCAAATATCAAGTCAGTCTGAATTGTAATTTATACATGGATTTTATTATTTTATGCACATATCTTAATTTGGAAAGAAATAATTTATCTCGAGCTCAGGCAATATTGAAATGTCTCTAAAAATGCTTCGGTTACAACTACAATTACTCAAGAGAATACTCATATCTTAATACAATTATCTTATTAGATCTTTTAGTATAAATACTCATTGAATTCTTATATTTTAATAAACTTATCCTTTTCTTACTTTAAAATTTGTTATTGTAACTATTACCTGTGTGGTTTCTTTCTGATTGATCGTCTTGTGTTACTTCAATAAGTACCTTTCAATCTTAACGTAGGTTCCTATTACTGTAAAATGTTTCGATTATTAGAGGTTATTAACATGGCAGTGCCCTTTATTATTGTTTTAGTCTGCACAACCTCTTTGATCTTTTCTATTTTATCAATTACTATCACTCCAAATCACTTCACAGAGATTTACCACTTCGTGTACAAATACACTATTTCATAATTGTAAACCTCAAATGTTTAATTGACCCGTACGTAATTTCCCTGCACGTGACTATCACGTGAACGTGTTCCTATTGGCCAGAAGAGTACTCTTCAAAGTACAAGTACAAAATAAGTATTGAGATAAAAGATGAAGATTTATTAATTATAATGTGGGGTTATTTACACTATCTAATTTGGTTTATGTTTCATATGTGCGTGATTGTTTTTATGCTAAAGGTCTTCACCAGGGGAGCGAAAAAACACCCCGAGATTAACTACGAGATTAACTACCAGGTTTAATTCCAAATGAAGTAAAAACGTGACTAAACAAACATGCAAGCGTATATATTTCCACTAAAATGACTTGTTATGATTTTACGCTGTCTGCCATTTCTACTTGTTTTTATTTTTTTATTTTTTTATTTTTTTATTTTTTTATTTTTTCTTTTTTTGCCTTTTTTCTTGTTTTATACCTATTATTATCACCCTCAATAATGAATCCCAATAATTTTACTGAACAACAAATTTACGTTTTGCTTGAAATACTTTCTGATTTCAAACAACAAGTCGATGTAGCTAATTACTACGATTCAGAAACTGAGCAAACAGAACAAACAGGGTTGTTTAAAGCTATAGAGAAAATAACAGTTTTACAATCCACAATGACTTACACTATCAATCAGATAACTATGGCGGAAAGTCACCGCATTATTAACGATGTGCAGTTTATGATCTTTATGGGATCGCCTGTTCATTTAACTGAACGTATGATGACTGGAACACGTCTCTCTGGAAATACATACCACTGGTGGACTCATCGTCATCCTCATTTACACGATGGAAGAGGAATAGACAGCTTCAGAGCTCATTACCGCATTAATTTACGCACTTTTAATTTTATTGTCATGGTACTGAAACAGGAGCCTGAGTTTGCAGCATCGGACGAGCGCGATAATAATGTCAGTCATCCTGTATGGATGCAAGTTGCCATTGTTTTGTGGCGTTTCAGCAATACACACCTGGGATATCGAATGGCGGGGGAAATGCTAGGTGTAAACCAGAGCTCTTATAACCGATTCACCAACCGTTTTTTGGATGTTATGATACGTTCACTTACGAATTACAGCATAAGATGGCCATCAACTCGCGAAGAATGCCAGGATATCATGGCTGGATTTGCAGTACCCTCTCGAGGAACAGGCCGTATTCATTTAAAGGAATGTATCGGGGCTATTGATGGAAAATTGATAGTGGTCCAAAAACCCTCCGCCTTTGGCAATAGCTGGTTGGATCGCCATGGAAATGCTTCAATGGCTCTGATGGCAGTATGTGACCACAAGAAAAGATTCACTAAAATCAAAACCGGTATACCAGGTACGAATACAGCTTTTTCGTACAATTATTTAATTCATTCGTTTATATAACAGGTAGCCAGAACGATATGCATATCTTGAAATCCAGCATGTTATATACGGATATGATTGAGCATCCGGAAATTCTGTTCAAGGATCCAACTTCTTATATTGTTGGAGGTACGTAGTATATATAATCTTAGTACTTAGCATTAACTAAGCGTTTTATAGACTCAGCTTATCCGATCATGAAGCATTGCTTGACCCCTTACCGACGCACAAGGGACATTACACCTACTCAGACAAAGTATAACACCGTTCATTCGTCAACCAGATTTTCAATTGAAAATTGTTTTGGGTTATTCGTTGCCAGATCGCGGTTTATGTACAAACATTTGTATGTTTTACACTTGGAAAGAATGACCAAGGTGATTACGGTATGTGCCACCTTGCACAATTTGTGTATAACCTTCGGTGATAGTGAGGATTATCTGACGGAATTGTTATACAATCATGGAGATAACATTGCCGTGGATCAGTCACCTTTGGAGTGGTACATGCGAGTCAATAACATTGATGGGGCTCAAGTTATCCTTCGCGATATACCAATTGGGACCCGAGAGACCCCCAAATGCACCCATTCGCACCGCTGCAGAGAATACTGCATTAGAAGAAAGAATTGGAAGAACGGGAAGAGAATATAGAGATCAAGTTTGTTCAAGACTTTGATCCTAATAAAAATACTACGGCCGAATTTTTTTTTTTTTTTTGGAAAGTACTTTGATTTATTTGGCTATGATATATGGAAATAAAAAGGGGCCAACAAAATAGGGCCAACAAAATAGATAGGACGAATATTGATTTCCCAGTGATTAGTAATAGTTACACAGACATCCGGGTATTCGAAAATTTGCAAAAATTTGGGCGCTTCCGAAAATCTTATTTTCGGAAAGCTGGGATTAAAATTGACGGAGTAATCCGCATTTGAAATTTTAAAAATGCGTTTATGGCTTTTGCAGAACGGGGATTAACCGTCACAATGTTATCCGCTTATGTAAACGATAGCTAATTTTTTTGCGCATCTTATGCACGTACTTTTAAACCGCTATCATGTAAATTGAGCTCTAATCGCTCTTAAACGTTTCAGATTTGGTCTTATAACGATTGCAGAGCCGCGATCAACCATCACCAAGTCATTCACACCTGTAACCTATTGCCTTTGTTTAAACGCAGCTGATGAAATTAAATTCAAGGTTGCTACCGTCCGAACTCGTTTACTTATCAAACATCCAAAATTTACAACAAGCATACTTTTGTAACTGGTCTAATTTGGGGTTTCGCCAATCCTAGAAATGTCATAAAAGTATATCCGCAGTGCCTTTCATTTGTAGAAAATTGGTTCCGCCTTTTTTAAACCGTGGAGTAGTATAGTCTAGCCGGTAATAAATTATCTTTCTATTGGTTTCAGTATAGACTACCCAATGAAGAGA
Organism: Mucor saturninus; assembly: GCA_016758985.1. Taxonomy (NCBI): domain Eukaryota; kingdom Fungi; phylum Mucoromycota; class Mucoromycetes; order Mucorales; family Mucoraceae; genus Mucor; species Mucor saturninus. The sequence goes on along the minus strand of JAEPRD010000016.1, from coordinate 367,097 downwards.
ATGATTGAAGACGCTGTGTTGTATGAACCAAAATATTTGTGGTACCATTTAGGCGTTTTGATTAGCGTAAAAGATAACTCTTCACCATTGAAATCTAACACACACTGAAGTTGCATCAAAAACATACGCAATCATGTGGGTGTTATCTTGTTTTATTTTGTTACAATTGTCAATGACCATCCAGCCAATGAAATGAGTTCGGTAGAAAAGCCCGGCACTGAGAATTACTATGATGTAATGGAGCTCACCAGACCCAAAAGAAGGTTCAAGCCCAAAACCATCAAGACAAGACCTAGCAAGAAAACAAGACTAAATGTCATAAGAACAAACAAGACAAAGTTATAGACTATTTTAGTTTATAAAACAATTACGTACAGACCTTATATCAACAAATCAAATAGTATAAATATCCCCATCATATCATTAATAAATCTTTATCTTTTATCTCATACTTTATTTTGTACTTGTACTTTGAAGAGTACTCTTCTGGCCAATAAGAATAGCTTCACGTGTTAGTCACGTGTTAGGAATTATTACGTAAGGATTAACTAGACATCTGAGGATTACACAATTAATATATCGTGCGACAGCTGAATGTGGAGATCAATTGTTGAAGTATGCGATGGCCGGTAGTTCGAGTCCAGGTGCAGACATTTTGCCTACATGAAAGACCTATTTTTTATGCTGTTGTCAGAGGGATTTTAATAGATGATGCTTATGTAAAGTTAAGTATAGTAAATGAAAGATGATCTTTATTGACTTATAGTTTTGTGAAATGATTATATCTAAATTGAAGTTGTACAGAGCTTAGTCTAAAATTATATCTGACAATATCCCCTCCTTAAAATGTTATTAGATCTTGACTAGAGTATTAAGTAAAAGAAAAAAAATACAAAAGTTTTGGATTAGTGAGATAATATATATAAGAATAAAGAGAATGTCGATAAAGTTAAAGTCGTAGAGTGTATTGTATATGATAGTTTTTTTTTTTTGGATTGGTGGTTTTTTTTTTTTTTTTTTTTTTTTTTTTTTTTTTTTTTTTTTTTTTTTTTTATTGCGCTCTTGCAGTACGAGGTATATACCAGCTTGATGAGATATTTGAATTATTTATGTTTACTGGTTTTAGTCGGTCTGTGTGGACCCAAGAGGTGTAAACTTTTCCTTCTATTTCTTTTAGTTGGTAAACATTGTATTCGGAATTGGTGTTGATGATTTGGTATGGACCCATCCAATTGAATTCGAGTCCCTTTTTGGATTCATTTCGTAATAAAACAAAATCGTTTATCTTGAAAGTTTGTGTCTCTTTACCTTTTATAATATTATCCCACCTTTCCTTATCTTTTATACCTTGAATTCGCATATTTTCTTCAGCTACAAATCTTACTTCACGTAGGTGGCGGATACGGGTGAGAGCATCTTCTGTGATCAGATTTGCATCAAATTCAGTACGGTCATTCATATATGGTCTATGGAAGTCTCCAGGAATACGCGGCTGAGTACCATATACGAGAAAAAATGGACTATAACCTGTAGTAGAGTGTTTTCTTATGCGGCATGCAAATGTCACCGTGTCAATATACTCGTCCCAACTGTGTACATCACCATTAACGTATTTTTTTAACATGTTCTTGATAATTTGATTTAGTCTTTCGCATTTTGAGTTACTTCGTGGATGATATGCGCTTGTAAATGTGTGCTTCGATCTAATCTTATTCATGTATTGTTTTAGTACTTTTGATAGAAAATTTTGGCCTCTATCTGTAAATATTTCTACAGGGTTTCCAAATTTCAACACAATTTCTTCGTATATGAATTTAACAATTTCATCACCAGTGGCATTTTTTAATGCACGTATGATCGGCCAATTGGTTGAGTAATCTACAGCAACTAAGATCCATCTATTGGCATTTTTGGTGGTTGGTAATTCTCCAATAAAATCAAGATGCCAACGCGAAAACGCAGGTGGTACATCCAATGGTTTCATCGGCGCATGATGAATATTCTTTTCGGCACGGCTTCCAAGTTGACAGGCTGGACATGATTTTAACCAGTTAGTGATATCAAGTTGCATACCTGGCCACCAAACTCGCGATTTTAGTTGATTGTAGACAGAGATTTGGCTCAAATGACCATATGCAGTATGAAAGTTATCAATAAAATCAGCTCGTTGATGAAATGGAATAAATTTTAATTCGGTAGTATCGGTGTTATTTGTATTTTTGATTATTTTGTATACATGTTGGTTCTTGACAATAAATTTTTCTTGGTTTTGACTTAATTCTGATTGAAGTAGTTTGGGCCATTGGTCGGGGCTTCGAAAATATAGTAAAGGCCAATCTTGTATAGGATCGTCTTTGATAGATTTGACCGGTTTGCTTAAGGATATAGAAGATGTATTAGTAGTAATGTTATTTTGGGTTGTATTGTATAAATATTTTGGTTGAATCGAGGTAGTAGCTGGAATACAGTCAGGACCATCTCTTCGTGATAGAAGATCAGGAATTGTGTTATCTTTACCAGCCTTATATTGAATATCGGGATTATATAATTCTATTTCTGACATCCATCTTACCAATCTAGGCACGGGATGTTTTTGGTCACGATAGTACTTCAATGGTAAATGATCAGTAAATACAGTATAAGTTTTGCCATCTATAAAACATCGCCATTTTCGTAAAGCAATTAAAATTGCGAGCATTTCACGTTCTTGTGCGGGATAATTGCGTTCTTCTTTACTGTATCGTTTACTTTCAAAGGCTAACGGTTTCCAATAGTCATTTTTATCTTGTTGTAACAGAACCGCGCCAGCGGCAAAATCCGAACTATCACATTCAATTCGAAATGGTTTATTCATATCGGGTGTTTGAAGTACCGGAGCGCTGGTAAGTTTCATTTTCAATAATTCAAAGGCATGTTGGCATGATGCTGTCCAATTTACTGCACGCGTTTTATAACCTGTACCGGCTGTTAAATCTGTCAATGGTGAAGCTATGTGTGCAAAATTGGGAATAAATCGGCGATAGTATTGAGTAAGACCGAGAAATTGTCGAACTTGTTGCACATTTTTGGGAGTAGGCCAAATTTTGATAGCGTCAGTTTTCTGCTGAGAGGGAGAAATACCATCCTTTGATATATGATAACCTAAAAAAGTTAGCTCTTTCATGTTAAAGTGGGATTTTTTGATATTGATAACAAATTTGGCTTCATCAAGTTTTTGCAATACAAGCTTCACATGTTCCTTATGCTCTTTTTCATTTTTTGAATATATCAGCAAGTCATCAACATAGATGATTACAAATTTATCTACAAATGGTTTTAATACTTTGTTAATTACATCCTGAAAGTAAGGGCCTGAGTTTTTCAATCCGAATGGAGCTACAAGGAATCTATGTTGACCAAATCGATGGGATATAGTTGCTTTCATAGAATCCGATTCAGATAGTCGAACTTGATTGAATGCACCAATGAGATCAATTTGTGAAAAACATGTACTGTTATGGAGTTGATCCAAACATTCATCGATTCGTGGGATAGGTATTCTTTGGGCGATAGTAATTTTATTGATACTGCGAAAATCACAGCACATTCTCAATTTTGGTGTTCCATCTGCGTTATTAGATCCAGCCTTTCGTACAAATAAGATTGGAAATCCATATGGTGACGCTGTTGGTATAATTAAACCCTTTTTTTCGAGGTCGTTTAGTTGTTTTTTTAATTCCGATAATTCAATAGGACTCATTCGGTATGGTTGATGAAAAATTGGTGGGGCATTTTCAGGATCAGTCACGATAATGTCTCTTGTATGACGATGGGGGGGCAATTCAGTAACCTCTCCTTTAAAGGCATACGGAAATAATTTTGCAAATTCCTCTTTCCAATCCTGGTCAAGTTGTAATGCTGATGCAGCAATGGGCGAAATTGGTGTGATTGTGGCAGTATTTCCAGTATTTTCATCAATAAAATTTACCACAAAACATTCAGTAATTTGATCCTTTTTAAACCATCGAGCAACTTGAGTAGCAGAAGCTAGATAATCGAGCTCGGTTGATGGTTTCATTTGATCTGTAGTATTCAGTTGAACTTCTTGTGTCGCATTACATGTGTCAATTTTTGAAGACGGGACAGGGTAAATTTTAACTTTATAACTATTGTTGGTATCTTTTAGTTCCCATGTGTCGTCAAACCAATCTGGACGTGGTGCGGTTTCTTTTAACCATGTTCTCCCAAGAATGATATCAAATTTGGATTCAAATACGTAGGCTGAGACAATTTCTTGATAAGCGTGATTATCACCTAAAAACATACGGAAGGTTATACGTTTACTTATGTTGGATTGTTTACCATCAGCTGTTTCAACGGCTTGATTTTGTACTTCATTTTCAGTCAATGCATGAGATATCAGTTTTGGATGAACATAATTGGTACTTGCACCGCTGTCAATAAGAACTTTAAAGTTGGATCCACCAACCATAGCCTGGTACAATGGTAACTTGCTGGAAATGTTGTCTAACTTATTAAGAAAAGATTGGTCAATCGAAATTAAATTACCTGATTCAGGAATAGGTTTGGGTTCTAAGACAGGATACAAGTAAGAATCTTGACTATCAAAATTTGATAAGTCAGTTAAGCTTTTATTATCAGAATGATTAGCTGTGGAAAAAAATGATGAGTTGGTACTGTTATTATTATTAGAATTGTTACGGAGTGGGTCATAAGTATCTAGCAAAGCATTGAGTTGTTGACGGAAATTGCCTTGTTGATGGTTGTGATTATTATTATAGTTTGTGCGAGGTGGCTGAGTACGATAGCCATTATGAGGTCTTTTATTTTGAAAAATACCACGGCCTTCATCCCATTTTTTATTACGACATTCATTTTTTTTGTGACCAGTTTTGTTACAATAATAGCAGGTAATGTTGTTACTTGGTTTGTTAGTATATGTGCTGGTCTTTTGCTTATTGAGCAAATTTAGAAGAAGTTGGTTTTGCTGTTTTAGTTCGGCGACCGAAAGGTCCATAGGATCATCAATGAGATGAGATGAAGATGAATTATTTTGCTGGACAGGATGGCTATATAGCATAGCTGATTCAAAGGTCCTTGCACATTGATACATACCCTCCAGGTCAATTGGATCCTTGAGTAAAACATGAGCACGCGCCTTGTCCTTTAATCCACGCGAAAACTTATCCATAGCCTCATCTTCAGCTATATTTATTTCCAGCAAAATGTTCTGGAAGTCTTGGATGTATTGTTGCACAGATGATGTTTGTTTGAGTGTAAACAGCCTATCTCTGGTTGATTGTAATGTATATCGAGGTTTGAATTCGATGTCCATATGAGCTTTAAACGATTCCCATGTATTAAGATCATAGTTTGTTTTAACTCTGTAATACCATAAACGAGCATGATCAGTTAACAATGAGATTGCGTAATTTACCCATCTCGATTTTTCGAATTCATGAAAGTTTAAGTAATGTTCCACAGAAGTGTACCAATTATCAATAATAGTTACATCCCTCGTTCCATCATAATTCGGTGGAGTAGGAATTCGTACTTGATTATAATTTTGTTGATGTTGATGTTGATGTTGTTGTTGATGTTGTTGCTGTTGCAATAAAGTTGTCAATAGTTGCATGACATCAGATTCAGCATAAGTTTTTGATTTTTCCGTATTATTTTCCATCTCAGTGTCTTCGATGATTAATTCTGTTTTGTTGTTGTTGTTGTCCTTGTAATTTTTAAAATGTTCTAATAGTATTTTGGTTCCTTTATGTATTTCAATCTTTTCTGTTTTGCTAAATTTATTGTATTTGCTCTGTTGATCTATTAAAATTCCTCTGTTTTTAAGAAATACTTCCAATAATTTATGTTCTGTTGTTGCTAACTTTCTTTTTGTTTCCTTGATAATTTCTTGAATAATATGCACAGGATATTCTAATATGTTTTTATTGCTGCTTGTTGTTGATGACATTCGTAACGAATGATCAAGTCTTATTAATTTATTTTACTGGTGCTACCAATTGTCAGAGGGATTTTAATAGATGATGCTTATGTAAAGTTAAGTATAGTAAATGAAAGATGATCTTTATTGACTTATAGTTTTGTGAAATGATTATATCTAAATTGAAGTTGTACAGAGCTTAGTCTAAAATTATATCTGACACTGTCACAAGTGACTTTGCAGTTGTTGGTGGCTTGCTAGAAATATAAAAAAGTTTTCAATTATATTTATTTGTTCTTTCTTTGTTTCTTCATGTAAGTTCCTTTTTTGTTCAAATTAACATTAGCATTGCGTGTCTTGACTAATTGTTATTTTTATTTTTAAATCTTTCTCCATTCCTATTAATTTTGGAATATTCTCACCCTATTTTCGCAATCAATTGCACATTACTTCCGTTGTTAGTAATTTCGAAATGAGTTCAGCCATTCTTGTCCGAGATCATGTCGAAGATAACGAAAATACTCCTGCTCGTCCCAGAGGTCGTCAGATCGGTCAAGTTGTTGCCCAATACCGTTCCAGAGTACCCGTTAACGTAATTGCAACTGAACTAGACCATTTATCAGGAAGACCTGAGAATACAGAAAGGTAGGTCAATAAAATCTTCTGCAAAAGAGCATTATTCTAACTTCGTCGTCTTTTAGATATGTTAGCGAAGAACTCGGTGTTTTTCAATTGGTTGATTTGAAGTGTAATGTTGCGGGTTGCCAAAAGGATATGTATCGTAAGTGGAGGGAAAATCGTGGAAGATATTATTATCATTGCAATGGTAGTAGCGATACACACAAGAAACGTTATCAAACAGCAGCCAAAAACACCTTTTTCTATCGCAGAAAACTTCGAGTCGATTTGTCTTACCGAGGTCTCAATCAATACGTGGAAAACTCCTCAGTTACCAAAGTGCATGGCAAATACACGCTATCTTTACCTGCTGTTGGAAAATTAACCAAGGACGTCAATACTCTCATGCTATGTGATTACGTGAACACAAACTTGCCCTTTCGTTTAGGCTCTTCCCCTGATTGCGATCATATCCAGATCGACGAATCAAAGTTTGGTAAACGCAAGCACCACCGTGGACATCGTGTTGAGGGTGTCTGGGTTTTTGGCATGGTGGAAGCCATCAAGGTCGGTGAGGAGATCTCCAAATCAAATGGCCAATTTTACAAAAAGCCTTTGTTTCGCGCTGGCCGGTTTTTTGTGTGCACGGTGCCTAATCGTACTACGGCTACATTAAGACCAATTATCGAGAAGCACTGTGAACCGAACACTGTGATCCGTTCGGATGGTTGGAAGGGTTACGATTTTATGCATCCCATTGATGTTCTTTTGGAGGATGGAACGTACGAAAACAACGAGCAGCGGTACGAAGATGGTAATTTTTTCTTCAGACAACATCAAGTCGTTAATCACTCGAAAAGTTTTGGTACCAAGGATCAGGTTAGGGGTAACCATACGCCTGGGTATATTCATACGAACGTTATCGAAGGCATGTGGGTTGATTTAAAACGATCCATTGCTCCTTGCTACAGAAATGAGCAACATTGTGCGGAGAAACTTCTGGAGTATCTTTGGAAAAAAGCAAATCCAAGTGTTTTGGAAGGCTTAAATCGTGCGTTGAAGGAGGTAACATACCCTTCCGGTATTGCAGGTGCATCTGGTGAGCTTAACGTACCCGAATTGTTTACCAGAGGTGAAAATGGACTCTCCCCCGAGCGCCAACGTCAACATGAAGCCCGCTTGGAATCTCGTCGTGTTGCTTGGATTCGACGCAATCAAAACGCAGCTGAAAATGATGGTAACTCATCCGGTAGTGATGAAGAAGGTCACTCACCCAATGGTAATGCTTCCGATGGCAGTAATGATTCTGACTGGAGTGGTGACGAGGATAATGATGTGGGTGAGTGGAGCGAATCTACTGCAGGTGATAGTCCCGGTCAACATTCCGAAGTCAATGAACAAACAAGCCAGGAAAATCAGCGCAGAAGAGTAACAGAAGCAAGTGGTCAAAGAAGAACTACGAGATCATCTGTAGCTTCATCGCAGGCTGAAAGCTCTTCGGCATCGTCTGGTTCTTCCCGTGGTCGCTCCTCTTCTCGTGGACGCCCAGCTTCCCGTCGTCCTGTTGGAAGACCCTCTGGGCCAAATAAACGGGTCAGGGTAAGTAGTGGCGCTGGTCCTGGTCGTCCCACCGGATCTCGCACTCGGGTAGTAGCTGCAGAACCTGCGCCCATTCCACCAGTCGCGCCTTCACCAAGATCAGTTGGTCGACCTCGATTAGAAAATAGGCCTCAATCTTCCGCCGAATCATCAATCCCAAGAACACGCCATAACCCGAGACCATCTAGAAGATAAAATTTAAAAATTAAAATTCAAATTCTTTATATCTAAATGTACTTTTACCTTGTGTTCTGTTGCTTTTATATATAATTTAATAGCTACTAAGTTTTTCCTTTTCCACAGTACGTGCATAATTAATTTATCACGCCCTGGCAGCTTTGCCTGCTTAAAATGTTCTTTTTATAAAACCGATTATGCGTAACAATTAATCACAACTAATATCCCAATTAAAACTATTCGTAAAAAATAAGTGTTAAAGCAATTGCGCATACGATGGTATGGCTTTTGGTGATTTTTACCGTAGTCAAATTAGGTTACACGATCATAATCCACAATAATTGATATTATTGCGACTACTAATACTCTCATAAAAAAGCAAAAATTAACAACTTAACTAGACAGATCCTTTTGGATATTTATTGCTCATAAAAAACAATTAAGATATTAAAAGTTTCATTTTATTCTCTTGTCCCATAATTATCACAGATGGTAAGAAAAATAAGCAGGCATTGGTACAATGCAAAATTTTTAAGACATGTCCACAAACTTGAAACATAATTTTTATGCCTGCCTTTTTTTTCCGACTGTTTTATGTGTTAGCTTTTTGTTAAACTATTTACATCCTTTTCTTTTTTTTTAAAAAAAAAAAAAAAAAAAAAAACCTTCTTTAAGTATACTTTGCTATTGTTGTATTGGTCTTTTTTTTAAAGGTAATGTTTCCATTGCCGTTATAAAAATAAACTGGTGTATACACTCACTAAAATCACCTATAAGACCATGATTTCAGCTAATATTCTAATAGTACTCTTTTTACACTTCCATATATATTTTAAATCATTTTCTATGTACAGTGTAAGCTTTAGACTAGCCACATCCTTGTCTTGATTGTTATGTAACCTTTTTAGAAGTATTTCTTCTATAAGGCAAGCAATCATATGTAGCTAAAAAGTATTCGTATAAACTAACGCGGGGATCCTTTAAAAATGTGATATCAAAACTTCCTGGGAATTTTGAATATTCTATTTAACTACATTCAAATAACAAATCTTACACCATTCGTATAAATTTGCCAATTATTTGTCTGTCACCCTAGAAAGTCAAAGCCTAGTCTCTTTTCTTTTCTCTGTAACTTCATTTCAACTCTTATTTTCTTATTTATTTTAACTGGTTCTTGATCATGTATATTTATAAAATACTCATATAAAACAACGTGGTACTCCCATAAGAATTGAAATGTAAAACGTTATTTATATTCTTGCCCTCTAACTGGAAAACTATACATACAAAATACCTTAATTACTAATATAAAATTGATTCGCACACATGTCGTGGCTTCGGTCACACAAGTAGTTTAATATTTAAAATACGGTTCACTAAAATATAATAAAATCATCTTTTGATCTCCTAAATAATCTTTGATATATTTGGTCGTTACATAACAATAGTTCCTCGACACACAAAAAAAAAACTGACCGATCAACGCCCAACAAAACTAAAAAGTAAAAAAACCAACAAAACACCAGGGTTTGAACTTCGGACGTAGTCAACGTCAACCGAAAGCATTACCACTCGAACATAGGAGCACTTTAATCATTGTCAAGCCTGTAAATGTTCATGGATCTAATGCCTCAAAGAATCACGTGACTAGCCGGGCTAGTCCGACCCGAACTCCGGACCTTGACGTAGACATGCCTCTAGAAATCGAACTTAGGCTCAAGAAGACCAAAAACCAGAAAAGACGATTTGTACCACTCAAGAATAATCATATGAATCGGAAAAGGTTTAAGCTGAATAACACCACTTTATTATATACAACATAACACCACTTCGGGTTCACCTATTTCATATCAATAACCTGTTTATATTATTCATCATTATTATTATTATCAATATCATCATCACAAGTATTATTATATTATCACATCACTTATATCTTAACAATTAGTATATATATCCCTTAACATTTAAACAATAAAACATTATCTTCTATTTTAATATTAAATACTTCTTTACTACTTCCTATTCTAATTAACCACTGAGAGTTGAATTAGAATAACATGGAACTTACATCATCTTAAAGCTAAAAATAAAACAAAGAAACATTTAAGATAAAATATCACGTGATTTAATCAGGAAGGACATGCTAAGGATTTCTGGTCTTTATTTTTTATAAAATTGTACTGGAGAACCCTATTTGCGCGTTATTTTTTAAGTCGTGTGTATCTCAAAATACGTTAAGATATTCCTAGATTTTTTGGAAACAACATTATAACTAAGTACCGATTAAAAATTTGATATTATACAATAATTCTCGATTTTTAAAGACGTACAAAGAAGGAGAGAGTAAATATTACGTTCCTATCACCATACAAGAAAATCAGATTTAATTAGGATACCGAGATTTTTAACCGATTGCAAGACATGATAATTACTTTGTTGATAAGCAAAAATAAAAAATAAAAAAATATTGGCATTATTGACATTTAACAAGCAATTACTAGCTCAATTTTAACAATAAAGTTTTCATTTTTTTGTATTAAATGCGGCCAAATTAAAGGTACTGTTTGTAAGTGTTGATAACGCTGTAGAAATTAATTTGCGTTCAGCCAAAGACTTACAACCAATTTGAAAACTTTGAAAAGCGATTACTAATGCAGTTCATGTGATAGGGCTTTAAAAGTACGTGCATAAGATGCGCAAAAAAATTAGCTATCGTTTACATAAGCGGATAACATTGTGACGGTTAATCCCCGTTCTGTAAAAGCCATAAATGCATTTTTTAAATTTCAAATGCGGATTACTCCGTCAATTTTAATCCCAGTTTTCCGAAAATAAGATTTTCGGAAGCGCCCGAATTTTTGCAAATTTTCGAGTACCCGGATGTCTGTGTAACTATTACTAATCACTGGGAAATTGATATTCGTCCTATCTATTTTGTTGGCCAATAAAATATGGATAAAAATGTAGAAAAAAAAAGCGATAAAATCAAAAAGATATTAATCCAAAGCTTAGGTATCTTCGTCAGGGTTGACACTTGGTGTCGTGGGTGCTGGTGTTGTAGGTGCTGGTACAGGTGCTGCTGTTTGACGATTACTGAAGAGACTCATCAAATCTCGCATCATCTCTAGTCTTGTGCTCCTGTCAAGTGCAGCATTATTATCACTTGATTCTCGGTCTAGTACCATAAGTCTCTCTTCTTTCTGAATCGGCTTCTCTTCTTTCTGCCTCGGCTTCTCTACTCAATCTATCCAGTCGACGGTGTTCCGCTTCTTCCAAAAGCGATCTTTGATAACTTTCATTGATTGAGCTAAATTGCTTCGTCATTGTTCTCATAGCTGTCTCGACAAATTGTGTATGCCTTTCCGCGTTTTGCAAATACGCTTGTTGTACACCCAAAATAGTAGTGCGTACAGCAGAGTTTGTAGATCGTGCTGATGCTGGTGAAGGTGCTGGTACCGATGATGGTGTTGGTGCTGTTGCTCTTGGTGTTGCTCGTGGTGCTGCTCTTGATGATGCTGGTGAGGCTGGTACTGTTGGTGCTGGTGTTTCGGCTGGCACGGATCTTGCCGCCGGTGTTACTCTTGCTGAGGCTGGTACAGACGTGGAAGCTGGTGTTGCTCTTGATGGTGATGGTGATGGTGCTGGTGCTGGTGCTGGTGCTGGTGCTGGTGCTGGTGCTGGTGCTGGTGCTGGTGCTGGTGCTGGTGCTGGTGCTGGTGCTGGTGCTGGTGCTGGTGCTGGTGCTGGTGCTGGTGCTGGTGATGCAGTAGGTGATGATGTTTGGGGAGGGGGAGGGGAAGACGAAGCAATATCTTCATTCAAGACATCTGCAGCAAGTTCTGCCAAATGGTTTCTCAAAAATGCTGGAGTAGACAACAGCGTGTTGGTGTACGTCTCATTATCCTCCTGCAGAGTGGTAGTAATTGTGGTTCCCGCAACACCATTCTGTACTGTCGATGTTTCAATTGTGTAAGATGGCGAAAAGCTGGGATTACGGACGGTAATATTTTCATTATCAAGTAATGTTCGTATCTTGTTTCAGGAGGAGCTCCACCAGAACCAGTACGTCTGATATCCGCTAAAACCTTCTTGAAGTTTTTTTTGATACTCTGGAATTTGGCCTGGGCGTATTTGACCTGTTGGTATTTGGACCCGAATCTTGTATGCGTAGTTGCATACTGAACAACTTCAGGTACTAGGACGAACTTACCATGAAGTTCCTCCCATAATCTTGCTTTTCCATAGTTGTCAAGTCGGGAGTGCTTTTGATAGAATCTATCACCTAAAATACACTGCAGCAAAATACTTTCAATTGCGATACTCCATTCACCAGGACGGCCGGGTAAAATGATCTCCTCCTGTAGGGCTTCATCCTCTTCCTCAATTTCTTCATCTTGTTGTTGAGGCTGCTGAGGTTGAGGTTGCTGAGGTTGGGGTTGCTGAGGTTGAGGTTGCTGAGGTCGAGATTGCTGAGGTCGAGGTTGCTGAGGTCGAGGTTGCTGAGGTCGAGGTTGCTGATGGTTACGCTCCTGTTGCTGAGGATGTTGCTGAGGTTGTTGATGGTAAAGACGGAATTCTCGTTGTTGCTGCAATTGATACAATTGATGTCTCTCAAATTGTTGACGTTGTTCCAAACGGATTTGTCTTTCCAATTGCTCACGCTGGTATTGCTGCTGTCCACTATGTTGCCCATTTTGCTGTTGTTGATACTGTGGACGTTGTTGCTGGAACTGTTGTTGTTGGAACTATTGTTGTTGGATCTGTTGCTGCTGGGTCTGTTGCTGCTGGTAGAGTTGCTGTTGCTGAAATTGGTGAAACTGTTCAGGATGCTGATGTTGACGATTAGCATGATGCTGTTGTTCATTCTCAGGTACATTGGGGGTGGTATTGTTAAGAGATTGCTTGGATTGATTCATATTGTTCAGTGACAGGTATGTTATTTTTTATAAAAGATACGTGATTTTATTCAAAAATTTTGCAAAAAGAGAGAGTGAATTCACTGGTGAAAAGGTATTTTAATAAAATGTTAATGTTTGCATTGCTCGTGCAGCTACAGACTTTAGTAGTGTCAAATTTGGAAACAATATTTGTACTTTATCCTTTTTTGAATTAAACCTGGTAGTTTCCAAGGTGATATATGCCTTGGAAACTATTCAAAATCACAAACATTGCATGTATACTGCATGTTTGTTTAGTCACGTTTTTACTTCATTTGGAATTAAACCTGGTAGTTAATCTCGTATTTAATGTCGGGGTGTTTTTTCGCTCCCCTGGTGAAGACCTTAAACTAGTTTATGGCTTTGCTTGTTTGTTCTTATGATATACAGTTTTGTTTTCTTGTTTGGTCTGGCTTTCGTGACCTTTGGCTTAAACCTTCGTTTTGGTCTTGTGAGTTCCATTGCGTCATAATAATTCTCGGTACCGGGCTGTTGTACCGGAACTATTTCATTGGCTGGATTTGTTCTGACAGTAATGTCAAGCCTGTAAATATTGATGGATCGAATGTCTCCAAGAATCACGCGACTGTCCGGAACAGTCCGGTATCCGACCCGGACCTTGACATGGATATGCCTCTAGAAATCGAACTTAGGCTTAAGAAGACCAAGGGTGTTCTCAAGCAAAAAAAATTTGTGAACCCCTCTTTTTGTAAAAATTTGGAACCCCCTCCAAAAGGCAATTATAACCTTATAATTTCATACTCCTCAGCCAAAAAACGTCGAAATTTCTTACTAACCATTTTAAAAGATAAACCATCATCAGAGGGTGGTTTAATTACAAAAATGGAATTGCGAACCCCTCTGATGTAATACTTTCATCATTCAAAAAATACTAAAAAGCTCCCACTAGTTGACAGTATGATCATAATAATTTTTACTTTGTTGTTTTCTTTTCTTTATTTTTTGATATTAAAAACTAGCAAATAATATTAGCTTTACCCTTATAAACAATGTTCGGTACCATCAACTTCAACGCCCCTTCCAGTTCAACTGCTTCCACCTCTAGTGCTCCTATTGAGGACGACAGAACAAAAGGTCCAAATTGGAGTGTAGCAGAAGAATGCTTGTTAATTCAAATTTATAATAAGCATTTGGATTCTCTTGAAAAGGGGGAAAAAAACACGGAGATGTCGATTGAACATAATGAACTGGCTCGCCGTTAGAATTTGAGAAGTCGACCATCAGAGGAGCAAAAGAAACAATGGAAGCGTATGGTTAAAGATTTCAAGGAAGAGTTTGCTAGACGTCCATCAACAGGTGAATCAGGATTCGAATCTGATGTCGTCTATGACAAGCTGGAAGAGATCTTGACGAAATTTCCCACCATCTTGCCACCAGTCACTTACTCCTCTCATTCCAGACAGTTCGTTGACAACACTAATGGTGTAAATCAAGGATCATCTACAGCTCCAGCTGAATCTTCGTCTGTACCTGTTGCAGAACATGAACGTCCTGCTCCTCCTCAAGAATTGCAACCACCATCTTCACGCAGAAGAGTGGAAACACCCTCTCCCAATCACGCCTCCACTGCTACTCCTCCTGTCAATCCTTCTACGACCTCACCACCCAATCCTTCTCCCGCCCCTCAACCTACCAATCGTTCTTCTGCGCCACCTCGTCATCCCAGATCAAACGTAGGATCTACACCAGCAACCACAACCTCTGATACTGAAGCTATGCTTAATCGCATTGTTGATAGAGAGCATGAGCTTTGTAATGGAACATTTCGAGAGTTCAGAGAGTATATGGATTCTCAATTAGGAAGAAGAGATCCAACTGGGGAAGCAATCATTGCTTCTTTAAACCGAGCTACAGCTGCTTTGGAACGAAACGGTGATAGATTAAACGAGTTGCATAATCGTATGAATCAACAAAGACCCAATCAATAAAGATATTCTTTTTTTTAATACATATGTTTAATTACATTTGGTACCTCTTTATTGTCTAGGTTGAAACCATCGGTTCAACTCATCTCTTCTTGTACGAACAGACTCTCGAGCAGTTTCGACATTCTCTTCTTCATCTTCATCCATCTCGATTCCTTCGTCAGTTTCAAAATCTGGATCCCCAATGTTGATACAGAAATTGTGTAAGATACAAGCCGCAGTAATGACTTGGCATATATTTTTAATCTTCTTCATGTAGACGTGTTTTTTTATGAACCTCCATCTAGCTGAGAGTATTCCAAAGGCCCTTTAGATGGTCATTCTTGCTGAAGAGTGGACCTTGTTGAATTCGGGTTTGGCAACGGCCTCGTCTGAATTGACTGATACTTCACTCAAAGGATATGGAACAATTACATTACGACAGAGATCATATGCAGAATCTAAAGAGGGTGTGTAAGTAAATTATATGTTAACTTTATAGTCAGTATATAAATAACCTGCAAGAATGTAACCGTCCAAAGGGAAAAATGTTGCTGGTTGTCGTAGGAACTGGGTGTACACTTCAGTCCACTTGAAAGCACCTGCATCGTGGGTGCGACCTATAAATACATAACAGTAAAGCAATCAACATGTTATGGATCTTTCATTATTACCAGAGTCACCGACACGAATGTACGTAAAACGGCATTTGTTGTAACAGATTGCCGTCAGTTTCATTGCAAAGTTTCCCTTTCTATCACGCTAATGTTCTGGGTGATCTCTGGGACATTGAATGACAACATTTTTACCATGGATTGCTCCTATGACTCTGGGCAAACGACGAATAGCCCCTTCTTCTTGACCATGAGGACATTCAGAACCCGTTTGAATTTCCTCAACCCTTTGCTGATCCATGGGCCAGTTGATAAGATCTCCGTATACCCCTTCGATTGCAACAAAAAATCTTCGGAAAAAGTTGATATAACTACCATGCGATACACCAAAAGCCATGTTACTAGTTCTGTAACCAATATGACAGTTGGCTAAGCGCCATATAGCACATGAAATTTGAATGTATGCGGGGATGCTGTTGTGGGCTAACAGATCAAATGCTGGATGCTGACCGAGGTCGTTGACAAGTCTTTCGAAGCTGGTAAGATTCATGCGATACATTGCTCGAAAACTAGTGCGTGGATTGTCATCGTCAGCGAGAAAAGGGTGCGTAATTGTCCAGTAGTGATAGTTGGAAAACGTTCCATTGTTGTTTAGACGAGCTCGAGTTGAACGTGTGCCAGTTAATAGGAAAGGTAAGGCATGAAAAAAGGAAGGTCCATCAAAAACTGAAGAAAAATAAAAAAGAAAAGCTTCGTGAAGCAAGTTGATCTCCAACTGACGTTGTTCCATATACCACTGAATTGCGGCTACATTCATGTTAATGAGCATCATTAATTCTTCTTAAACAGTTGTAAACTCATTGAGTGATTCTTCGAAAGTAGACATTTTGGCAAAGAGAATAGGTGCTCTCAAGATCGGAAACCGAAAATAAATTGTCCATTTTTTATACAAAAATAGTAAAAAAAGTGCTTGAAAAGCCGATCTAAAAATGGGCAAGATAATACATATACATATATGGGTCAAAATGAAAAGCTGATCAAAGTCAAGGGACATTCAAAATTATTCGCTTGAAAAGGAAATGATAAAATAACAAACGTCTTTAAATCCACAATTTTTTTTTATTTTTTTTTGTTTTTCTTCCCTTTTACTTTATTACTACTTTTTATCACTTACCTTACTATGAACAACACTCGCAACAACGTACGTGGTCGCGGACGTGGCCGTGGAAATGGACGTGGAGGTAGACGCGGACGTGATAGACAAGCTGGCACCTTTGTGTTTGTTGTAGACCCTACTGTTCAGGACAACACAACTCCTGTCAACAGCAGCAATGCCCAAGCTGACAATACGACACCCGAGAACAACAACTCTGATGTTGAAGATGACAACGGGCCTTCACGTTCATACAACGTATGGCCTGAGGTTGCTATTTTTATCCTTCTTGAGATCATGGCAGGCACCTACAATCACTCGTTAAGAAGACGAGATACTGCCTTAAAGCAGTTTATCTGGGTACATTCGGCAGCTCTCTTAAAAGAAAAGATGGCTGAGTATGCAAACACAGATGCAATCACGGCTTTTGTAGCAAATGTCAAGCACCACAGTATGCAACGCAAGTGGAAGGACATGAAAATCAGATTCACCAGAGCCAGAAATGCAGCAAGAGAAACAGGTCTTGGTGGAACTGTCCCAGACATGCCAAGATCACTCAGGATGATCCTAGCATCCAACCTGAGGTAATTTACGAAAGCGTCAACATGGAGGATAATGGCACTCGATCATATAGAAGATCAAACGACGTTGATTTAATGAATGCCATTGAATCCGATGGTCCCCAAACTACGTACTTGACACCTACGGAAGTCGATCAACTTGTGATCCAAAAAGCATTAGCCGATCGATACCCCACTGAAGATTCTGTTGATCCTGAGGATCTGCAATACCATCACCACCTCCACTTACATCTGCACCACCCCGAAACTCAACACCAGCAACCGAACCACCAACACCAACACCCACACCAGCAACCGAACCACCAACACCAACACCCACACCAGCATCCGCAGTACCACCAGCATCGATAGACGCAACACCCCCACCTCCATATACATCCGCACCATCTCCACCTCCACAAACATCCGCACCACCTCCACCAAGATCAACTCGCACATCGAGAAATAGTTGAACTTCTGGTGAGCAGTCTTCGTCAACTACTGATCCTATTGAAGCTGCTCGTCAGTTGGCAGATGAGCATATGGCACATGCCCGACAACTCGGTGTAGAGATGATGGAGCGAATGGCAGCATTACAAAGGGAAGATCGAGAACAAAGACTTCTCGATGTTGATAACATGTTGCAACGCATCAGTCGTAATCCACAAACTGAATTGGAAGATATGCAAACAAGAAGACGACAAGAGTCCAGAGAGAGATATAGAATGCTGGAAGAATCAAGAAGTAGACGAGAGGCCGATTTGGAAGAGGATAGACGTAGACATATGTCCGATATGGAGACTATTATGAATAGATTTGTGGCCATTCGAAGAGGCGATAGTGATACCAATCTAAATGGTTCATCTTCTACTGACAACAATAATTAAATAAAAAAATATATTTAATATAATAAAACCTGTGGTATTTGACAAAATATTACAATAGAAAAGTAATGAGATAAAAGTATATCTTTATTCCAGGTAAAAATAGACTAAAAGAACTCTGCTGCTATGAAAATAATTGATCCTTTTTATATTGCACAACTCTCCTGAGTTTTAATGATGAGTCAACCTTTCTGGTTTTGGAATAGATCTATACTTTGTTTCCCGCCTTGGGTTAAATGAATACTACTCGTTAGAATTGTTTCCAGTTAACGTTGTCCCATATCAACAGATCGGGAACATGAGTACTCTAATAAATCTTTAGTGTTACTAGACACATATTTATCAGATCATGCAACGGTTACTGTAAAAGATGCATACTTGTTTGTCAAGTGTAATTGGCAGTAGAACATTATAGTTGATCTTTTATTCATTATCTTTTTAATGAATAAAATACGATCCCAAATATAAAATGTCTTATCGTTATTTGTATATTTGGTTGTAGAAGATAGGTATCCATTAATTCATACACTATTTCTTTATACTCTTTATCAGCAGTATAAGTATATCAATATATAAGTAAATGAACCATTAATATTAATAGCTGTTCTATTCTCTCTCTGGGTAGCTAAGCCATTGAGAGAACTATTAATATTAAGTTTCTCTTTCTTATAATTCTTGATTTGATCTGAGAAGCTTCTCTTCTCGATCGGTGATATCGTAACTCAGTGGTATAACATTCTGTATCCAACTGTCATTCGTATATCGTGTTTAGGCCAATCATGCAATCTTTAATATAGAAGTATGTACTCGTAGTAGGAGAAGTTGTATAGCAGTATACAAGTGTATGCTGGTATGCAACATCAAAGGTTGTTTTAATTTCATAGTTTTAATTATTTAAACGATTTGCTTATTTATTCTTAAGTGAATCGTACCCAAATACGACAAAACCTTTTGACAACTATGTAAGTCTATCTGTTCCCCTCATGATATTGTTTCTTCTTAAGATAGACATTGCCTTAATACGGCGCATACCTGCAGCATCAATGGTAGCATCGGTACCGTGGAAAGGAAGCGGAGGTTCGAAGTTCACTTCATTTTCAAATTGATTTAGACGGTCTGCCTCCACAAATCCCTCAAAATCCAAGCTTCCATCCAGAATCGCCTCTTCGATATCGTTTTGGTTTACACAAACGTTGTGCAAACCACAGCAAGATACAATGGTTCTGGCCATTCTATCAACGCTAAGCATATGCAAGTGCTTCCAAAGGAGTCTCCACCTGGACGTGAGCCCACCAAATGCATGTGCAATCTTAATTCGAGAACCAGAAAAGGTTGCATTGAAAATGTTTTCTTCCGCAGTACTTTCACGTCGGCCATGAAATGGAACAATGAGATTTGGCAGCAAAGGGTAAGCCCGAATCTAGGTCTCATTGTTAATGCTTTGTACACCTTGATATAATTAATGAACTTACCTCCCAAAACATAAGTGTTTGCAGGACACCATCTGGCCGCATCAAACAAAATTTTGTGATAAATCACGCTGCTTCTGAATACTCTGGCATCATGGTTTCTGCCGTAATATAATAACAAAGGGTAAGCTGATGTATCATTTTTTTATCCTTCCACATGAACTCACCGGAATGCCCAGTTTTTACGTACATAAACCGAGTACGGGCATCGCATATGGCCATTAAGTTCATATATGCGTGGCTTTTCCTATCGACATATGCATTTCCGTTAATTGCTGGTTTTTGGATCACAACCAGCTTGCCATCAATTGCACCTAGTACACCAGAAAGTCTCGTGGCATCAGGTCCACCAAGTTTTGAAAACTCACGAGCATTGTTAAGAGCTCTCTCTCTGTCTTCAATAGGCCACGTTATAATTTTGGGAGTAATCTCCAACATGGCATCGATAAATCTGTTTGTAACATTATTGAACGATCCGGCAGTTACTCCAAGATGAGTTTCGGCAATTCGATAACCAAAATGAGTGTTAGCAAATCTCCAAAGCACACACGCAACTTGAACTTCAACAGAGTAACCACCTCGCAAAACTGATCCAAGATAGGCAGCACATCTACTTAAACGATTGACGAGCCACTCGAAGGTCGACTTGTTGACTCGATAATGAGCTCTATAGCTATGGCGGCTGTTACGATCGTCGTTCAAGTTGGGATGTTTTATCGTCCAGTATGTTTCGTACGTGTCCATACGCTCGGTTCTAACAACCCTTCTGTGGGCTTCTCGGGTCATCATCCAAGGGCTGCTTATGAAAATGTAATAAAAGATGTCATAGTTGATTAGAGTGGTTGCATGCAAAATTGTTTCTCTAACCCAAAGTTCGAACAAGGAAAACATGTCATAGTTTTCTTGAAGACGGGCGTAGTCGGCTACAACGCGCTCTTCGGCAAGGGCAACCTCTTGTTCAAGCATTTCCTCTTCCAAAACGAACTCTTCGTCAATTGTAATGATTTCTTCCATCACGGCATCGAAATATTGATCTTCGTCTTCAAAAAGGTCAGCCCCATTATCCATCCAAAATTGCTCTTGCATCATATCGAAAAAAGTTTCGTCAATTGGGTTCATGTTAAATAGGTACTTTAAAATAATTAGGATAAGCGAAAAGAAAATATTCCGTTTTTTTATTTTAATAGGTCTTTTAGTAAATTCAAGAGTGAAGAACCGTCACGGCATCACCTGATCAATGAAATGTTATTTTTGTCCAATTTATGAAAAACCGTTCACACCCAAAAAAGGGGGCGATCGGCTTTTCGAATTTTACCTTGAGAGCACCTAATAATAAATTTATGGGAAAAAAATAATAAAAAGAAAAAAAGTTATAGGAGGAAAGTAATCTGACAAAAATCTGCCCTGATGTCATACGCTATACCTAATTTGGGGGGGGGGGTTCCAAGTTTTTACAAAAAGAGGGGTTCACAAATTTTTTTTGCTTGAGAACACCCATAGTCAAGAACATAAGCGCAGCAAGCATACGGATCAAGAATGAATTGTATATCCTATTTGCTTTAAATAAACTTAATATCTTTCTACTATAAGTATTAATCATAACCTCGTTTGGCTCACGTTTGATGTAAATCTTGTTAATCTTAAGTACTGATCTCAATGCAAAAAAATATTCAGCGGGACAAGGAATATTAACAAGTTCCAAAAAAGTTTCGAATGAAATCTCAGAATCTGACAGCATCGTGGAAATTTCATCAAGATAGTCCCTAATTCCCTTATGCATCTTTTTGTACTCTGAAATTTCTTCTCGTGTATAATCACTATGATCCAAAGGTAGCATGATTTTTGTATAAGGCATTGGCATAAATGGTATGTTGAAACGACAAACAATATCATTTCCTCCTCTCTTTCTTCTACAGATACTGGTATGGTTGTGGGTCTGTCGCGTCTTCAGCAAACTTTTCCATGTGTCTACGTTTGATCTGCTCGCATCATTGGTATGCGGGCTACCATCCCACTTCTTACTGCAAGTAATTATTTTGTCGACAAAATCACAAATTAACTTTTTAACTTCTCGGGCTTCGTCTACGGTATCGCATTCTTTGTCCTCGTAAATGGGTGCATCCTTTAGCCAAATCAACATGTGAACATGCGGGGATCCTTCGTAGTCGTAATTAATTAGTTTAATTAATTTGATGAATACTTTTTTTGTATGTATTCTTACCTCTATGTTGAAACTCAATTCTAAAGTAGTGTTCACTGATTTTTTATTCACAAAAAGGACCGTCTTCAGCTACCCAGGTCTTTTTCAATTCTCTAAACCTGTGATCAAAATAACGAGCTGTTGTTATCAAATCGCTTTGGATGAGACTAGCTTTTTCATCATATCTCAACGTTTCGGCTTCTTCCTCGCTCATAACATCGTCATCCACAATCTTTTTCAATATACAGAGTAATTCGGTCCATTTTGTCTCTGCAGCAGGAAGAGTGATAAACAAAGATGGGATACCATATTGCCTTATCATCTCCATCGAATTCTTTTTCTGATTTTTCCAGTACTCCGAGGACGATCTAACACCAGCAAAGGTCTTAAAAGCTTGATCCTTGCTCAATTGCCCAGTTACCTAATTATCATTTGAAACATCTTTTGCAGTAAAAGGTTGATTTTCACTCGACGTATTTTTTCTTTTTCTAAGGATAGTGTTAACGTTAGAGCACATTTTTAAAAACTGAGATTTTCTATCCATATGAAGGAGATAATCCAAGCGTTCAACAACCCTTCTGTCAAATCACCGTGCCATTGATTTTGTCATCGAATTGTATGATACTGTTTCAATGTATTCTATTTTTTTTCATAAAATATCTTAATAAAAGATAGGAAATCGCTATCTTTATCTTTCAGCAAAGACAATGGCGTTCTACCTTCGCCAGGAGCAAGTCTGATAGAAATGTTGTTGTCATTATTGTCTATAATTAGATTATCTGTAGCATTAATATTTAAGGTCTCATCCACATTGTCTTCTTCCCATTAATCATCAAAGGTTTCATCATAGTCTAACTCATCTTCTTCTTCAGCTTCATAGATTTCTTCATCGATGTTATCCGGTTCTTGATTTAAGTTTCTTTCATTCCATACATTTCATTTGCTTAACGACACGTCATACTCTTGATAAAGCGTAGTAGAAGCGAGATATTCAGCCGCAACCCAAACTTTGGATGGACTTACATTTCCTTTCATATAATCCTTTTCAAAGCACAATTTTCTTGCTAAGCGTACATGCACGGTCTCAGTATCGTTGAAATTTCTGGTTAAAGAACTGACTGTTGTATCTGCATTTACTGGTACTTTAACAATGCCACCTTTGCTCTTATGCTGTCCACTAACACCATTATGAGTCCATAACTGTTGAAATGTATGTCTTGGTGCTACAAGCCTTTCTTCCAACCGTGTCAATTACGAAATACTTGTAACTTTTTCCGGAAAATGTAGACTATTTTTTAAAGCAATTTTCGGTACCTTATTCTGCCTAATTGATACCTTACAGTTTGCACAAAAATAGTGTTTGTCGCTACCAGCTTTCGTAACTGTTAAATTTTTATAATTATCAAAAACATTATATTCAATCGTCCAAAAGGCCACCTGAACAACAGCTGCGTCGCATTTCCACTTCTGTAACATAACTTCTTTACCAACCAAGGAAACGTCTTTGATAAAAAACAATCCACTACAGCAAATGCATAAAACAGTAGGTCCCTCCCTTATACTTTTTTCGTATGTTCTTCTGGTGCTTTCCCAAGAATTAATCTAGTTATAAATCAAATGCATGTGTATATAAGGGTCATAGTTACAAGACAAAATTGTACCTCTTCAGGAATACTATTAGTCCTGTTCTGACGGTATGATCGTTGATGTTCCCTTTGGTACGCTCTAGACTCTTCTGATTGTTGATACGCCCTTCTCTTATCCTGTCGGCTGATTGGATCAATTCTTGTGAAGTTAGGATTACTTGTGAGTGTAGTTTCGCTACCTTCGTCTTCCTCATTCGAACTTTGCTCTTCCTGTTCTTCTGAAATGCGTGTTGCGTATCTTCGTCTCTTCGCATTCCTTTCAAAAACATCTTTTGGGCCTGATGATTTAAGTCGTAAGAAATTTTTGGGCTGTTGATCTGAAGTAACAATTGTTTCATTATTGGATGGGCTGTTAACTTCAGGATCTGTTGTTGCTAAACTCTCCCCGTTTTTTATGTTTGATGATGACTCCCCGATCTTGTTTGGATTTGTTTGAATTTTCAATCGTAAGTAAATCTTTTGACCAGGGTTGTTTGGTTCCATCTGATTTTCCAAATCAGTCCAATGAGCTTCCCTGTCTCTCTTTTTTCCCTTATTCTTTTTCTTTTTATGTTCTTTAGGCATTTTCAAAACTTGATTTCTTGATTTAAGTTAAAGGTGTATGCTTCATTTGAAAAAAGAGTTTGATACTTTCATGTCGCAATATAGTAATTTTTGGCTTTTTTTTTCATCCCAATACTTAAGCTTTTACACTACGTATTACATACTCCGTCTAATACGCCAAAAACCACAAAAAAAAGGGTAATTATACCGATACCGTTTTTTATGGTGTAAAAAATAATTAGGGACACCGTTTTTTTTTCCGGGCCGGATTTTTTTTTTTTTTTTTACACTGTAAAATAATTTCAAGGACATTGGTTTTTTTATTACGGACACCGTTTTTTTTTTCAAAGCCATTAACGCACGCCCGTTTTAAGCGCTAATAGCACACCCACATAAACTTGGATTTTGTATCTGAGCCGCATAGCATACACTAAAAAGCTCCAAATATCAGAAATTAAGCGGCAGAGAAGTATTTGTCTTTTTTTTCTGCCTTGGCATTCGAATTAGATGGGTGTCAGGCTGACTGGGAGTCGGAAAGTCTTAAAAATTAAGTGGGCTTTTGACTGGGAATCGAAAAGTCTTACAAATTAAGTGGGAATCAATTTAGTAAAAAAAAAGATAGAATGTAGCTTTTATTCTGTAACTGAAGTTGGGCAAGGAACTAAAGATTCACCCAAGAGGCTAAGAAAAGAGATACAATTTGATCTGACACTGGCGTATATGTAATCATTCGCAGCAAAACAACGGTGAAGAAGCTCCATAGTCAGCTTAGCCATTATGATTGTACGGCATGTTCCGAGTTTGTTACTCTTCGTGAAAAAGATTTTTTTTTAATTCATCTTTGTGCTTCTCGTTCGATTCCCCTACGGCTAATGTCTCAAACATATTTTCCACATCAATACCGACAAGCATTGGTGCGACACACTTTGCATCGTAATCCTTCTTGATGTTGGAAGGGAAAACCAAGTGAAGAAAATCTAGTATAATTATGATAGTGACAATAGGGCTATGGTACGTATTAGGTACGTCTGTATAGCGGGCAATAAGTTCATATTGCACTTTCATGTCCTCATAATAATTAGTGAAATGGAATTTGCGGGAATCCCTGATCATTTTTAATTTATCGCCTGACAATTTGGGAAGCTCCTCGTCAAAATCCACAAAGAGTGTATCCAATATATGAGCATGGGTAATTGTTACTGCTTCATTCAATATCTTTTGGCGGTAGTATCGCTGATTACAAAGCTGAGTTGCTATCATAGAATCTGAATCTTGATTTGCCAACGTTTTTTCCATTTTTTTTTCTCGTAATATCTGAGGTTGGCATTACGACGTCCACCTTTGTAGCAACGACCCTTGATGGTTTCTACCTGCGTCCTATGTTGTTTAACCAAATGTTTGTAAAGATTAGCTTTCTTGCTGAAGGTAACGGGACAATCAGGGCATTTACACTGCCCAGGCTCAAAGTCGTCTTGGTGCATTTTTATCGCCAAGCGAAAATTTAATTCCTCGATGCTTGCTGTACTTTTTGCCCTAGCGACGTCATCTCTTTCACGTTATTCGGGAGTTCTCTTGTCTACTCTTGGGAGTAAATAAAGAACGTTTGGGCTGATAGAGCTGATGCTATCGGACATACACTATGGCGGAAAATTTGTTGACTATTCCAACAAATTTGTTGACTAAATCAACAAGTGCTACTGCCAAATAGTTGTTTGAGAAATAGCTGGCATCGATTTGTTGGATGTAACGTTGTTGCTTTTGCAAACAAATTTGTTGATTTTACAAACAAGTCTTGTTGAACTATTTAACAACTTTGTTGATTTTACAAACAAGTCTTGTTGAAGCTTTCAACAACTTTGTTGATCTTACAAACAACTCTTGTTGAACCTTTCAACAACTTTGGTTGTTTTATGAACTGTTGAGGATGTCATAGATTATAATAAAGGAATCATCACATTACATAATAATGGTTGATCAAGTATAAATATTCATGACTCACGCACTGCCCCACTTGTTATCATCAGAACCGTTGGTGTCTGTGCACAAGGTGATTCACCTTGTGACGAGTAAAATATTATAATACCATAAAAGTATAATACAATCCCATAGGCGGAATATTCGGTTACTGAATATTACACGCACTAAACTTTCTCTTTGGCATTTACGTAATGTCATCTGCGGAGATGAATTTAGATCCTCACGTATTTTGTCTTTACTTTGTAAGGCAGGAATTACTTCATAACATATTTATTTAAGCAGATATTACGTTTAGCATTATATCATATTTGTTGTAGAAAAGTGAGAAAATAGAGAAAGGGAAAGGGCAAGTACTGTTACGACTAAGTCGTCTCTAATTTTTATTTTAAAAGAAGATAGAGATAATTCTACAAAACTATCAAGGGGTATTTATATACAATTTGAAAGGTATTCATGAGGAGGATATTGACAGTGTCCAGCACCGGTGATTCCATAACAAGCAAAACCTTGACAGCCATCACTTAATTGACGGTTCTACTAAATATGGGAAAAGAAGGCAGAAGGAAGAAGGAAAGACCAAAGCCACGTAAGTAGGTTTATGGTTTACCAAACTGTCATGAACTCATTTCATTATGTCCTAGATTATGCCTTGATTTTTAACCCTTGTGAAACCTTGTCCTAGGAATTAATATCAGTATATCTTGTCCGCTACCAAACTCCCTGTAAAACCTTGTACCAAAAGTCATATCAGTATATCTTGCCCGCCACCGAACTCCTTGTAAAACATATCATTAATCTGTCTCTCAATATTTCTCCCGCTTTCTGTCTGACTCAACCTTAGTAAACCTTTTCCCGATCATCTATTACTTTTATTCCTAATCCAGTTTTCCCGCCCGTGTCAAATCATAAATATTCCCCGAACCATCATATTATTCAATGCCAACTAAATCCAGCCTGTTACTACTCGTCAGTTCTCAATTACTCATCCTTGTCAAGGATCTGCTCATGATACCTGTTCCGTAAAATCCCTTGTTAATTTATAATTTAAACCCATTGTAGTTTTTCCCATGTATAGGAAATAGTATAAATAGATGCTAGTTATTTATTAGAAAAACGCTATTCTGGATCTTAGTCCTAACCCCCTTCCTCTCTTACTAAATAAATTATATTTAGTTCGAACCAATCTCCCCCCTGTGTCACCAAGTAGTCTTCCTGTTCTGTTCTGTCCCTTCTGTCCGTGACAATAACAGATTTGCAGCCCATGAGCTTTCACAGCGATGCAAAGGAAAACCGAGGTGAAATGCATTATTTTCTAAAATATAGGCGTATTTTGAAACCACCTCAGAAGAAATGTTTGACGAAAGAGGTAAAATAGCCTGTGAATCGGTTTTTTTCAGCTTCTTCAGGATTTCTTCCGTCAAGTCATCGTGAGTTTTTCTAGCGATAGTTTTGAGTATGTTATAGTCTCTTGTGTTTGCCGGGTCATCAATATCCAGATTACAAATGTTATTTTCCTTCTTAAAATAATTGATAAGGGCGAGTAGGCGGGGGCGCGCAGGAGGATAAACGGTAGATTTGCTGGCCTGTGATGCTTCTTCAAGTAACTTTGGAATGTCACGCTTACCCAAAAGATTTGGATTTAAAGAGTTGGCAACACCAGTTTGGTTTGCTGAACATATAAAAAAAAATTCAAGATTAATTGATTAGCTATCGAGTAAAGGACAATAGTTCGTTTATGTAATACCTTGCTTGCTGGCTTGTTGTGCCTCTTTAGTTATTGTGCCATCCATGGGTTGAGCAAAGGATGGAGCCAAAAGTTGCATAAGATCCTTCATCATTTCGTATTGACGATCCATTTTGTCATTCAATTTAGACACTTCTTCTTCCAATTTGGAAATTCTAAAGACAGTAGCAGAATTGTTCATTGTTCTAAAAAAGAGAATTTTAATGATGGTTGTTTGAAGTAAAAAAAAAAAATACTACCTTATGTTTGTACACCTGTTATACAGAAGAAAAAAAACTGCTCTTTATATATACGTCTACTGTAAAGGCGACCTGGACCATCCATTATAGAAATCATCATATGCGGTCGGCTTGTAGACTAAAAAAAGGTTGTATGCACTTTATTATCGTTATCCGATTGGTTACGACCAGGCCAGTATGTAAATATTGCGAAGAAATACTGTCTGCCGATTGGTTAGGGTTAGAAAATAAACATATGCAAGCGACGTCAAATAAAAAAAAAGCTTTATTTCCAAACATAGTAGTATATGTATATATCATCACCATTAGAACAGCCAAGCATTACCTACTATCGTTGTCCTTAAGATATTGTATCATCGCACCAATCAACATGAGCAATTTGCATTGGGTTCATCTCTTTCGGAATCACTTCTAATTGGATTGAGGGTATACACGAGAGAACATGTATATAAGGAACCAAAAAAAAAAAAGAAAAAAAAAAACCTAAATCTGACATACGCACACTTTTACATTTTTACTGTTTACCTTAAATCATGCCCACTCCACGTATTTTCAACAGACATACTTGTTCCTGTAAAATGCCTTTTTCTAGTTTGCGTTTACTTAATAGTCATTACCAAAGATACCCTGACCATAGAGTGGTTGACACTGATGTTATCATGCAAGAAGCCGAACTTCCTTCATCCTCTGTTAACACACGTAAGCTACATCCATATCAATGCACTTTTCATTAACAACAATTTTAACATAATACTAAACGTAATTATTAACTTCCTAGCTTTATCAACTGATTCAGTACCTTACCATTCTTCTTTCACTTTTGAAGCAGGTCATGGTGAAAAACATGTTTATGACTTTGGTCCAGATCCCAGTTTTGATGAAACTGAACTTAACAGCATTCAGTTTATGGATATTATTGAAACGTACGGTATTTCAAGGGAAGCATCAAGAGAGCTCATTTACCTTTTTCGAACAATTCTTCAAAATAATTTGATTGGTGCTGAATTTAAGAATGGTAAGTTATCACAGATTATATTGATGATAGAAAAGTATCAATTCAATCTTACCATTTTTTTTTTTACATAATTAGGTAAAGTGCAATCCACCATTCTATTCCAAGATACCTTAGAAAGAAGACTTGCTGCAAAAGTAGACGTTCGTAGCCACGTTTATGATATTTGTCCCCAAGGCTGTCGACTCTATCAAAAAAACGACGACGAAACTTTGGATTGTAGTAGCTGTGTTGAACAGAGATATGCTAATGTGATGACCAGAAGACCTGCTCGACAAATGAAGATGATGTCTGTCTGTGACCGGATCGCAAGTGTCTTGGCAAATGACAGATTTCGTGAATTGATGAAATACAGACACAATTACCAGTATGAAGACGATGTGTATAAAGACTATTTCGATGGAGAAGAATACCGTTCGCTTAAGGCAAATACAAATTTTTTTTCTTCGGAAGACGATGTTGCATTAGCACTTTTTTTCGACGGGTTCCACTCTGGTAAAGCAACGACAGGCGACCAACTTTCGATAATTCATTTAGTCAATTTAAACTTTCCACCCGAGTATCGGTAAGTAACAACTACTTTGTTTTTGTTGAAGTAATTAGTAAAGACTTCCTAACACAACCTGTTTTATTACAGATTTCAAAATGAATATATGATGCAGCTCGCAATCTTACCAGGTCCAAATTCACCAAAAAATCTCGATTCCTTTTTAAGACCAATCCTCGAAGAGTTTAAAGACTTGAGTAACCACGGCCTTGTAATAAGACGACATGGTAATATTATCTGCAAGTCTAAAGTAAACCTTGTTATTGCCACTGGTGATATTCCTGCTGCTGCATCTCTGGCACATCATTCTGGTCACATGAGCACAAATGGTTGTAGACTGTGTCGAATCGTCACCAAACGGGTCAACAGTCGAACTTGTTATTTAGATATTAATGCCTCTTTGCGTGAAAAAACTGACTTTACCAGCGGAAGTTCTGACTTCGTAAGTAGGGCAATATAAAAGAGAGAGACAATTACAAGGCCAAAGAAATGGGGTAGAAAAAATCCGTACACTAAATATATTACCTTGTCTTATATAGGAAAAAGGAATCAATATTGAGCCCTTATTTGCCTCTCTACCGACATTTGCCCATCCAACATTTTTTGCACTTGAAGAACTACATCTTATAGGCCAAGGAATTGCTAAACACGTGTTTGAATTGCTGACCGTTTCAATGAAAAAGACATATTGTGCTAAAACACATAATAAATGCTACTGTCTATAAAAAGAAATATGTTTCACGGGTAAAAGGTCGGGGACACTTGACCCGGTTTTAGGGAAATTTCTACTTTCTAACACCACTGTAGGCCCCTGACCAATGGGAGACCAGGGAATCTTAGGAACAATCATAAATCAAGCACAGAGATCTTACGACGAACAATAATACCAATGAATGGTCCATTGTATTAAACTACAATGGATCTGAGCTGTCAAAATGCACAAGCCACAATATCTTCAATTATCTATAAATATCAGGGCTAGCCTGGCTGTCTCAAAGGCTCTTAATCAATTTTTATACAATAAATCGACAAGACTTATAATTGTATTCCTTTTGTTTTTTTTATCTATTTTTTTCTGTAAAACTATTCTCTCTTAAAGTCTACTTTTACTACATTTTTTACAATTATCCTCTCGATCAAAATGGTTAACACTACTGGAAATTCTTTGGAAAACCTCGCTGGTACTTTTGCTGGTTTGAACACTGTCCCTGGTTCTACTGGTCCTATGGTAAACACTCTTGAAGGTACTTCTGGATCTCCTATTGGTAATCCTGGTATTGCTACTGGTAACGCTCCTGGTACGACTACTGGTTCTGCTGGTGAAGCTTCTGGTACTCCTAATCAGGATCCAGTCAACAATGAGTCGGAAGACGTTGACATGGACCGATTTGCATCCGACTCTGGAGCAACCCATTTGGTCTTGGACAAGAGTCTGCAGGGTATCATGAACACCCAGACAATTGCCATTCCCTCTGGTCACTCCAACAGCAAAGGTGGTGAGTCTGCTGTTGAGATCATGAAAGGTCGCCGTCAGGTCCTTAATGATCGCATCACTGCACTTATGTCTGTTGAAGGTAATCCGGATGCAACCGAGCTCGAAGTGGAGCATTGCACCACGTTGATCGATACGTTGAATCGACGAATCACCATTTTGGAGAAAGCGGCTGAGAAGAGTAACACCTGCGAATTGGGTACTCAAGATTCCAAATGGGCTAACATAAAGGAATCGTTCCGTATTAACAATTCGGACCTTCCTAAGTTCCAATTGACTTCGACTCCTGGTAACTTCTATCCAAATTCACCCCGGTATGAGAATGTAAAAATCTACCTGAGGGAATTCGAGAAAGTTGTTAAGGCATCGACGGATCATATTGATGTTGTATGGAAGAGACTCATTGAAGTTAACATCCCTCATATTTATGATGAGTGGGTTGAAAATGAGCTCACCCATTGCAACACTTGGGCTGAAGCAAAGGCGTTGTTTGGGAAGAAGTTTGGCTATTTCCGAGGTCGTGAAGAGGCTATTCGAAGAATTTACAATTCTTTTATGACTGAACATGAATCCATCGAGGAGTATACCACAAACTTTCTCAAGGATATTTACGAGGCTGGAAGAAAGAAGACCGACCCTGGTATGGCTGAGAAGTATCGTACGAGCTTGCATGCGTCGATCCAGACCAACCTTTTGACGGTGATGGAGTCCCGCGAAAAGGAGTTAGACACATTCACCATTGACGATATCGCTGAAATCGCTAGAAGTGTCTATCGTCATGATAACATCGTTTCCAATGGCATTCGTGGAAAGGCTACTGGTGAGTCACACAAGGGAAAGCGTAAGGCTAGTCCTGTGGATGGTTCCTTTTTCTGTTCGAAGCATGGTGGTGTACAGGCTAACCATAATGAAACTGATTGTCATAGTTTCAAGAAGGTGAACCGTGGCCCCAACAACGTGTTCCTTGGTCAACGAAATGTTCCTTTTAAGGCCACTGGTAATAAGGATACAAAGCTTGCTCGTCCTTGCAAGTATTGTGCCAAACCTTGGACCTTTGGACATAAGTGCCAAGAGTTCTACGATGCCAAGCGTAGTCAAGCTGAAGGATCGAGCCATCGGGTACTTGCTGTAAGAGCAAATGTCGCAGAGGTGCAGGCCAGACGCATTGAAGATGCCATGGAAGAAGATTCTTTAAATTGTAAGTATGAAGAACTTGAACAAAGAAATAATCCATTTAAACTAATTACTCCTATTATTCTCAATAATAGAAAACTTATTGCCAAGATTGATACTGGAAGTGACATTACTTGCATCAACAAGTATATTCTCGATACAACCTTTGATAATAAAGTTTTAATAAATAAAGTTTCTGGATCTTTAAATTTCTTGTCCCTTGATAAAAATAAAAACTGATAATAAAGTGCAACGTATTGGAAAAACTGAGCCTATGACCATTCGATATTTGAATAACATGGCTTTTGAACATGCTTTCGAAGTAGTTGAGTTTAGTAGTGTAATGAAAACTGAATTTGATATTTTATTGGGAACTGATATATTGCCTCGTTTGCGAATTGGTCTTACTGGAGTTGCTCATTGCTACCCAAAAGATATAAATAAAGAAGATGCTCAATTTGAAAATGTAAACTTTGACACTAAATCCAATTGCAATCCAGAGGATGCTACCTATGGTTCACCGGAAGTTCAAAAGAAATTTATGGATCATATTCAAAACTCGATTGACCAAAATAAATTAATTAAAGCTGGATCGTTTTGTACCATGAAGGAATCGATTGTACATATCCCAATTAAGAAGAATGCTACGAATTGCTATGTAAGACAATATCCATTACCTTATCATGCTAGACCAGAAATTGAAAAGCAATTACAAGAGTGGTTAGATACAGGGGTTGTAGTTGAATGTGAGCCTAGCGCCAAACACAATACACCGTTACTAGCTATCCCTAAAC
This sequence comes from Mucor saturninus, assembly GCA_016758985.1. NCBI lineage: Eukaryota > Fungi > Mucoromycota > Mucoromycetes > Mucorales > Mucoraceae > Mucor > Mucor saturninus. The sequence continues at coordinate 333,850 of JAEPRD010000016.1, read as the reverse complement.
GTGATGCTAATAATAATTTTACCAAACATCGTATCGTTATGGATTTGCGTAGATGTAATTTAAACATCGACGAGAAAAATATCCAAGATTTTGCTGTGCCTAACATAAAGGATATCTTTGATGAAGTCACTGCTAAAGGACAGGTTTTCACTAAATTGGATTTGAAAAATGCGTATCACTCTTTTAAGGTTGCTGATGCAAGCCAAGAGGTATTGTCATTTACAGTAAACAATAAAACGTACAAATGGGTTGGATGTTGTTTTGGATTAAAATTTGTAACAAGTCTTTATTGTCGGGTGATCAATCTTTTATTCCAAGGAATGGAAGGTGTTCAAACGTACGTTGACGACTGTTGCATTTACTCAAATCCGGAAGATCATGCAGCTTTGGTAAAAATGGCAATTGATAGATTGACTTCAGTGAACCTGAAGATCAACTTTGACAAATGTACATGGTTTAAGACTTCTATCTACATCCTTGGTTTTACCGTCGGAGCGGGCATTAGAAAGATCGATACCAGACGTTTGAGTAATCTTGATGCTTGGAAGACACCTAAAAATAGTGCTGATGTAAGAAAATTAATGGGGTTCATCACCTACTTACACGAATTCATTCCAATGATATCGAAAGTGGCTGCGCCTATCAATGCTTTAAGACATTGCAAGGATAAAGAATTTCAATGGACATCATTGCATTCAGAGAGGTTTCAGACACTTAAGGATATTATCCTATCAGATGCCGTGTTACACACTCCTAGAATGGATCGAAAATTCTATTTAGAGACTGATAGCAGTTTGTACGCTACAGCTGCAGCATTAACACAAAGAGACGAACATGGACGGACATTACATATTGCATTTGTTAGCAAAGCATTTGATAAGCATCAGTTACAGTGGTCTACAAATCGTAAAGAAACTTATGGTGTGGTCTACGGCTTTGAAAAATTCCGACCCTTGTTATGGGGGCATCCTGATATCGAAGTACGTACTGATCATCGTAGCTTGGTTTACATGCAAACCTCTACAACGCTTTGCAGAACACTTCAAAATTATATGGAGGTTTTGAATGATTTTAATTTTACTGTCGTACACTTGAAAGGTATTAACAATATTCTTCCTGATACTTTAAGTCGAGTTTATCCACCGATACCCGAGGATAAAACTCTGCTGGGGGATGAAGAGAAGAAAATTATAAAATTAGAAAAATGCATATTACAAAGACGTTTACCAAATGATAAAATAAATAATGTTGTAAGAAAAGCGAACGATCAATTTATTAGAAAGGAAAGAATATATAGCACAGACAAGAACTTAAACGTACTTGCTGTAAGACTAAATAGTAAAACCTTCAAAGAATCTCACACTGACTACATTGCTCCACCCACTGAAGAAAGAGACAAGTTGTTAAGAGAGGCACATCTGCTTGGTCACTTTGGTTCAGAGAGTATCGTCCAAAGGATACATGAAGACGGATTGCACTGGCACGGAATATATGATGAAAGCAAGGAGATAGTTCGTAGTTGCATAGATTGTGCTAGACATAATGTAGCAAAGAAAGGATATCATCCATTGAGACCAATTGTGAGTAGTGATCCCTTTACACATATAGCAATGGATCTAGCGGGACCCTTTTCGGTAACACAAAATCAAAATGTGTATATCTTTGTAATAGTGGATCTCTGCACAAAATATATCATAGCCCGTCCAATTAAAAATAAGCAAAGTGATACTATGGCGGCGACACTATGCCAAGTATTTGGTGATTATGGTCTACCCGTACGATGTCAATCTGACAATGCTCGTGACTATTTAAATGGATTGATGACAACCGTTACTAGATCGCTAGGCATTGATCATAGATTCTCCACTCCTTATCATCCTCGTGGTAATGGGGCTGCTGAAAATGCAGTTAAGGTGATCGTCAATACAGTGAGAAAATTGTGTGGTAATGATACTAGTAGATGGGATGAATTGCTTCCTGCTGCTCAGTTATGTTGTAACTATAAGATTCGTAACCGAACTGGTAGTAGCCCATTTTCTCTCATGTTTGCTCGACAGTTGAATAAACCTAAGGACTATACTGATCCGAAAATAAATAAGACCATTCCAACTAAATTGACATCTGAAGAAGAGTTGATAAATAGGGCTGAAATAATGGCTACCATAGTGTTTCCTGCTATCCATGAAAGAACACAGAGATTAGTAGAGGAGCAAAGTAAAAGGTTCAATACGAAACACTACCTAATTGACATTGCAGTCGGCACAGCAGTGATGGTGAAATTGCCTACTCGAGCAACGAAATTATCTCCTCTTTATGAAGGACCATACACTGTAGTAAGAAAGACGCAAGCGGGTACGTATGTGCTGAAGGATGAGACGAACGAGTTACTGCATCGAGACTATGTGCCGTCAGAACTGAAAGTTGTATCCATCGATGAGACAAATATAGAAGATGAATTGTATGAAGTTCAAGAGATTCGAGATCACAGACAAGATTCTGATGGCGAACGCGAATACCTTGTTAAATGGATCGGTTATGGTGAACGAGAAAATTCGTGGCTAAAGACTTCGGCATTTTCGTCTCCAAACACGATAAAAACGTATTGGGATAAAGTAAGAGAAGTCGAAAGGCTTACTCAAGAACGTAATAATAAGCCGGTAAAGAATTCTAACATGAATCTAAAAATAAATAAGATTGCTCCAAGAAAGAATGGTGACAACACGCATAATTATAATAAAAGGAAAAGACTAAATGACAATGAAAGCAATAATAAACCTGTACAGACGCGACGTAGTAGCAATCGTTTAAGGAAAGAATAACCAAGGTAGCTAACGGAAAAGTAAACAAAAAAAAAAAAAAAAAAAAAATAACGTTATCATAAGCCCCAAATTATTCGTATCTGATCGAGCGGACGATGAATCTTATTTGCAGTATAAAATAAATACGCATGTTATAGATCTTCTGATGTTAGAGAAGGTTTTCTTCATCGATTCACTATCTTGAATCTAGTGGAGGGAAATGTGCTAAAACACATAATAAATGCTACTGTCTATAAAAAGAAATATGTTTCACGGGTAAAAGGTCGGGGACACTTGACCCGGTTTTAGGGAAATTTCTACTTTCTAACACCACTGTAGGCCCCTGACCAATGGGAGACCAGGGAATCTTAGGAACAATCATAAATCAAGCACAGAGATCTTACGACGAACAATAATACCAATGAATGGTCCATTGTATTAAACTACAATGGATCTGAGCTGTCAAAATGCACAAGCCACAATATCTTCAATTATCTATAAATATCAGGGCTAGCCTGGCTGTCTCAAAGGCTCTTAATCAATTTTTATACAATAAATCGACAAGACTTATAATTGTATTCCTTTTGTTTTTTTTATCTATTTTTTTCTGTAAAACTATTCTCTCTTAAAGTCTACTTTTACTACAATCTCCAAGGATTTAGTAGATATTCAATGTCGAAGTTCCAAGACTGTTTAGATCGTAAGCCCATATAAAAACAAACTTTTTTTTTTGCGTATTTTGCACACCAAGAGATGCGAACTTTTTTATACTTTTTTAGCGTAATTTTTTTTTTTGGATACACGCAATTTTTTTAAAATAAACTGCGCAAAAAATTTATTTAATTCCACGCAATTTTTTTTTCTTGAAGTGCGCAAATAATTTCTGAAAATAGTGTATCACCAACCGAGAAGAGAATCTTGTCAAATCAAATCAAAAATTATAAGAAAGAGAAACTTAATATCAATAGTTCTCTCAATGGATTACCTACCCAGAGAGAGAATGCAACATGTTGTGTTTTGAGGTAAGTAAATTATAAGGCAGTTTATGAATAATTTGAGACTGTTTATAAAATGTCTTTATTTTGAAATAAAATGAACAAGTATTTATGTACAAAGAATATCTGTTGTGCCACTATCTTTATTGTATCTTTGATTTTGTTATCGTTTTCTCAGTGAGTATCCTGTTACCTTTAACTGCTTATTCTGTAAATATGTTACACTTGGAAGTACTGTCATCTTAGACACATTGTACTTCTATCTCTTTAGTAAGCCTTATTCATTGTGTTCTTGTAACCTTATGATATGGTAGGACTAGCTATTTAAAATGGATAATTGATTCCTTAATCATTCTAATTTATTGATGTCATAGATATGTATTTATACAATGTAGCGACAAAATAGCAAATCACCACAAAATGGCTATTAATATAAATGGTTCATTTACTTATATAATGATATAGTTATACTGCTGATAAAGAGTATAAAAAAATAGTGTATGAGTTAATGGATACCTCTATTTTACAACCAAATATACAGTACAAATATTGATAAGACATTTTATATTTGGGATCGTATTTCATTCATTACAAAGATAATGAATTAATGATCGAATATAATGTTCTACTGCCAATTAAACTTGACAAACAAGTATGCATCTTTTACAGTAACCGTTGCATGATCTGATAAATATGTGTCTAGTAACACTAAAGATTTATTAGAGTACTCATGTTCCCGACCTGTTGATATGGGACAACGTTAACTGGAAACAATTCTAACGAGTAGTATTCATTTAACCAAAGACGGGAAACAAAGTATAGATTTAGTCGAAAACCAGAAAGGTTGACTCATCAATAAAACTCAAGAGAGTTGTGCAATATAAAAAGGATCAATTATTTTCATAGCAGCAGAGTCGTTTTAGTCTATTTTTATCTTGAATAAAGATATACTTTTATGACATTACTCTTCTATTGCCATATTTTTGTCAAATATGACAAAGGCAATACATTCTTAAATGCAAAGGCCGGTTATCTGTAAAAGATGTAATTACTCCCCCTTTCCCTCGCCTTCCCCGTTCAATGTCGATTATCCTGTATTCCTTTTTCTTCCTCGTATTATCATTTAGTATTAGTACTTTATAAACCACTCTTCCTTTGTCATTGCATAACTAGGTGGTATATTCTGATCTATTCAATATAATATATTCCTTGCCATGTTCCTCAAATCACAATCGACCAAAAACGTTGATGCTATAGTTTTTTCAATAATTCAAACCCAACTTCACGCTCTTAGACTCATGGCTAACATGGTTAATAAAATCCAAGACACGCTCCCTGGCCAGCTCGATGCAATTTGAAAATCGATAAAGATTTATAAATAATAACAAGAAATTATAAACGTTGTAAAAATGAACTCACGCTTTATTAAACAAATAAAATCGGGTCTTTTTATACAGATTATTCCAGACATTAATAACAGATGGTGTCATGAACTTACTCGCCCTGTTTACTGTCTGCATAATGTAACCATGATCTTAACCCCTTGTGAAACCTTGTCCTATAAATTAATATCAGTATACCTTGTCCGCTACCAAACTCCCTGTAAAACCTTGTACCAAAAATCATATCAGTATATCTTGCCCGCCACCGAACTCCTTGTAAAACATATCATTAATCTGTCTCTCAATATTACTCCCGCCTCCTGTCTGACTCAACCTTAGTAAACCTTTTCCCGATCATCTATTACTTCTATTCTTAATCCAGTTTTCCCGCCCGTGTCAGACCATAAATATTCCCCGAACCATCATATTATTCAATGCCAACTAAATCCAGCCCGTTACTACTCGTCAAATCTCAATTACTCATCCTTGTCAATAATCTGCTCATGATACCTGTTCCGTAAAGTCCCTTGTTAATTTATAATTTAAACCCATCATAGTTTTTCCCATGTATAAGAAATAGTATAAATAGATGCTAGTTATTTATTAGAAAAACGTTATTCTGGATCTTAGTCCTAACCCCCTCCCTCTCTTACGAAATAAACTATTTTTTATTTTAACCAATTGCCCCCTCGTGTCGCCAAGTAGTTTCTGTGTCTTGTTCCTGTCTCCGTCCGTGACAGATGGGCTGATGACGTCTTGGGTAGTGTTGTGTTTTAAGGTAAAGTAAAATAATACAAAGGCTATGGGAGTAGTTCGAAATTGTTTATAAGATGTCTTTATTAATAAATGAAATATACGAGTATTTATATAAAAGACTGTCTGCTGTGTTCAATTTCTAGTGCTATCTTGAAGTTATCAATGACTACTCAAAAATGTTTACGATTATTACATAGTCACTAATTTAGTTTTGTTCTAATAAATGTTAAGTCTTCTTAACTCTCTTTGCTTTAAACTAAATTATAAGTATTTATCAGACGTACTAAATTAGACTTGCGATGTAATATTCTTATAGTTCTCACTATGACATTTATTGTTAAGCTTATATCGCAAACGGTATCGGCATGTAAAAAATTTGTTAACTCTAATATGGGTATAGCCTTGCTAGGTTACCACAGGGAGATTTATTCAGATAATATTCGTATGTAATGATCCCATATAGAAAGGGCATAATGAGACGGCCATAACGGTAACAATAACATTACTTCTTAAACTGTGTATGTCTTCTAGCACAATATCCAGGGAAATTGTAGTTCTTAGTAAGATAGCTTTGGCACCTTAATGAGGATGATGTAACCTTCATATGTTTACATATCGATGTAATTATTTAAATGTATGCCTTATACTTGTATGAAGGATGATCTGAGATCAAGCCAGTACATAAAGTAAATGATCAGTATTTAGTGTAAAGTATCAATAAGAGTTATATTCAGGATTATAAAATGAAAGATTTAAGAAGTTCAGATACAGTCGTATATGAGAGGGTTTCATTAACTATTTTCATCTTCTCAAAAAACATTTCTCATCCTGAGAAAAAAAATCTTGCTAAAAAAAATCACATTTCTCGAAAATTAAAGCAATGTTAATGGCTGATTAAATTTATGAGAAAAAATCATGAGAATGAGAAATAGTTAATGAACCCGCCTACGAAGTCTAATGCCGCGATTACAATAGGCGATGAACAACGCGGTGCACGAAATTTAAAGTCGTATGGCTCAGACGGAAACTCCACAGCACGACCTGCTCAACCAAGTACACACGCTAACCCAGAGCAATATGACAGCACCCATCAGTATCAAAATTCGTTTGCCCTCGCCCTTCTCTGGCCAATCAGCCTTGTTTAACACATTCTTTACACAACTCTAACTCTACCTCTCTGGTAACCCTGGATATGACAACAATGCCAAGAAGATCCTATTAGCCACCTCTTGCTTGACTGGTCCAGCACATGGCTACATTGAACCATTTCTGAGCAAATTAGACGCTCCATCCCATGACAAACTTGACGTTCTCACCTCTCACCAAGTATTCGTTGACACTATTACCGCTGCCTTCTGTGATTGCGATCCCACCGTAAGTGCTGATTTCGCACTTCGTCGTTTGAGACAAACCAACTCCGCCACTGCCTATGCCACTGAATTCCGTCGCTTGGCCTCTCTTGTTCTGTGGAACGACGCCGCGTTGGTATCCCAGCACAAGGTAAATTTACGTGACGTCATCCAAGACGAACTTGCTCGCCGCCCCAGCATCACCAATCTTGAATCACTAATGACTGCCTCCATCGACATCGACAATCGCTTGTTCCAACGCCAACGAACAAGAAGACTTATTCAAGGCCCTATGGGTCCGACTACTCAAGCTGTCACCAACACGACCGCACCTATAGATATTGATCGCCTCGCTGCTATTGCGTCCTCTTCCAAACGACAAGTACGACAAGACGAACGTGTCCGTCGCAATCAAGAGAAGGCCCGTTATTATTGTAGAGTGTCAGGTCGCTACAGTAACCAGTGTCCCACCGAGAGACCTAGTCCAGGCCGCCAAACCATTTCTAAAATCCGCGTAAGAGATAGCGTCATCCGAAACGCCATCTTGATCGACGCTTTGTACACCCAGCCCAGGTCCGAAGTAGCTCCCAGTTGCCCCACTATCGTTAGGGATTATCTCCACTTTTTCCATGTCCGATACGACCATTACCAAGCCCAAACGCTCCATTTCTCTGTCAGTATAGGTAACACCAACCACCAGGAGCATTGTATGGTAATGGACCATATCGATACTGGCACTGCCGTATCCATTATTTCCAAAGAGCTGGTCTACCACCTCGATATGCTTATCACACCCACCAACAATAGTAGCCATCACTTGCGAACTGCTGATGGTTTCCTTGGCCGTTCTACTGGTTCTTGTATAACCCAAATGTATCTTGGTAACACGATCGACCACAAAGAAGAAATTAAACTGCGTACTTTGGATGAACTCAACTGCCCGCTTATTCTTGTTATTTATTGGCTGAGAAAACGTCACGTATTATTGGATTTCAGCACTGACACTACCTTACTCCACTGTTATACAACCATCTATTGCGCCCCAACTGAATCCACTTTTGTGATGACGAACCCTTCTACACATGTCTACCACCCATCCAAAGTAGATGATAAATATATTGTAGATAATAAAAACTCCTGTCGTTACGCTTAATCTACTGTATATCCGCCGTCAACAAAAGCAGATCAAGTTAAAGTCTGGTTTGGGTGTTAACGATAAGAAGCTTATCTAGGTGGTAAAAAAGCGAGCCATCTGTAGTAAAATAGACTTTAAAAGAGAATAGTTTTACAAAAAAAAAAATGGACAAACAACGAAAGGAATACAATAATAAGTCTTGTCTGTTTATTTGTATAAAAATTGATTAAGAGCCTTGGTGACAGGCAGGTTTGCCCTGGTATTTATGCATGATTGATGATATTGTGGCATGTGCACTTGACAGCTCAGATCTATCGTATTTTAATACATTGAACCATTCATTGGTATTATTGGTCTTCGTAAGATTGCGGCGCTAGATTTATGATTGTTCCTAAGATTCCCTGGTCTCCCATTGGTCATAGGTCTAGAGTGGTGTTAGAAAGTACAAATTTCCATAAAACCTGGTCAATTGTCCCCGACCTTTTACGCCTTGAAAATATATCTTTTTATAGACAATAGCACTTATTATGTGTTTTAGCACACCAGCTACAAATTTGTAAAAAACGAGAGAAAAGCCAAGTGGATTGCTTTGGAGAGGAAGGCTCTTCTGAAGATTTAATGTTCTATGAGATATGTCTGGTAGTGTGTGGACTGCAGATTGTGCCTACGTGGAATACTCTTCAGAAGTTTTCCCTATTTATCAATTTATTATCACTAAATTGACATTAGAAAACTCCTATGGATCGAGGGCTAGTATTTCTTTGAGTATTCTGGAAATAATTTTCGAACGTTTTCCGAGAGTGTTCGATAAAAAATTCCACAAATAAATTTTTCTGGAGGCTTTAATACCCTTAAAGTTTAATCACGAAAATTATAAGGAGCAGAACAATATGCGTATAAATTTTAAGTTTGAAGTAAATTGTACCAAGATGAAAACATTGCTTCAACATCACTGAAATTGCAAAGATATGAACGAAGCCAGGTTAGATATCATGCACAAATTATGCTTCCTGATGCAATTTGATTTTGGAGCTCATGATTTCGACTTCAATACCCTAAAAGTTAGGTCAAATTTTTTATGTTCTTTGTTTGCTTCTGCCTCGTTTGATTTTCAATAAAGAATAAATTATTGGGTGTTCCTGAAAGCATATCATTTGTTCTTTTTTTCATTGGTCAAATAATTTACGGAATAGTTGTAAGAAACGTCATATGTATTACGGTTTATATATACCCAAAAAGATTTAACATACAAGCGCAAACGATGGTTATCATCTAAGAAGTAAACAAACATCCCTTAATGTATTAATGCTTATTTCGAATATGAATTTTCGTTGGTCTTTATTCAATCCAATGTTACTGTATTCGCATCTATTTGTTAATAAAGCAAGCGATTAGTTTATACTTGTAAATAAGCTGAAACTATGTACATTACCTGTTTTTTCGGACAGTAAGTACTTTTTAAAGGTCAAGTGTTTGTTCCAGAACGACATGACATTGTCATCTTGGTGACCGATGTGCTACGTGGCATTGTGATGTAATGTGCGGATCCAAGGCCAGGCCACCTTTATAGATCTCTTCATATTAAACGTGATCCAATGATTTCCATGGACATTCTGCAAGACAATTGGCAGAGATGATGGTCTAGGAGAGGGTCTTACATTTTCGTTCTGAAAGACTGGCAAAAACGTTTGCCCATGTCCTTTATAAAGAGAACTAGGATAAATGGCGACCGGTCTTTGCACCAGTTGAGCACATTCCGGTGCCAAGAGCCATTCATCTTCTCCTTTTTCATGTTTTATCAGTCTTTCGCTTCCGATTACCCTTTCCAAACCACTACATGTACACTTCATGCAGATATCTATTTTGAAGAAGTAGTCGAAACAAATTTCGTACTGCTCGTAGTTGACCAGCAGTACATCCCTCATTAATTGTTTTACTTCCGTGTATCTTTCTTCGTCTCCGAAGACCTGGTAAGACAGAGCCCTAAACCCGCAGTGACCATCTTCGCCAACGTTGACGATTTCGTAAAAACTATTACGGGGAAGATCCTCGTCATCATAAGTTTCAACAAGAACCTTAAAATCTCCGTCGGTAGCAACTGTAAATTTATATATGTATATATATATATTGATGAATGAGTACGCCATAAAGATGGGGTTTTATTTAATTTTATACTTTACAAATCTTTGTCTTTTAAGAAAGAGGAAGACGTTCCTCAGCCTTTTGCTCAGCATATTCGGCTGTATAAATATATAAATTAGTACAGATAATGTTGTATTTTTTAAGACGGTTCATACATGGTCTGGCCCTTTTGGGCATGTAAAGAACATTGGCATCCCTCTTAGCAATTTTGTCCTTGCCCATACCAGCATGCTTAACAGCGTCTACAAATACAATAATTATAAAATGTTAAGAAAATGAATTATCCTGAGTCTATCAAAACATTGCCCTCCTTTGTTTGTTTGGTTTTGTTAATGGCGCTACTCATTTGACGCCAAGGAGAGAAGCTTTTTTTCCTTAACAGGACGGCGAACCTTTGAAATGTGATCTGCTTTGCGCATTTCGATTGGGCCGTCCATACTTCTAAAATCTCCGACAATTTTTTGGAGGTTTTCCAAAGCCTTCTTCAACATATCACCAGTGCATTCGATTCAGTGACCGATTGGCAACTACGGTATTGATACTCAGCTTCAAGCAAGATTTGGCTGAAACAGTCAGTGATGCGTACTTTATTCCTTATGGTATCTCGGTGGAAGTCGATCTTCTGACGATCACCGGCGTTTTAAGAGTCAGAAACAACAATAGCTCTGTATCAACGTTGACCTTAACACCAAGAGTTTTTGAGCAACCATCTGCTATTGAGGTCCTCAAGTTCTAAGCCCTTGTCGCCAATATCGATTATATTATGCTTGCAAGGTAAAGCATAGCATATGCGGTCATTGCATGTACAGAAATTGCCATAACACGCTAGTTTTTTCTCCTCAGGCATCAGTCTGGCCTTTACTGTTGCCTTTTGGATAGACAAAAAGGCTCTGGCTGATACCTTGTCTACCAAGTTTGTAAGCTGGTGAATGTTACGGATCATAACATTGACGTAGCATTCTTCTCAATTTCTTGCCAAATTTTGCTTGACAATTTGATTCTTTACGTAATGGTGAACTTTATTAAAGGCGGAAAGCAAATCAGGTCTTGTGGACATTGATCCACTTCTTAAGCCCTGTTGGGTGCTCTCAACCCGTTGACTAGTGGTACATCCAAAATATGTGTACATACGGGTGTGGTAACCTGCACACTTATTCTTGTAACCCATCCAATTATTCTCCAGATATTCTTGGGCCTGATAAGAAGAACACTCTTTCAACAACAAAGAATTGGGAGCAATTTCTTTATAACTCTCACAGGTGGTGTTTTATTCCTCTTCTGTGTGAAAAACGATCATTTCACGAAGTAATTCGCTGCATTTTTGCTTATCGTCGGCTTTCAAAAACATATGACTTGATTCCTTATTAAAATTCTCGTTCATATGTTAGAGACAAAGCATGATTTGACTGCTGGGAAAAATCTGCTCAATTGCATTCATCAATGCCAAGCACTTGTCCATAACAAAGTCAGGGGTCAAGCCTTCACGGGAGCAGGAGGAGATGGCTTGCTGGAATGCTTTTAAGAAGCAAAGAAATGTCTCGGTTTTCTCATTTTGAACAAAGGCATACGTAATAGGCGTTGACATAAGAGATTTCCCGTCTAAGTGTGAGACACTTTGCATTGAAATCCAAGATATACCAAGATTATTGCTTTTATAGGTGGAATCAATGATAAAAACCTTGCCTCTGTTTCTTACTCCTTTCATTGCACTTTCATGCATAAAAACAATTGACGTCAACGAACATTTACTTTCACTGCCACTTATAGCTTTTTTATCAGAGACCAAATAGCCTCTCGAATTAATGTGGGACATCAAATTACGAGCATTGTTATCCAAAGAGTTCAAAGTGAATGGCTCAGTGTTGCCAACTCTTAAGTTTCTGGTATCATGATAAGACAGAATTGATTGTCCATCACGACCACCGAGTGTTTTGCGAATTTCAGGAACGCGGTTAACGGCATTACTCATGGTTGTGACAAGCTTGACGGTTTTTTGTTATAACATTCCTACTTTCTTTTTGGAATCACTTAAAGCTTCTCTACCAATAAGGCATAGTTGTGGAGGTGCTCTTGTCTAACTTGGTTTGGTTGATCTTCTGTCAGTTTTGAGTTCTTAATTGTAATGAGGAATGGGCATTCATTCTTAAAACTAGCTCTGCTCTTTTTTTTATTCTTCGTCCTTCGCGAGACGTATTCCACAAGCTTTTCCGAATTTACAGCGAAGGTCAAGGCGTCTATTTTTATCGCTCTTATTCACAACAAAAACAAAGTTGTTTTCGAAATCCCACTTCTTTAAATATTTGTAGAGAAAATTTTGTTGGGGATGGAGAAAAAAATGGAAATTAGGGTAACAAAATAAAATACTGTTAGAACTTTGCATATCATTTATTTCAAGAAAATTTAGATTAGGGAATTCTACTAGCAAAAAACTACAGGTACTTACACTAAATGATTAGATAGCTTTCGGATAATATATGTGACGCGTTAGAGAAATATGATACTATGCTATACGTAATATCTGTTTAAATAAATATGTTATGAAGTAATTCCTGCCTTACAAAGTTAAGACAAAATACGTGAAGATCTAAATTTATCTCCGCAGATGACATTACGTAAATGACAAACGGAAGGTTTAGTGCGTGTAATATTCAGTAACCGAATATTCAGCCTATGGGATGGTATTATACTTTTATGGTATTATAATATTTTACTCGTCACAAGGTAAATCACCTTGTGCACAGACACCAACAGTTCTGATGATAACAAGTGGGGCAATGCGTGAGCCATGAATATATATACTGGATCAACCATTATTAAGTAATGTGATGATTCCTTTATTATAATCTATGACATCCTCAACACCTTTAATCAATTCTAACGAGTAGAGTTCAGATAACACAAGATGGAAGACTAAAATATAGATTTATTCTAAAACCAGAAAGGTTGACTCATCATAAATCCAGGAGATGTTGGCAATATAAAAGGATCGATTATTTCATAGCAGCAGAGTTCTTTAGTCTATTTTTACCCTAATAAAAATATTCATTTATCTCATTATTTTTTTACGTGCCATTTTATCAAATTACCACACTTACTAAAGATATGGAAGTACAATGTGTCTAAGATTACAGTACTTCCAAGTGTAACATATTTACAAAATAAGCAATTAAACGTAACAGGATACACACTGGGAAAATGATAACAACTTCAATGACACATTAAAGATAGTGGCACAGCAAATAGTTTTTTTTATATAAATATTTGTTCATTTTATTTCATAATAAAGACATCCTATAAACAGTCTCAAATTATTCACAAACTGCCTTATAATTTATTTACCATAAAAACACAACATTTTTTAATTTATTTTCATACCTACAGTGTCAAGCAAAACTGTTACAATGTTTTACAATTACGTGGAAATTACGCTATTACGACCCCTTTTGCAAGACAAATCGTCGCATAAATTATATCATTCAATAACCTTGCTTAACAGCTACAAGCCGGTAGTTTTTGTTCTAAGATCGGAGCTTAAATTAGATAGGTTGTGTTATAAATGAAATAAAGCGGTGCATTGTAACAGTTTTGCACGGTTCAGTTTTTTATGAAAAATTGAATACCACAAGTTGGTACAAACGTATAAATTAGTCAAAATGAATTCCAAAAGTTCTTGTTTTACTTCTCTTCATATTACTATAAGTTTCTTATATTTTTCCATAATATTTATTGAAACTCAGATATAATAATTACAAAATGCGCTCCATACAAGAGTCTCAAAGAAACAAGATCATTTCCATGCTCAATAGTGGTTCCACAATACGGCAGGTGGCTGATCAGGTCAGTGTAAGTACAGCGACAGTGTCACGTGTCGGAAAACGTCACTGTTTGGATCGGGAGAAGAGAAAGGGGGACGGCCAGAAGTTCTCACTGGCGCGGACAAGCGCTATTGTGTCCGTTTGGTGACCAAAGGTCGGGTGGACAGTGCTGCCAAGGTTAAGAAACATTTGGAAATCGACCATAGCAAGACAGTTAGTGTAGACACCATCAAACGTGCTCTTCAGGGTAGTGGTCTCGGGGCAATTCCTAAACCAAGCAAGCCATTACTTAATGCTCGCAATGTCAAGAAGAGATTGGAATGGTGTAAAGCTCATCGACATTGGACCTTAGAAGACTGGAAACGCGTGGTATGGTCAGATGAAACAAAAATCAACCGTTTCAACTCCGATGGCCGTGTTTGGGCGTGGGTTCGTGACGGTATCCATCTTCAACCTCAACATGTCAAGATGAGTGTCAAGCATGGCGGTGGCAGCATTATGTTATGGAGCGCTATTACATACGCAGGAACTGGGTGGCTGTGTAAGATAGATGGAAACATGGACAAGCATCTTTATACAACCATTTTGGAAGATGAACAAAATGAAACGATCAACTATTTGTGCCGAGAGTTGAAGCATAAACGTAGCCAAATTGTTTTCCAGCATGACAATGACCCTAAGCATACCTTCAGTCCCAAGATTATCAAGTTATGGATTGGCCGCCACAATCACCTGACCTCAATCGGATTGAAAATATGTGGCGACTATTAAAAATTAGATTGAACGAGTACGAAACACCGGTAAAGGGGATGCAAGAGCTATATGAACGGTAACCGAAGTTTGGTAGGACGTCATAACGAAAGAAGAGTGTCAAAAGGTTATTGAAAGCATTCCAAAACGTATTGAACAGTGTATAAAAGCAAAAGGCTACTGGAAGAAATATTAAACACAAGTTTCCAAATAAAAATCCAATTTTCTTGAACCGTCCAAAACTGTTACAATGTACCGATTGATTTTAATTGTAATAGATTTATCCATTTATGACTCCGATTTTTAAAATAAAAGAATAGTATTGTAGCTGAAAAGGCAGGCTTTTCAATGATATATTTTGTGTTTTATTTCTCAATCGGGGGTTTGCTTAGTAACGTAGAATCCAAAAAATTGTAAAACATTGTAACAGTTTTGCTAGACACTGTATAATATGTCTGCCTCCAACTCTCCCATCTCTAACTCTGCTGCTGAGCGTGCTGCTCCTGAACATGTCGAAAATGTTCAACCGCTTTTTTCTGTTGTTGATGAAGACATGGTTATGTCTGAAGGTCATCATGTTGCTGCCCCTTCCTCTTCTCCTTCTCCTTCTCCCTCTGTTGAAGTTAAGATCAACATTAACGAAAAGTACACGGCTGAAATGCGGATTCAGTTGGCCAAGGAAGACCTTGAGGACATGAAATCCAAATATTACGTCTGCTTAGGTAACTACCTGCTGTTTTTTAGGGCTAGTCGTGATGGTGAAGACACTAAGCGTGCCCGGGAATTGTCCAAGGAAGCTGAAAAACTGTTCAAGGATGCTGAAGAGACTCTGAAGGTGCGGAAGATTTCGAACGCTCGCAAGGTTCCTGTGGTTGAAGAAAAGAACTCCTTTGTTCCCCCTGGTCTTCCTTTCTTGCAGCTGGTAACAGATGCGATTTGCGAGAAGCCTCACGTACCCAAGTTTGACTCTGTATATGACTTTTGTCAAGAGTTTACCACGGTGTTGAAGGCTCACTCCTTATCTCTTGACAGTCATTGGAAACGCTTGCTCCCTTCTTGATTGAACAAGGATACACAAAGCTGGTTTGAAGACAAACTGGCTGAGTCATCTCTTAACTGGAAGGCCGGTGAAAGTGAATTGCTGGACTATTATGACATACCTTTGAGAAAGTTCTTGAATATGGGGCGTGTCTGGTTTATAAAGCAAGGAGCAAGTGGGTCTGTCCGCTCATTTGGTGCGAAGTTTCAGAAACTTCGTCGTCAAGCTTGCTTGGAAGATGCTGTTCAGTCGGTCCTCTGTTTTTGGTGGAACGTGCGCCCGGAATTCCGTAAAGCGTGTATGGTCCCACTTGCTGCCAATTACCGAACCAAGATGCCTTCGAATGTCGAAGACATCATTGCGTTGGTTACTACAACCACGCTGGACACTTCTTCTTTGTTGCTGAACCATGGTGAGACCAGTTCAGTTTCCGATTGGAAGTCTTTTGCTGAAGGGAATGGTACCTTTGATGTATGATGATCAAGATTGAAGTGAAGAACGACTAGAAGCTGTTATACGTTATAACAATAAGAGTGATCTTCTTGAATCCATTGAAAGAGAAAATGAGCTAAAGGAAAATAATCTCGCTGTAGGTCCCAAAGAGTTTGAGGAAGCTATGGATTATATTCAAAGATTTGTTAAGAACAATCAAGCTATTCCAAAGGGTTCGTTTTGTACTATACCTGAAAGCGTTGTTTGCTTGGATACTCCGGAAAATGCTACTGCTTTCAGAAGTCCTTATCCTATTCCCATTTCGATGCAAGGTGCTGTGGATGAACAGGTAAAAGAATGGATTGAGATTGGTATTATTGAAAGAGCTCCTGCAAACACCGAATGGAATACGCCTTTAACGGTAGTTAAGAAGACTAACGGAAAAGGTGAAGTTACTGGGTATCGTGTTTGTCATGACCCACGTTTAGTCAACGCTCTTTTGAAGTCAATTGATCGTATGCCTCTGCCTCTGATTGGTGAACTGTTCGAAGATTTAAAGGGTGCGAATATTTATTCTATTCTTGATTTAAAGTCTGCATTCAACTCCTTGCGTTTGAACCCAAAGGACGCACATAATCTCAGTTTCACATGGCGTGGTGTGCAGTATAAGCCTATTGGAACAGTCTTTGGCATCAAACATGTTAGTTCACAATTTCAAAGAACAATGAGTATAGCTTTGGAAGGCTTACCTTTTGTGAGATTTTTTGTGGATGACATCGTTTGCGCTAGCAAGATGTTTGAGGAACATAAGGCACACTTGAAGCAAGTCATCGAAACATTAACAAAGGTCAATTTGAAGTTGAATCCAAAGAGCTGTCGTTTCTTTCAGAAAGAAATTTATTTACTTGGTTTTCATATCTCGCCTGAAGGGATTAACATGGACCGTAGAAAGCTTGTTAATGTATTAGAGTTTCCTCTGCCAAAAACGGGTAAAGATATCTAAAGTTATTGTGGTTTGATCAACTATTTCCGAACTTTGATCCCTAATGTGTCGTCCATCATGTCACCATTGGATTCATTGAGAAATGAAAAGTCGATTACCCATTTGTGGACTGATAAGCATCAAACTGCATTTGATAACTTGAAAAAAGCACTTTTGAGTGATCTCATGTTGTCGTACCCAGATATGAATTCTCGTTTTTGTATTAGTTGTGATGCATTCCTCAATGGAATTGGAGCGGTGTTGTATCAAGTCATAGGTGGCAAAACTAAATACATATCGTTTGTGGCTAAGAGCTTGTCCAAAAGTGAACGTAAATATTCAGCTACAAAAAGAGAATTACTGGCTTTAGTATTTGCACTCAAGCGTTCTCACAAGTACATCTATGGATCCACCTTTAACTTGTATACGGATCATAAGGCTTTGACGTACCCTCATACTCAGCGTGTTGCTAACCTGATGATGATTGCATGGATGGACACAATTTTACAGTATGACTTTAAGATCGTTCATTTGCCTGGTGT
Source organism: Mucor saturninus (assembly GCA_016758985.1). Lineage (NCBI taxonomy): Eukaryota > Fungi > Mucoromycota > Mucoromycetes > Mucorales > Mucoraceae > Mucor > Mucor saturninus. The sequence goes on along the minus strand of JAEPRD010000016.1, from coordinate 315,733 downwards.
TGCTAATGTGTTACCAGATGCGTTGTCGCGTTTATCGGAAGAACCGGAATCATCGTTAAATGAACTGGGTGGGGATAATGGGTTTATGTCCATCATGAGAAATAGTGCTGTCACTAAAGAACCTCTACCAGATATTTTGAGCGGTGAATACTTTACTCCTCCTACAGAGAATGAAAGGAATAGTTTGTTAGTTGAAGAACATTTGAAGGGTCATTTCGGTATAGAAGCTATAGTACATGCCTTAAAGAGAAAGGGTGTTTACTGGACCAACTTGAAGAATCAAGCAAATGAGCTTATACTGTAGCAAAAGTAGGCTTGAAATAGGATAGTTTTGCAGAAAAAAAGTATAAAAAAACAATAGGATCAATTAGAATTCTTGTCAGAGTTTATTGATGTTAAGTTAACTAAAGATTTAGCAAGAGGAAAAATAAAGAGTATTTATAATAAATGGAATGGACGAGGCTGAGGATACTACTCTTAACAACTTGAGTATGTTATCAATAACAATATCTATATTGGAGAATTAGTGCTACGCATAGTCAATAAAGAAATAATAACAATAACATGTCTTAAGTTTGGACATTGGTGTTACAATACCGTGACACTTTAAAGTAGTGACCGTCTTTAGTGAATTCCTTTTTTATGCCTGATCATGATTTAGCTATCATTTATCAGTGATGATGAGATATGAATTTATTATATGTATAATCTATATGTGTGATTTAGCACACTATATATTGATGAGTAATCAATGCGTAGTAAAATAGAGTGTAATAGCATGTATTTGATTTTAAGAGTAATGCAATAATGATTTATAGAAAGGTTATCAAAGAAGAAAGAAAGAATTGATGATAGAGTTATATCTGTATATAAGCTCGATCACAACAACTGGGAAAATGATAACAACTTCAAAGATACACTAAAGATAGTGGCACAGCAGATAGTCTTTTTTATATAAATACTTGTTCATTTTATTTCATAATAAAGACATCTTATAAACAGTCTCAAATTATTCACAAACTGCCTTGTAATTTACTTACCTAAAAACACAACAGGGTTCTTTATATACATATTCAGGGCTGGCTGAATATCAATCATTTAAGTGAAACCTGTCAAATATACAATAGGCGTATTGTCAATTAAAGATCGAGCATCTCATGGTACCTTCGAGAATCTTGTTATTGACGAGCGATCATATCATTGGATTGTATTATCTGGAATAAATGTATGACTATTGTTTTCTATATATTGATGAGTAATCAATGCGTAGTAAAATAGAGTGTAATAGCATGTATTTGATTTTAAGAGTAATGCAATAATGATTTATAGAAAGGTTATCAAAGAAGAAAGAAAGAATTGATGATAGAGTTATATCTGTATATAAGCTCGATCACAACAACTGGGAAAATGATAACAACTTCAAAGATACACTAAAGATAGTGGCACAGCAGATAGTCTTTTTTATATAAATACTTGTTCATTTTATTTCATAATAAAGACATCTTATAAACAGTCTCAAATTATTCACAAACTGCCTTATAATTTACTTACCTAAAAACACAACAGGGTTCTTTATATACATATTCAGGGCTGGCTGAATATCAATAATTTAAGTGAAACCTGTCAAATATACAATAGGCGTATTGTCAATTAAAGATCGAGCATCTCATGGTACCTTCGAGAATCTTGTTATTGACGAGCGATCATATCATTGGATTGTATTATCTGGAATAAATGTATGACTATTGTTTTCTATATATTGATGAGTAATCAATGCGTAGTAAAATAGAGTGTAATAGCATGTATTTGATTTTAAGAGTAATGCAATAATGATTTATAGAAAGGTTATCAAAGAAGAAAGAAAGAATTGATGATAGAGTTATATCTGTATATAAGCTCGATCACAACAACTGGGAAAATGATAACAACTTCAAAGATACACTAAAGATAGTGGCACAGCAGATAGTCTTTTTTATATAAATACTTGTTCATTTTATTTCATAATAAAGACATCTTATAAACAGTCTCAAATTATTCACAAACTGCCTTATAATTTACTTACCTAAAAACACAACAGTTCCATTGCTTTTCAGTTGCGTATTTCTCGTAGGGACATTGCAAAAATGAAAAGGTAACTTGAAAATCAGACACTTGATATTAAAAATTAGAGATTAACGCAAATATTTAGATGCTTTAGTAGTTGGCATACGTTTTTGAATTGAGAGATTGTTGGAAGCCGTAGAGTGCATCTGCTTTTAGGTGGTACATAAAAAAATTTTAAGCAGAGGCAAATATTTAGATGGGTCAAACACATTTTCCTTATAATTAATATTCCATCTGAAAGGTTAGGATTGTTTATAATGTTGATTAAAATGAGAATCTACATTCATCAAATTAAAAAACATAACAGATTCTGGATTCAACATTTTTTTTTTAGGTGGGGGCGGGGGAAAAATGTCACAACCTGTACAAAAAAGTTTTTAGGCCAATAATAACCGGCCGCTAATATCATTAGCCGTATTCGGATTTTGAAATAACCCACTGTTTGTGTTCACGGATTTAAAAACCGCGCACAGACTATTTAATCGTAAGCAATGGCTTGAAACAACTTCAACCTTTTTTGTGTACTTAGTAGAACTACTTCAGTTTTAAAATATACATTAAAACAAATATTCTTAAAATGTGTAACTTTTTTTAAAATTAATAAATGCATTGAAAGGCTTGAAATATTGATCTGAAGTTGTTTAGAGACGGCCTATGAAATCGCAGCCCGAGGCACAATTTAACAAACCCTGAAAAAGGGTAAAACAATTTTAATCTTTTTTATGTACTAAGTAGAATCACTGGTAATTTAGAATATATGTTATAAAGCATATTCTTAAGATGCGTGACCCTTTTTAAAATTAATTTATGTATCGAAAGGCTTGAAATATTGATCTAAAGTTGTTTAGAGACGGCCTGTGAAATCGCAGCCGGAGGCTCAATATCACCAACCCTGAAAAAAGGTAAAAAAGTTTTAATCTTTTTTAGGTACTACGTAGAACCACTTGTAATTTGGAATATATATTATAAAGTATATTCTTAAGACGTGTGACCCTTTTTAAAATTAATTTATGTATTGAAAGGCTTGAAATATTGATCTAAAGTTGTTTAGAGACGGCCTATTAAATTGTAGCCGGAGGCTCAATATAACTAACCCTGAAAAAATTTCTTTAAAAAAAAAAATCCCCCACACAAAAAAAAATTTGGTTGTAAATAAATGTCCTTTTATATTACTTGTACTAGTCGGAGATGAATGCTCAAACATGTCACAAAACACGTTAGGAACTACTGAAAAGCAGATGCACTCTATCAATGCGCGAGTCTTCACAGCAAATAATCATTATTTGATGCATCTGCCGTATTTGGTTGAACAGATGAGGCTGTTACAAATCAATTACTTCTGATTTAATAAAAAAAAATATAAAGTATATAAAAAAAAAACAATGGTACGATAGGTACGATTATACGTCCTTGTTACTTTATTTGACTGAAGTTTTAACTATGAAATAATGGGGTCTATTTATACTATTTTGAAAGCTGACTGTTATTAGAATTGCTAGTCCATAAATTTATCTTGACTGTTGAATTCTACATGAATTCAAGGGTACGTTGGCGCCGACAGATTGCTTCAATGATTTCTAATAATATTTTCTATCGGCTCTTCCATTGTATTCAATGTGTCAGAATTCCAAATTTGGATAATTTATATAAATTTGGATTACCGATGTTTTTACTGTATGTGCGTTTAGCACAGGGGCCATTAAAATGCTACTCTTGCCAACTAATGGAGCTGAGAAATTCGAGAGTGATAATAGCGAATTAAGAATAAAATGGGAAATTTAACAAAGTGAAATTATCAAACTGCAAAAATAAACTGAAGCTTTATTAAACAAATAAAAAGGGGTCTTTATATACACATTATTTCTGACATTGATCACAGATGGGCTGAAGACTGTTGTGGGTAGATTTATTCCAGATAATACTCGGATGTAATGATCCCATATAGAAAGGTCATAATGAGATGTCAATAACAATAACAATAACATTCATTCTTAAACTGTGTATGTCTTGTAGCACAATATTCAGGGGAAAATGTAGTTCTTAATAAAGATAGCTGTGGCACCTCAATGTGGCGGATGTAACCTTCATATGTTTTCATATTAATGTTATTATTTAAATATATGTCTTATACTTGTATGAAGGATGATATGAGATCAAGCCTGTATGTAAAGTAAATGATCAGTATTTAATATAAAATATCAAGAAGAATTATATTTAGGATTATCTAGTGGAAGATTCAAGAAGTGTAGATAGAGTCATATATTAAGTATATAGCCTCGATCACGACAGGAGCGAACAATTAAGAAGTTCACCAACTTGATCAGATCCACGCATCTTATAGGGGCAAATGCTTCGAACGTCCTTCGTCACCAGGCTAATTACAACAAAATGGCGGTTAGGTTTCTGCAGTCCATTCAATTCCCGGAATCGACGGATCGTCCAGACACCTACCTTTCGCATTCCTCTGGTGCTCAAATCTGGTGTCCGTTTGTGCCTCAGTCTCTGCTTGGATCGGATTCAGAGGAAATATGCTTCGGTGTCCCGAGATCGAAGGTGGTTGATGCATTGATGTCCTATCATGATCATAAGGTTGGGGATGAAATCGAACAATTGACTTCGTCATCCATTGTGATTGCAAGTCGTGCTTGGAACAATGACTTGGCATTTCTTCAATTATGGACATAACATTGAAAAACTTAAAGACAAGAGCAAATAATATTGTCCTATTTAAGGCTCCCAAAAGTACTGGTCACAGGTAAGCAAAAGACATTTGACAACTTTATTGGTACTTACAGCATAAAAATTAGATCTTTTTTCATTTGGTTTGTCGGTGTGGTTCACTGCTACTTTAGACACAAACAAGAAGATGAAGAGTATTTCTTCGCAATTGTTGAAGTTGTGGTATTTGACAAAATATTAAAATAGAAAAGTAATGAGATAAAAGTATATCTTTATTCGAGGTAAAAATAGCCTAAAAGAACTCTGCTGCGATGAAATAATTGATCCTTTTTATATTGAAAAACGTCCCCCGGTAGTTGTGTTGAGTCAACCTTTCTGGTCTTGTAATAAATCTATACTCAGTTTCCCGCCTTACATTAAATGAATTCTACTCGTTAGAATTGATTTCAAATAACGTCGCCCTGAATCAACCGATCTGGGACACTCTTATTGTTCTGTTTAAAATACAGAATGCCAGTAAGATATCGTGTAATGGTAGCTTGTTAGAAGATGCATAAGGTTTTTATTGTTGAGGATAGCATAATAACACACCTAACAGTAGAATATCGGAGATGATCCAATAAGGACATAATCCCATATAATCACACTGGTGGGAATTAGTTGTTCCACAATTTACCTCTATCAATAAAACAATGCCGTGTAACGTGTATCGAGCGAAGAGTCTCATAGGATCTGAGCCATACATATATGGAGATGAGTGCTATTGTTTATATAATTGTTTATTTACTTCTTGATATTTATTTATTTCTTGACCTCGGTAAACTAAGTTTGGTAAACCATAAACCTGTTTACGTGGCTTTGGTTTTTCCTTCTTCCTTCTGCCTTCTTTTCCCATATTTAGTAGAACCGTCAATTAAGTGATGACTGTCAAGGTTTTGCTTGTTATGGAATCACCGGTGCTGGACACTGTCAATATCCTCTTCATGAATACCTTTCAATTTGTATATAAATACCCCTTGATAGTTTTGTAGAATTATCTCTATCTTCTTTTTAAAATAAAAATTAGAGACGACTTAGTCGTAACAGTACTTGCCCTTTCCCTTTTTATATTTCCTACTTTTCTACAACATTTATGTTTAATTGGCTGCGGTAGAACATGTAGTTATGTATGATCATTTATCCATTCTGTTGATTATTTTTATCTGAGACATGGTTAAATATGTGATCCTAAATATAGAACATCTTATCCATGTTTGTATATTTAGTTGTAGAAAATAGGCATCCAAATATTCCATGCACTACTTCTCTTATACACTTACAGTCGTATAAGTTGTGTTTTATCAATATATAAGTAAATGAACCATTTATAGAAATAGCTGTTCTATTCTCTCTATGGGTAGCTAATCCATTAAGAGAACTATTAATATTAAGTTTCTCTTTCTTATAATTCTTGATTTGATCTGAGAAGCTTCTCTTCTCGATCGATGATATCGTAACTCAGTGGTATAGCATTCTGTATCCAACTGTCATTCGTATATCGTGTTTAGGCCAATCATGCAATCTTTAATATAGAAGTATGTACTCGTAGTAGGAGAAGTTGTATAGCAGTATACAAGTGTATGCTGGTATGCAACATCAAAGGTTGTTTTAATTTCATAGTTATATTTATTTAAACGATTTGCTTATTTATTCTTAAGTGAATCGTACCCAAATACGACAAACTGTTAAGATACTGTCCTGTCTTTTTTCTTTCGACAGATTTCTTTTAAATCTCAAAATAAAATTTCTTTGGATATGAATCCAGCACAAGATTTGTTTAGTCTCCGGGAAAACAGACTTAATTGCTCCCAACAAGGCTTCGTCGTTATCCGTCACAGAGCATTTTGGTAAGTTACCGGTGCTTTCAACGACGGGCCAAACAGTCCCACGAAAGCAGTTCATAGACCAGCGATAGCGGTCACCTGTCTCGCGATCCATCCAGCATCTAGCAATAGGCACTGTTACCAATTGCTTGGGCTTTTCTTTTAATCGCAAAGTACCTGCAACAACAAAATTCAACAAGACCATTTTGTGTGAATTGGTCTTGTAGGTGGCATCAAGAACAACACATTCGGAAAGCTTTCGAGTCTCATCAATGCCAGGGTGATGTATGAAAAATACACAACAAATCCTTTCGTCGGCATTTGTCATGTGGCGGACTTGATGATCACTGGATTCAAGATTTTTGATAAAGTTCCACATGTTGGTGTGGTTATCTCTACAAAATTGCTGTTGGATATTTGTCAAATCCGTTACAATGAGGTTATTCACACCTCTTGTTTCAAGCATCTATTCACCAAGAAAAATTATTATTATAAGCCAAAATACAAAGAGGCATAGATATATTAAATAATATACCCAAAATCATTTTATTTATCATGACTACAACTTCACTAACTATTGATTTCTCATACGCCCTCTATATGTCAATTTTCAACCTTACCTTCAATGTTTTACTGGGCGTTGTTCCTGCACGCATAAGACTGATTGCAAGCTCCCCGTCTTCTGCATTGAGCTTGCGATTGTTGTGATAAGCTCTTCTATCCTCACTCAATGGATGAGTATGCTCAAAACAGCTGGTTCTGATTGTCCATGACTGTCCGACAGCTGTCGTATCCTTACGAACATATATAAATGTCGAGCACCCTGTTCTTCCAGTGGTTCGGTTGGGATGCTGCGCGACACTCTCTAATCCCTCACCAGTTCCCATATCCTCTTCATCTAGTTTTGCAATTAATTTATCGAATTATTATACGACCATATCGCAGATTTTAATTTATATTACCTTCACCCTTATTTGCGGCACGATATTTGCCAAAATGCTTGCAAATCATTTTAATGTATGATTTGTCGCTTTTACAAGTCTCAAAGGGGATGTTGTTTGCTTTACTGAAAGACTGTATTTCCAGTCTTGCAGTGTTCATGTCGACAAAGGTTTCTCCCACCGGAAACTCGGCTTCAAAAGCAGCCTTCAATGCGATGACTCGTTCATTGATGGAAACAGTCTCGGCAAAAGAAGAGACATGTCATGTGGCCTCGACACTAATGTCTTCTTCCCCAGGCTCAATAAGACATTCCCAGTCGTAGTCATCAGTGGTTGTTTCCTCGGTATTTGTATGCTCAGCGTTTTGTCTGTCAAAGGTCTCCTCGAAACTATCTTTGGGTTCTTCGGCAGGGTTGATTACAGATAAAAGACTGTTGAATAACAATTGGCTTTCGCTCAAAGATTGTTGTGGATCGTTTGAATTCATTTCAAAAGTAAAAGTTCAAAAGAAAAAGAATGAAGAGCCGTAAACAAGTATGGTGCGCAAGAAAAAGTATGGTGCGCGAAAATGTGTGGTGCGCCAGCGAAAAAAAGTATGGTGCGCCAGCGAAAAAAGCATGGTGCAAGAAAAAAGTTCTATGTGCGCGTATAATGAGGACTTATCTAATTGAATACTTACATAACAAAAACTACATAATATAGTTTAAGCACAATAAACCTTAATTGATATACACTATTTTCATAAATTATTCATGCACGCTTAGAATAAAATTTCGCTTAAAAATTAATGCATAGTCTAACGTGTAGTGTTGGAACTTTTCGAGCTTGCGCCAGTTCAAACGAAGCTCGAACCGAGTTTTTGTACTCGAGCGAGCATCGATCAAAGCTCGCTCGGCTAAAATGTCGAAAGCAGTCACTTTAAACTTAAGGTCCTTGAAAGACTAGTGATGGCATTTCCCCATAATTTTACTCTTTTCTTCCCTTTACCATTTTTTATTTATTTATGCCAACTTCAATAAATAAGGTCTCATTTTCTTTAATTCTCAAATCACAACGAGTGCTATAGAAAAAAAAAGCCCTTATTTTTTATAATTTTCCATCCATTTCCATAGCGAAATTTCATCACCACCGTCACCTTCACTATAAGGATAGCTTATGCCAATTACCTTTTGATACCAAAATTTGACGTCCAGTATTCCTTCTTAAAAGGAGGTAACAGTAACTAAATCATGAGAATAGGCTGGGATGTACAAATAGTCTTGCTACAGCAGCAGTCATAAACTTTCTGATCTCACAGTCAAGACAATTGATTCCCGCTACCACGTTGCTTTGATCCATTGTTTTTGTTAATAAAATTCCAGCAAAGACGCTTTCCGTAGTTATGTTACACTGATAGGGAGTCAAAGTACGTCGGGAATCGACAAAAGCCAAGACGATGTCTAGCTGATAGTTGGTATCAATATTCTAAAAACTTTAGTATCAACTCCCCCGTGTTTGAGTAATGACTCGGTAACCTGGAGGTTATTACTACGTGATTTGTGGGAAAGGGTCTTAACGCGCCATATCAGGTTTTTAAACAAGTTTTTTTTTTTTTTTTTTTTTTTTTTTTTTTTTTTTTTTTTTTTTTTTTTTTTAAAAAAAAAAGAATATAGTCACAGGGCCTTTCGAGGCAACTTAAAGGCAAAAAAAAAAAAAAAAAAAAAAAAAAAAAGGATTCCCAAACCACTTTTTTTTCATATATACACTTTTCATTACCTTTTCTAACCATGTCATCCACAAAGTTAACGAGAAGTTGCACCAAAGACAAAAATAAAAAAAGTACATATATAAATATAATAATAAACTACATCCCCTTGTGTGTAGTTAACCCCCTTATATTCCTTGTTGAACTAATCTCTTTTGACCGCCAGCTACTGACATTGAAGAGACTTTACGAAAAGTCTTTCCCTTAAAGATTGTAAAAAACGATGTCACCTTAGACCAAGACCCAGAAAGCGATGTAAGAGGGTTGAACAGTCGAGAGATCACCTTTGTAGGTGAGTATCGAAATGTAGAAGTGTTGTGTGTATGTGTTATAGTCTATGGCGACAGCAAATACCACCTGAAACAATACCATCATGGCTATACCATGTCACAAGAGTTAATGGCATGTCGAAATATGGCTAATTACTTTGGCATGTTTAAAGAACAAGTCGCTTTCTTAGTAGAATATATAAACGAACCACCTTCCAAACGCGCCCTATTTATTCTTAAGCCTTATTTCCCCAATGGCACCGTGGCACACTACTTGAAAACCGTGAGGAAAGCAGGTAAACACGCTTTATGCATTGTTTTTGTAAACGCCTTTTTTTTAAAAAAAAAAAAAAAAAAAAAAAAAAAAAAAAAAAAAAAAAAAAAAATCCCATAAAGACAAATACCTTGCCCCATTACATGTTCTGCAGATGGCCATTGGTTTATTCTCAATATTATCGGATGCACATACACAAGAAGTTGGATTGGTAGATATCACAGTACATAGTTTATACGTCAGTTTGGACCGAGGAATTTTTTTTGATGGATTTCAATCATGCATACGATTAAACGACAGCACTCATCATCCCCGATCATGGATGAATTTGAAATCACTCAAATGTCCAGGTAACCAAACTCCCCCACCCCCTGAATTTTTTCATACGTATGGAATTGATAAATTTAACCCTCATAATATACATAAGAGTCACAGTCCTTGACATATGGGGGATATACCACAAGTACAGATGTATTTCTTGCAGCATCCGTTTTATTAGAACTTGTCCGAAAATATGATTGTAAATGCAAACGACTTTATGAACGAGATCGATCCACGAATACTATCAGGGTCATTACGGAATATGTAGATGACAGGCATAAGGGAATGATCCCCATGATTGAAAAGTGTTTGAGTGTTCAACCTCAAGATCGACCCCAGGCAGAAAAGGTTCTTTATTGGTTAGAATCACTAAGATATCTTGCATTAAAGAACGCTTAAAAATTAAAAAGAAATGTGTGACTTGTTTTCATAGTGTGTGTGAGAGAGGAGGGGTAACCCTACGGCTTTTTTGTTTCTTTTTTTTTTTTCTTCTGTCAAAAAGAAAAAAAAATCTTATAATGATACCTTGTAGACTTCATTCACGATTCTTATTAAAAAGAGGTAAAAAAATACAACACTATAACTAATGAAACCAAAAAAAAAAAGAAACTTACAAAAGTAGAATAGCTTTTAACTTACACAAACAAGCGCCTGTCTTTGCCAAACACTTTTATAGCACACCTAGCCATGACAGTACCGAATCGTCGAGCCCTAACAGCACCGAATCATCGAGCCCTAACAGCACCGAATCATCGAGTCTCAACAATACCGAATCGTCGAGTCCTGACAACACCGCTGCTGCTCCATCGACTAATGACAGCAGTCAAAAGACGAATTTCTGGGAAATCCCCGAGAGGGAAGAATCCGAGACGCACAATAAAGGTGTCAAGGCTCGTGTATCACGTACAGTAGCGGATACGCGTGATTTCAAGGAATTACTCGATACTTTATTTGACCGTAAACCTGCACAAACACCCCCCATGCGTAAAAAGCCTCAAGGCCATGACACGGACTCTGTGATTGAACAAAAACTATTGGATTTGGTCATTCGTAACCGTCAATTGTATAAAGAGAAGGCACCTTTACCTCGTAGTATGATGGCTCCCATCTATGGTAAAACCGCTGATAAACAACGAAAACAAAAGAGAGAGGAAGAGAGTAACGATGAGGACGAAGATGTGTTGGATTTTTTGAACCCTGATACAAAAAAGACAACGAATTGGGATTTAAAGAACATTGCACAGAATAAGCGTATTGCGACCAAGGAACAAGAATTAAAAGCAATTCAGTCGATTGTCGATACAGAGACTTCGTTGGATTTACTTGTGAATGTGATGAAACAAATCAATCAGGAGACGTATCCTAGGTATTATCATCGTGTGTTGACAAAGGCCATTGAACATGCTTCTAGAAAGGATCCTTATTTGGCCTTGACCATTTTTGAAATCGCCAAGGGTAAAAGTATGGAGAGTTATATTTTGGGTTGCAACACCAAGGTCTATGATGCCATGCTGTTATTACGTTGGGAAACTTGGAGAGATGTACACGGTATGTTGAATTTGATCGAGGAAATGACCGTGAATGGTATAGAGTACAGCAATGATTCAAGACGCATCGTACGTTCCGTTGTGCAAGAAATAGAGGCTGATGAGGAGAGTCAGGAAGTCACAAAAGATGTTTATTGGGATGCTGATGAAAAGAGAGCTTGTAACGTCATGAAGGAAATGGTCGGTAAATGGATTCTTAACAAGTAATCTTAACCCCCCTTCTATACTATTGGCCTTATATACCTCCCACCTTTTTTTTTTTGTTTAAAGCGTGTACATTTAATTAAATCAAGTACTTTTTAAAGAGTGTGCCAATCAATCATGATATTGTAACATTGTTTTCCATAAGAAAATATGTCAAAAATAGCCGTCACGCAACACATCCAATGGACATGTCTGTCAGTAGAGCGTCAGTCAAAATTGACACTTTTTTTTTACAAGCGGGGAGGGGAAAAGGGTAAAAAAAAAAGATTGTTGTTGTCCCTTTTTTTTTCTTCTCTCTCTCTCTTCTTTTTCCACACAAACTACAGAAATTGAACAAAAAATGAAAAGAACAGTAAGCACTCGTTCTTCTGAAAGACTTTCAAAGAAGGCCAAGTTGGTGAATGACAGAATTGAAGAAATACCTGTCATTGTTCAAAGTGAAGACATGGACGATTTTCAAGACCCCATTCCACTTGTTCGTCGTCGTTCACAACTTCCCAGAGCATCAAGCACTGTGGTTAAACAAGTGTCTGTTGTTGTTGCTCATGTCGAATCGAGTCATTCCGCAGTAACTTTGACTACCACGCAGGAGGAGGAGGAAGAGGAGCTTGGAACGGAGGTTGAAGATACTCTTTCATCAACCCAAGTCCAATCATTGACTACGTTGGATGAAGAAGTAGATGAATTAACAGAAGAATCAGAAAATGAAGCGGAAATTGCCTTTACTTTGGATGAACCGATTGATGATTTAGTGGTACCCGATATAGAGACTGTGTCTTCCAATGAGGAGGATGAGACATCAGCGGAGGCGGATGAGGCACCAGCGGAGGCAGCGGCGGTGGACGAAATTCATGTAGAGAGACCTCGCGGGAGGCGTGCACCCAGATTACCAGTTGTAAAGTATTTCGTGTTTTTTTGTTTTTTTTTTATTCATACGTGTTGATTGACGTGTCCGTGTTTACGTAGTACAAGCGCACACAAGCCAAAATTATAGAGCAACGACCTGAATTAGCTCATGTTTGGTCTGACATTGAGAATATTAAACCTCCTGTCGTGGTCCCTATTGAACAACCTGAACAATTACAATTAGCTCTTTTACCTTTTCAAAAGTATGGTGTTGGGTGGATGATTCAACAAGAAAAAATGGAGGCAGTGAGTGTTTACTTTTATAGGAGTGAATTTTTTTATTTTGTATTGACGCTCTATCGTTTTTTCTTTTTTAGTTTAAAGGTGGTATTTTAGCTGTGAGTATTTCCATACATATGAAAATAAAATCGGCTTGGATAGACTGACCTATGTTTATGGGTTTTAGGATGAAATGGGTATGGGTAAAACCATTCAAACCATTGCCTTACTCCTCAGCGATAAAAAGAAGCCAAACCTTGTGGTTGCTCCCACTGTAAGTTTTCTTTATATACATATAAAAAAAAAAGAGAGAGAGAGGTGATGACTAAACATCCATGTATATATATAAAAAAGGTGGCTATCATCCAATGGAAAAATGAAATTGAAAAACATACGAATAACGCCTTGAAAGTCTATCTTCATCACGGTGCCAAGAAAACTACATCTTCTGCCTATTTAAAGAAATTTGATGTTGTTTTAACCACCTGTAAGTCTCCCCTCCCCTTTTAAAACAAAATACATCGATATGAAACAGCTAATCCATGCATAAAAAAAAAGATTCGTTGCTGGAAGCTGCTTTTAGACGTCAAGAACAAGGATTAAAGAGAAAAGATGAATACGGAAATCCAATTATTGTGAGAGAGAAATCTACAGCTCATAAGGTTCAATGGCATCGTATCATTCTTGATGAAGCTCATAATATCAAGGACAGATCAAACAATACTGCAAGATCAGTGGTAAAAGAAAAACCTTTTAAAAAAAAATTGTCTGGAAGGCTAACTACTTAAACCTCATATAAGTTTAATTTAAAAGGTGAATTCAAATGGTCTTTGACGGGTACTCCTTTACAAAATCGCGTTGGAGAATTATATTCATTGATTCGTTTTATGCAAGCTGGTACGTTAAAATATTCATCCTAAAAATGGGAATACATTCATCTAAAACACTGTGTTCCATAGATCCATTTGCCTATTATTATTGTAAAAACTGTCCCTGTAAACAATTAACCTGGAAATTCTCTGATAAAAAAGGCTGTGATGAATGTGGTCATACACCCATGAGGTAAAAAAAAAAAAAATTGAGGGAAAGTGTGTGTCTCTGTACTGATGGTCTACTACCACCTTTTTTTATATATATAGTCATGTCTGCTGGTGGAATAACGAAGTATTGAAACCTATTCAGATCCATGGTTATGTCGGGGACGGTCGTCTTGCTTTAAGGAAACTTCGCATGTTATTAGACAAAATCATGTTGAGAAGAACCAAAGTGGAATGCGCGGATGATCTTGGTTTACCTCCTCGTGTGGTGGTTGTACGTCGTGATAACTTTACCGAGGAGGAACAAGATGTCTATACCTCCCTTTATTCAGATGTTGCACGTACCTTTACCACTTATGTTGAAGAAGGTACCGTCTTGAACAATTATGCAAATATCTTTGAATTGTTAATGAAGATGAGACAATGCGGTAAGTTCCATCCCACCAATATATATATCATTTTGTACCCTAAATTATCATGTATTAGCGGATCATCCTGATCTAGTGACAAAAAGAAAAAGTGGCAACAAACAATTATTGTGTTATCTTTGTAATGATCTCGCAGAGGTTTGTCTTGTCACGTTACTTTCCCATGCACCCGTTGGTTGACAGTTTCTTTTTAGGATCCCATTACTGCTGCTTGTAAACATGTATTCTGTAGAGAGGTAATACTTTTCTATATCCAAGAAAAAGAGAGAAATATATATAAGTTATTGACACATACAATGTACTAGTGCTGTCTTCAATACTATGAAAGCTTTGATGATTCAGTGGGTAATAAACCTCGATGTCCTAGCTGCTACGCTGAATTCAATGTAAATGTAGCGCAAGCCTCAATGGAAGGAGTAGAAAATGCCGAATCCAATGCCAATTATTCCAAGACCAGTATTATTAATCGTATTGATATGGATCACTGGCGTAGTTCTACCAAGATTGAAGCACTTGTAGAGGAACTCACTAAATTACGTCGTGAAGATAAAACCATCAAAAGGTAATATTTTGAATTGGGTTGGGACGTATACGGGAGGAGGAAGAAACTGACGGTCTCTCACTTAGTATTGTGTTTTCACAATTTGTGAATTTTCTGGATTTGGTGTATTGGAGATTATCGCGTGCAGGATTTGAATGTATTCGATTGGATGGTACCATGACTCCTGGTCAAAGAGACGCTGCTATTCAACAGTAACGTATTCCCCCTTGTTTCCCTTCTATTTTTACATTATTGACTTGTATCCTTTTCTTTTTCTTTTAGCTTTATGACAAAACCTACAGTGACTGTATTCCTCATTAGTTTAAAAGCAGGTGGTGTCGCATTAAATCTTACAGAAGCCAGTCGTGTATTTATTTGGTAAGCACAGAGTAAAAATGATCCCTTTTCACATCTAACCCATATTTTTTTTTTTTTTTTTTTTTCAAAACGACAGTGATCCATGGTGGAATCCCGTAAGTTTTTGTTACACCTTTTCTTAATTGGAAGATTTTCTAAAATAATATTATACTTCCTTTCATGACCCTTTTTTTTTTTTTTTGACACTAGGCCGCTGAATGTAAGTATTTTCTTTAAAAAAAAATGCGTTCAACATTATCCATGGGAACGACTAACACACCTCTTTTTCAAAAAATTGATAGTACAAGTAAGAAGAAGTCGATAGATTGCTTAAAAAAAGGCAGAAGGTGTAAAAATAAAAAAAAAAACTAACCCCTTTTTTTAATAGGCAATGGATCGTATTCATCGACTTGGTCAACACCGACCTGTCCGAATTACACGTCTTATTATTGAAAATAGTATCGAAAGTAGAATTGTTCAACTTCAAGAAAAGAAGACGGCCTTAATGAACAGCACAATTGGTAAAAAAAATAAAAGAAGAGGAGGTGGAAACATGGATTGACATCTTTCTTTGGATATGTTTTAGGTAAAATGGAAAATGCTTTGGATAAATTAACAATTGAGGATTTACGTTTCTTATTCGTCATGTAAAAAAAAAATACTCATGCATACGTGTTAAAAGCAAACCATCCTAAGGATGATATTATTAGCAATTTCTTTAAGAATAAATAAAGAGCTCTCTCTCTATTTTTATAATACATCACATGTGCGTCGATTCATAACAAATCAACTTAATCATTTTAAGAATTACTAAGGCCTATTACGGCTCACTTCATGATACAAACCTGTTTAATCAAGAACAAAAGGAAAAAAAAAAAAAGAAACTCAGGCCGATAAGTGATGCCGAAAGTGTTTATACGGATGCTGCCTTTTTTTTTTTTTATGGAGACAAACAGGCCCCGAGTCTCGCTTCTAAAATGAGCAAGTTGTTCGTTTTTTAGCCTATGTGTTCATTATTGCACAACTAGTGAAATATCGTCCATCGGGTAGAAGTTGGACATTTTTAACGGATAAAAAGGCGGCTCAAGCGAGACCACCGCGGTTAAAATTGTCAACGTCTAAATGCCATATGGAACTCACGGTTTATAGACAAATACGTACAATTGACTTAAATAGGCGTCTGATCAGATAAATGATAAACACGTGCTATATACGACAATAACACTGAGTAGTTAGGATAGCGACGGGGGTGTCGTAATTTAAGACTTATTCTTATACAATCAATAGGAAATCACATCGATATTCTTGCATGGGGAAGAGGATAAGTGATAAGTCAGATGCCCCTTATTTGGAGTATATTTTATCGTTGATCATTATATGTAACTTTAATAAAAAAAACCAAAGCAATTCTATTCATTTACTTTTTTTTATTTTTGGATCCAGAAGACGTTCAAACCAGCTTTATTAAAACATTGGACCCATAACTCCTTTAACCTGGACGGCGGCAGCGGCGGGAGGGGAGGTTTTCAAAAAAAAAATCCAATTTCCCATTTTATATTGTTCGTTGAAGAGAAGATGAGATTTAGTCAAGAAGGGTTCATAAAAATAGTTTGATTAAAAGTATGAATAGACAGTCATTATAAATAACATTGAAAGTTGGTGGTGGGGAGGGGGATTACTTATATATATATATATGTATATATATTTGAAGATTACCGTACTGCTTTTGTTTTATTTCAATTTTGTGTGATTTTTGATGAGCTTACTCTCGGGTTCATAAGCATTGTCTTATCAAATGGAAAATGGGATGAAGTCTCATAGCGATCAGACGGGCCAAACCATGATTGTGTCTGTCATAAGCTGAGCAGCACGTGTCAATGTTATTGTTCGATAGAGAATTGACAAAAGTAAGATATCGCAGCCGTTTTCGGTGTAGGTCAAAAGATATCTGGTTGGACGAGTATCTTTAATTTTCCAAGAGCAGTTGCGTAATTTTCAATTGATTATTAGGTACCATAGCAGCAGATTTCTTTTAGGCTATTTTCATCCTAATTAAAGTCATACTTTTATCTCACTATGCTTGTCAGTGGGCCTACAGAATGTATTAGATTGACCTGCAAAATGCTAACAGCTATATGCGGTGGTGGCGGCTGCCCGTATCGCACTATCTGATATAGTAGTAAATCATAGCCGGATTGAAGACGTAAAGCTTGATCCACACTGTAAAAATAGATATCCTTGGCCTCCTTCATCACGTTTCTGGCGGTTACGCGAAATGTAATGTCGAATCTTCGTTTTGGCGTATTAGAAGAAAAAAAAAGTAACGAAACATAAAAATAGTTTTTTCTTTTCCAATGTAAATAAAAGTAACCTAATTAAGTAAATCTAAAGTAGACTACGCGCAGCAAGATCTAAGACCTCAAATGGCTTCTTCAGTGTCAAGTATCTTGATGTAAAATGAAAAGAATATCATAATTAGTAATAGATCACTTTATTGTATTTCTCAAAAAAAGAATGGGGTTCCCGGTCGCTGATTCCATTGTATGTAGGCGTATTAGACAATCCCTCCTGACCATTTATTTCTACACCTGCAACAATTGATCGCTTGGTGCAAAACTCACACATCTGGTTATTTTTTCATATTTATTTATAATAACAAAAGTTTTCTTTAATAACTCAGCATTGCTTTGACATTTCGTATAATGTAAAATATAGCTTTCATTACAGACAAGCGAGTGTCCAAGGTGACCATATATGAGTCTATATATGGTAATCTATATTGAGAGTTTTTATTAACCAATTAATCAAGAGATGGCTTATACAAACCAAGACATCGTTATTATTATAAGTTGGTTAAAGCACAAAAATTCTCATGATTTGCTATTTTACTTACTTGATGAATACACCACACAAATAACAGTAGTAGATACACATTTGCCACTCACATAAAGAAGCGAGTGTTTCCAGGATGGCCACGAGGAGGCTTGTATCCATACATCCCGCATTTTCGGTTTTGTCTAGAATGGGGAGAAAATCGAAAAACTATAGAAGCTGTGGGAGGAGACTAGATGAAAAAGGACTAACTTGATCAAACTGGACCGTAGTCAGGTATGAATGCAAGGTAAACTTTTCCACCCTCTACAACGTGCCCCTGTTACCCTCCATGAAGAGTAAAGCTATCTATACTGAAAAGAAAAACAGACCTAGCCGATAACGTCAGTATCTGCCTCTCCGTCACTGCCAGCTCAAGGATTGTTATCCAGTTAAGGACGACCATCACGTCCAAAGCAGAAACTACCCCCTCGGAAAGATAGCACTCCTCTGGTATTCCCACCAATATTGCCAGCTCAGTTGTCGAAGCGAAATCTCTGACACTACCATGATCGTCGGAACTACCATGGATTTTAAGTAGACCCCACCACCTTTTTTACGGGTGGGCTATGAAAGAAGGAGAAAAAAGAAGAAAAAAAAAAACAAAAAAAAACATTTTTAGCGCCAATCAGTCACAGTTTGTTTGTTTGTAGATCGGGGTTAATTCCTTATCACTATCACAATGCCCCCACAGAAAAGGACTAAATGATGTATAGTGGGCACACATTTACTGGTATTCAACATTCATATTGATACGAAGTCAATCAAAGTCAAGACTATGTAGCTGGTAGATGGGCAAGTATTGATTGCATTGAGTAATTTCTCTTGTCAACTAACAACACTCTTTTGACCTGTTGTATCAAAAATTGTGGTAATCAGTCTCGTCTCTATTTAATAAATAATTAGCTTATTAACACAGATTTCTCCCGACAATGATAATTTAATTTCGTTGGTATAGCCATGATATATTTAAACCTGTATTTCTTGTTATCGTAGGGCGTGCTTTGTTTCATTTCGAATTGTATACTCTATCACATTTAGTCTTTTAAGAACACTGGATAATATGCAGTAGGAGTCACTTCATATCCTGTCATTCAAAATTATTCAAGTTTTCTTTTCAAATTGTCAAAAAAAAAAAAAAAAACTTCAACATATGAATAATCACCCATCTCATGATTGACAGCTTCTCCCCCAAGACACAGATTTACTTTTTACTGTTCATCATGAATAATGTTTTGGGTCTGATTCAATTAATTTCAATCCACCTCCTCTAGGCCCACATCTGATAATCAGCAGTATTTTCGTATTTTTACATCTATCAATCAGTGTAGCTCATCTTACTAAATATTGGATTTGATAGTATTAACAGTCTTTCTACCTTTCCGAACTTCATTTAAGAACACGCAGTGAAGGTTGAGCCATACTGCTGGACCCTTTTATCTGGGGGGGGGGAAAGCTAATAATCAGACTGATTTCCAAATACAGAAAAAAAAAAGAAATAAATTGATGCACTTTTTGCATACCGAGAATGTCAAAATTGTGTAAAAAAAAAAGATAAAGTGACGATGATGAACTTCTTTTCTGTACAACGATGAAAAAAACGATGTCATTTTTCGCTGATGTGCGGAGGTTTAAAAAAAGATTGAAACAGTTTCGTCGTCCCCCCGCTCCCCCTTTTATCAAACCATCGCGCCCAGATACACTTTTTTTTTTTTTTCTTTTTTATTATATATATATATATAAATCTCGTCTGTATAAAGAATGGTAAGTTTTTGTTGTTGTTGATGTTATAGAGATGGAACAAAGTGCTAATGAAGACTTGTATAGTCTACATCTAACTCTCAAGGAATCAATACTCTTTTGGATGCTGAACGTGAAGCCGCCAAGATTGTCCAAAAGGCTAAGCAATGTAAATAAGAAAGAGCGAGAGAGAGAGAGAAACGGGTTTCTTTTTTTTAATAGGGGTTTACTTACTATTTTCTTTTCTTTCTAATGGCCAGACCGTGTTCAACGTTTGAAGGATGCTCGTTCCGAAGCTGCCAAGGAGATTGAGGAACTCAAGGCACAAAAGAATACTGAATATCAAGACTTTGTTGCACAGGTAAACAAGTTTCAAATGTGATACTTTTTTGTTGTTTTTGCAAACAAACATTTGTTTTTTTATATAGCATTCGGGACAATCAGATCAAAGTCTTAGTGTCGTTGATCAAGAAACCGAGCAAAAGATTGAGGAAATTCGTCGTGATGCTGCTGAAAAGAAGGGTGATGCTGTTGAGAAAATGATGAAGGCTATCACAAACGTTGAAACTAAACGTCATGAAAATTATCGTGTTTAAATAATTTTTTTTTTTTTTTTATTTTATTTTCATGCATTTTGAAATAAAAAAAAAAAAAAAAAAAAAAAAATTACATATATCTTTTTTGGAATATACACAATAAAAAAAAAGTGGTCGAGGATATATATATGACTACACCCTTTCCCCTTCTCTTTAACTTGGTGTGTTAATCTCGTGATTGAAACTTATTTTTTTTTTTTTAAAAAAAAAAGGAACCATATGATTTTTTAAACATGGTGGTTTTTAAATAATGATTTTTATATATATGTATAGTAATGGTTGTGTAGTATTAATAAGAGAGAAAGAAAAATGTTTGGTTTGTAAAAGAGAAAAAAAAAAGGGATTATATAAGGTGGTATACGTAAAAGAAAAGAATATCATGAAATTAATAAAAAAAAGGTGAGAGCGGGTAAAAGGTTTCTAAAGAGAACATATAAAAAAGAAAAAAGAAAAAAGAAAATACATACAAGTGAAATGGGGGGTATGATTAGAGAAAATGGGAGGAGGAGTGGACATAAATGGGTGTGGGGGAGGATGGCAGTATACATAGAGTTATTAGAAGTAAAAGAAAAAAAAAAAAAAAACGGTAAGGAAGGAAGTAAGGATGGGAAAAAAAAATAAAGAGAGAAATACTTTAGAATGAATGACGACGAACATCTTCAGGTCCCTTCATGATACTAATGACAACTGCAGCAGATAACACACTCAAGAACTTGCACCATTGTAAACTAGTACAGGTGGTTTGATACACCATACTTTTACCCATCGTGAGCCATTGATTCATGTACGTTTGTTGTCGAAGCTCTTGCATCGTGGATTGAATCTCCGATAGGGGTCGGCAACACAAATCAGGATTTCGGAGTAGTAAATAGAAATCTTCACCAAATCCCATATCGTCTCCATTTTCACTAATGCTTTCCAAAAAGCTCATGGCCTCATCCAACACATTGCGTTGTGGGTAAAGACTTGTTGTCGTCGCCATCACCTCTTCGTCATGGGGTTGTGTAGCATACAACCAAGAGTGTGTCTTGTCATGATAATCCATATTGTCTTCTTCAAAGTAAAAATTACCTGCGTGATAATTGGGTGGAGGTGTCATGGGAGAAGAAAGTGATAATGGGTGAACAGCCTTGTGCAAAGATAAAAGATCGTCCGAGATAAAAGATTCATTGTCACTGTAGTTACCGTCACCATGGCGACTCTGATGTTGTTGTTGTTGTTGTTCCAGATGTTGTTGGTGTCGTTGACGACGTTGACGGCGTCTCCAACGAATTTCGGATGTATTGGCGATCGGCATATTAGGTTCCTTTTGTTCTTCTTGTTCACCGCTGTAGACGCTACCACAGAAACTTCCTTCTCTGAAGCTGCGTTTGCCAGCTAAATCGTAAAAGGGGTGATCTTCTCCACTGATACTTTCGATATGTGAGATACAATCATCATCAATGATGGATTGTTGATCACTGACGCTGGTATTACTGGTACATTCGGAGGTACGATTAAAGATGGAGGAGACAAGTGAGAGGGACGACAATCTTGACATGGCAATAGCAGTCAAGGGAGGAGAGAGGGAAGTGTCTTTTTTTTGTTGGGGGAGTGGATGTTGATTGGAAAGTAAAAGATCATCCTCTTGAGATTGAAGGATGGTAAATTGTTCAAGACTGGATTTATGTGAACTAAGTCTTCTTTCCAATACATCCATTTGTCTATTCATCTTGACTGATGAAGAAGAAGAAGCGGTATCATTTTCGAATATATGAGAGATGGTATCGATGGTGGTGATCGCATCTAAACGAAGGGACTCTAATTGAGTTTGCAAGGAAACGACTTGTGACATGACATCCTGAAGGTCATTTTCCAAGCGACGTCTTCTAAGATGGGTGGTGGCTCTGTCGATCAAATCTAAACGAAGTTGTTGTTCATCATCCTTGTTGTCTACGCACCAGGAAGTACGTTTGACTCCTTCGGATTCATGATCGGTATTGGTGTAGTAATTGTTTGGTTCTTCCCAAACTAAATTGTCTTCTATCATCGTTTCTTATTTATGCTGAATAGAAGAAAGAAAAAAGAAAAAAAAGGGATATTTAGGAAAAATATATAAAAGATAAAAAAAAAAAAATCACTCTAGGGAAAATGTATATATATACATATTGAAAATGAACATCCAATCTTGATGCCCAGCAATTTCAAATGCAAGGGGGGCATTTTTATATATAAGCTGGTTTTTTTGGAGTCATCCTACCTTTTCTCTTTTTTTTCTCTCTCTCACTCTCACTCTCTTCACACGCACACGCACACTTTTTCACACCCATTCCACACTATTTCCTCCCCCCAAAAAATGGACGTACCAGTTAATGGAAATAATTCCGCGAGAATAAAGTTAAAATAAAAAATGTGTGTTATATATAAAAAAAAAAGAAAAAAAAAGAAAGAAAAAAAAAAAGGGAAAAGGAAAAAGGAAAAAAAACAAAAAAAAATATCCCTTGAATGCTTTTTGTCTTCAATTGGACCGAGGTCAGACGCATAATTATAAATATAATTAATATGTACCAAGTGTATATATAAAATATATAAACATTTGTGTGTGTTCACATATAAAAAAAATGAGAGTTTGCATAAGTTACACTATATATGTATCCATCATCATCATCAAAAAATCATGTAGACCCAATTAAAAGACCGAGATTTTTTTTTGTTTTTTTTTTGTTGTCCTGAAGTACGAAAAGGAAATTTCCATCAGCAAATGAAAGCTACCAAACCAATCAATCAATTAAAATTGATACAAGAACACGTTTTTTTTACTATTATTATTTACCCCACGTTTTTGTACTATACCAATACCCCATCATTTACACATAAAGACCCCCTTACCTGTCCCTCCTCCTTACTTTTAAACAACTCCCTCTTTTTTTTTTTATATATATATTTATATTTATACACTAATACTTTAATTCTCTTTATGTCTATTACTATGGTAAAACTGTCATATATACACATATTTTAATTAATCCTTATTCGATCCAATTCTTTTTACCCCTTACTTCCTTTTTTTTTTTCTTACCCCACTCTTTTTTTTTTTTTTTTTTTTTTGTATCTTGTGTATGGTTCAAAAGGAATGCTTATCATTTGAACACAATTGAATTAAGAAAAGGTGATTGACAACGAGGTTTCTTTATTTGTTTATTTTTTTTGGGGGGATGATATGTCGTGACAACAATGATTTATTTTTGAGATGCATTCCTTAATAAAACAAAATAATGAGTTTCTTTGATTGTTTTAAAAAAAATTAAGTATGCCCCCACTACTACTTACATTTGTTCCAATTGTTCCTTGTATTGCTTATTTACAGCATTACGCTTCAATTTTTGTGCAGCTGTCAAAAGACCCTACATGTAACAAACAAAAAACGTCGTCATTTAAATCATCATCATTAAAAAAAAAAATAAAAAAAACTTACATTTTCAGAGGTCCATTCTTCATCTGTCAAGTAGATATCAGCAACAATTTCAATGGGTTTCAATTGTGCTGTCTTGGCTTGCTTGTGTAATTCATCCAAAAATGCCTTTTTAACTTGAGGTGATTCACAAAGAGCTTTAAAAGGTTGATGTGCGTCCAGACCCAACTCCTTGGCCATCTTTTCCAAGGATGAATGAATAGGCATGACAATGGCAACAGGTTTATTGCAAAGTGAATCAGCATAGACACAAATATTCTGTACACCCAACGCCGTCTTATAAACCGACTCTAATTTTTCTAATGCAATATATTCTCCATGACTTAATTTCACTAAATTCTTGATACGATCAATGACGGAAAGTGTACCGTCCACGTTCCATTCGCCTACGTCACCGGTACGAAGCCATCCATCCTCTGTAATTGCTTCCTTTGTCAAGGCTTCTTGTTTGAAATAACCTTTTGTGACGGAAGATCCACGTACATAAATCTCACCTTGGGGTTTGACGTTACTCGACAAGTAATTGGCATCAGGCACATCTACTAATTTAATCTCACAACAAGGGACGGGTCCACCTACGGATCCACATGAAAAGTTTTCTGGTGTCATGATGGCACACATACCCACTAAAAAAATAATTACCCCAATGTTAATAAAAATCATCACCCCATTTCTTTATGTCAGATTTAACTTGCCTGATTCGGTCTAATAAAAAGAAGGCATGATTAAAAATAAAGATCACCATTGTTCAACATATATATTTAAGCATTGCTTACCATGCCATAACCCCCCAAGATGGGGTTAAGTGTAACTGACAAGAACTTTTGTGTCTCAAGAGCTAAGGGAGCCCCACCACAAAGACCAAAACGGAAACGACCTCCCACTTGTTCTTTCACCTTATTAAATACCATGGTATCTAAAAATCCCGTGGGTAAACCTCTTTCCATTAACCAAGACTTGGTAGCAAACGCTCTGTTAAAGATAGCTTGAGCAGCCGGGGATGTCTTGGCTACACTACTTAACACACCTTTACGAATCGATTCCCATACGGCGGGTACACCGGTCATGATAGTAGGTCTGAATTCTTTAATATCGCCCTTACAATTACGTACAGATGCATCTGTCAATGTACGTGGGGATCCATAACCTAATGCAACACCCCAAAATAGGCAAAGGTTTTCTACTAAGAATTCAAGGACATGTGCTAAAGGTAAGTACGCCATAATACAGTCTTCTCCTTCTTGAATAACGTGACCCAACAATGTATCCACGCCTGCGACTACATAATATACACAAATGTTTTTTTTTAGCATGCATATATATATATAAAAAAAAATAGGTGAGGTGTGTGTGTGTAGGGGGGAGGGAAACTTACTGGCGCCAACGAGGTTAGAATGATTCAAAATTACACCCTTGGGAGCACCTGTACTACCCGAAGTGTACATGATACAACATAAATCATCCCGACCGGGTTTCGTGGGTCTTTGCGGGTTTTCCTGGCCAGCTGAAACAATTTCATCCAACGTAAAGATACGGTCGCCAATCAATTCACGTACCTTGGCAACATCGACTTCACTAGCATCACCGGTATAGATGACAAGAGGTTTAACGGTGCATTGAGGTAAAACACTAATGAGAGTCTTGAGTAATTCACTACCAGTGAAAATGGCTTCCACTTCAGCCTCGTTCATGGAATGTAATAGACCTTCGGGACCGAGTGTTTCATAAGCTGTGACAATAGCCATATTTTGTGTAAAAGCCCCATGAGCCACCGAAATCCAATCCTTGCTATTTAGTATATATTATAGTTAGAATATCAGTGATGTTTATACATATAGAATGGGGAAAATATATATATATATATATATATTTTTACTTTACGAGGTGGATGCAAAAATTTCAATCTTGGACTTGGGAGATAAACCATGATGAATCAAACCAGAGCCGATATGATGTACCTTGGTAGAGAAATCACTGTAGGAAATGTACTGATAAGGTGATAATTGAAAATATTTCCAGGTCTTTGTTTGTGTGGTCTCAACACCATCCACGAGCTTGGTAATTTGCTTGTCTTCTGACACCATCTTTTCCAGGTTACGATAGGCCATAGCGTTTCCATCGCCACGTCGTTTGACACTGTATTGTAAAACATCGTACAATGAATGTACACCTTGAGCAGGCGTATCCACTACTTCTTCTTCTGCCAATACAGAACGACGTACACCACCTTCTCCCTTTAACATTTCACTTACAATAGCTGAAACACTTGACATCTTTTTTTTTTATTTGGTATAAAGAAGATAAAAGAGACCGAAAAAAAAAAACTAAATTTAAATCAGCTTTTTTTTTAAGAAAAAGATAGGGAAACTCCGCAGGGGAATCGGAATATCATTTTTTTTACATATAATGAAGCTTTTTGTTCTTCACATGTCAATCGGTACATCATTTTAATTTTTTAGCTGAACATTGATCGGGTTATCCATTTTTCCACTCTACCAAATCACACCAACTATCTCCTTTTTCGTTCATTTTCACCATTTGTAATCCATTAATGATGTAATCTATTTCATCTCTTTGGCGCGTTATTTTTACACATTTACATTCTAAGCGGGATCAAAACTCAGATAAGACTAAAAACTCGTTTATTGATTTAATTTACTCTAACGCTGTTCTCTCTCTCTCTCTCGGTAGTCGCTTTTAAATTTTGTATTATTAAAAATCACCAAAATTGAGTTGACTACATGTAGTCAGCATGTATCTTGTTTGACAAAACCCTTACTGCTTTATAAATAAAAAACAGAAAAACGTGACTGTCGCATAAATGTTAAAAGCATATATACTCAATGAAAGGATGGCTCCCCCCACCCTTTTCGTATCATGTAAGGTGCTACTACCAAAGAAAATGAAATTCATACCTTTTGTGACCCTTCTATTGAATAATTTTATTTGTCAAGAAATTGTCATTCACAAGCTCTTTATTTTTTTTTCTGTATCTTGACAGCGTACATGTACACTTGTTTGACAAAAGTCTGTGTGTGTAACGTGAATTTTTTAAAAAAATGTGAGAGTTTAAATGACATTTTACCATCATATGATGAGATTCATGTTTTTTGACAGGTTACGATCCTCCCTCTTCTTTTGTGTTGCAATGGACCAGTGTTTTGGAAAAATATTTTTTCGATTGTGTCATACTCTTGACCCTCTCGAGAGATCACTTTAGAGACTCATCGTACCCTTATTTGGTCTGTACAAAGAATATTACGCATCATGACTTTTCTTCTGTTAAGTATTTCAGTGACACTGCAATAACATAAAATGTTATTTTTTCTATATAGATCAAAATTATAAGACAGAATCGTTACCTTCCAGATTGTCCTATCTTTTGTCAAATCAAATAGACTCATGAAGTAAGTCGAATCTCGGGCATATGCATCCAGCGATTGATCATAAATTGTGATACGTTTGATAATGTCAGATCTATTAACGAGATTTTTTAAAGCAGCAATATCAATCGTTACATATTGACGTTTCAGTCCGTAGTGAAGCATCATGGAAAACGTTTTATACGGGAATAGTGGATAGAGAAATTTTCTGGTATAAAACAATTTTTTCTTTCGGCTATAGTAACATCTGGGTCACTCTGGTTTTCAGGATCGGAGAGATAGATTCTTGACTGTGCTAGCTGCAGATGTGTTGTACTTTATTAAAGTTTACTTCGGACAGGAATGATGGTTTACTTAAAGTGACTGGCGTTGTTGAACTGATAGCATTTCGAATCTTCCTTGCCAAAGCTGACCGTCTTCTTTTGTTGTTGCCTTCAACTTCATTTTCACAGGTTATGCTTAACCTATTGTAAACCTAAGGTTAAGATACAGAATCTTGAGGACCCTATGCAGCCATATTGGACATTTCCGTAGCTCACCTAAGATTTTAAACAAGCTTGTAATGACAATACCGGGATTTTCGGAAAATTTAGAGGATGTCAAAGGTGTATGAACGCCTGTAACCTTAAACATCATTATTAATGCCAGCAAGTATTCCGTGAGTACAGGAGAGGATACCATATTTGTTGGCCAAACAGGTGTTTTGAGCATTGTATGTTATAAATTCAACAAGTCTTTATCTTGATACAGCAAATTGTAGAGAACTAGTTGTTTAGATGAGGAGACATGACTATATTCAATTGTCGAATAATTTTCAACAGTTAAATTAATAAATAGACTGAAAAGCATATAATGAGCCCTTTTATATAACATTGCTGTCGTAAAGAAATCATATCGAATATTATCCCATTTGCCAAATTTCTTATTGAAGTTCGACAACTGTAGTCTACTCCCGTGAATTTTATTAGGCACCCATTTTATATAAATGGTGTACTGAAATTGCTCATACATTCATGCCAAGGTTACAAATAAGCGGATTCAAAATGTATTGGCCGACATGTTTAATAACAACCTTTGGATCCAAAATGTATTGGCTGCTGATTCAATCAATGAAAAGATCCAATGGTCTGAGTAACCCAGCAAGATACTCTAACATTTAAACCAACCAATCATCTACGATTGGTAACCACAGAGATTTTAGTATTTAAAACACCGCTTACCCGCAACGTTTTTATTTACCGCACATTCGCCGGGGCTTTCCCGGGCAGCAGGTGCGGAGGAAGGGCAAGGGCAGGGCAAAGAGTATATGTACGCATTGTTGAATCCAGGAAGTAGAAATCCTCCTCTTTTTTAGTCTCTATAACAGCCATGGTAAAAAAACACAAAAAAACATGACATCCATCCATCCTGTATACTAACATGAGTTCATAATAGTCGCACAGGTAAATATATCCAACCTCTTTAAACAAAAAAGCAACGATTTCGACAACACCCAGCAATAAAAAAATCGAAACCAACCATGTCAAAACTCAGAGTCAACTAACTTTTTTTTTTTTTTTTTTTTTTTTTTGGCATTGAATAGAAAGTTTGAGGGTAAATTAGAAATAATCAAAGAAACGCGAGAGATGAATACTAATATCAATCTAAATAGCTCCTCGTCACGGTCATTTGGGTTTCGGTCCTCGTAAGAGAACTAGATCTCACCGTGGTCGCGTTAAGGCTTACCCCAAGGATGATGCCAAGAAGCCCGTCCACATGACTGCCTTCATGGGTTACAAGGCCGGTATGACCCATATCGTCCGTGATCTTGAACGTCCCGGTTCCAGTAAGTGAATGAATGATTGAAAAAAAACAGATCTGAGAGTCTATTAGATCATGAAATACTAATTACAAAAAAAAAAAAACTTGAACAGAGATGCACAAGAAGGAAATCGTCGAAGCCGTTACTGTCATTGAAGCTCCCGCTATGGTTGTTATCGGTGTTGTCGGTTACGTCGAGACTCCCCGTGGTCTCCGTTCTTTGACCACTGTCTGGGCCGAGCATCTTTCCGAAGAAGCTAAGCGTAGATTCTACAAGAACTGGTACCGTTCCAAGAAGAAGGCCTTCACCAAGTATGCCGCCAAGTATGCTCAAGGTGCCAAGGATGTCACTCGTGAACTCGAACGTATCAAGAAGTACTGTTCCGTTGTCCGTGTCATTGCTCACACTCAAATTGCCAAGGCCAAGCTTCACCAACGTAAGGCTCACCTTATGGAAGTTCAATTGAACGGTGGTTCTATTGAAGCCAAGGTTGAATGGGCTCGTGAACATTTCGAAAAGGAAGTCACTGTCGGTTCTATCTTCGAGCAAGATGAGATGATTGATATCATTGCCACCACCAAGGGTCATGGTTTCGAAGGTGTCACCGCTCGTTGGGGTACCAAGAAGCTTCCCCGTAAGACCCATCGTGGTCTCCGTAAGGTTGCCTGTATTGGTGCCTGGCATCCTTCCAGAGTCATGTACTCTGTCGCTCGTGCTGGTCAACGTGGTTACCATCGTCGTACCGAAATCAACAAGAAGGTCTACCGTATTGCCTCCGGTGCTGATGCCAAGTCTGGTACCACTGAATACGATCTTACTGAGAAGCCTATTACCCCCATGGGTGGTTTCCCTCACTATGGTGTTGTCAATGATGATTTCGTCATGATCAAGGGTTGTTGTGCTGGTTCCAAGAAGAGAGTCATCACTCTTCGTAAGTCTTTGACTGTCCACACCAAGCGTTCTGCTCTTGAGAAGGTTCAAGTCAAGTTCATCGATACTTCTTCCAAGTTCGGTCATGGTCGTTTCCAAACTCCTGCCGAGAAGCATCAATTCATGGGTACCCTCAAGAAGGATCTTTAAATTGTTTCTTATTGAATAATAAAAACTACATTTTTTTTTTTTCATATTACATGTAAATATTGTTTTAAACAGGTTTCATGCTAGTGTAATGTACGGGTGTGTGAATATTTTTTTTTTTTTTACCTGTGTATGATTATATTCGGTGCTTTCCGGGCCCTATAAAATTAAAAAAATCGTTCTATTTTTTTCTTTTCTTTCTCTTTTCCCCCTTTGTAAAAAAAAACAATAATTAATGACTACGTATTATTATAATACAGAAAGAAAGAAACAGAGACCAAGGTCGATCATCACCAGCTTTAGTCCCGAGAGTTGGGACTTGAGCATGGAAACAACACCTCCACCACCACCATCTTCTGTGGTTGGTCGTCGACCCAGTAGTCAGAACGTTCCTTATTTCTCCTTATTCAGTACACCCACTTGGCAAACAACCGCCTTTCATCACCAAGAAGAACAAAAGAGCCCTCCCATCGATTTCGATTTCTTAAACAATGAAAAAGACTATTTCCATTTGAGTGCACCTTGGACGTATCAACCACAGCATCAACCGCAGCAACAGAGACCTTTATTAACACCACCACCACAATCCCCGACTCGACAAAAGATTGATGATTATTTCAGTCCTCCTATGGATGTCAATGGATTAGGCAAAGGCGTATTCTTAAATCAAGTCAAGGAATCACAACGTATTTATCAGGTTGGATTCAAGAACAAGCACGAGTATTTCTATACCGATGACAAATTTAAAGTAAATGATAAAGTAGTGGTGGAAGCGGACCGTGGTTATGATATAGGTCTGGTACTCGGAGAAGAAATTGCCGGTCGCAAGAAAAAGAAATCACCTCAACAAAATGAAAATTCCATGATCAAGCGTATCTTTCGTTTGGCTAATGCAGCAGAGTTAATTACGATGGAGAAAAAGAAGGTGGATGAAGAAAAGGCTCTTTCATTGTGTCAGGCTAAAATCAAGCAAAAAGGGCTGCATATGCAAGTGGTGTCGGCGGAGTATCAATGGGACCGTCGTAAATTAACCTTTTATTATAAGGCTCAAGGACGTGTCGATTTTAGAGAATTGGTCCGTGAGCTGTTCAAAATCTATAAAACCCGGATCTGGATGTGTGCTAGTCCTTCTGAAAATTAAAAAAATTCATCATTACTTCCACCCTGTTTTAGATTTGTATATAACAACCCCACTCAACAAGATCACTCCAATACGACCCAAAAAAAAAAAAAAAAAATCTTTTCCCATCCTTTGCATTCTCAATAATAAAAAAATAAAAAAATAACGTATCCCCCCCCCTATTCATAATAGAATAGTATTTAGTTATTAAAAATATAATTTATCATGATTAAATATTAAATAGTTTCATAAATAGTTTTCTTTTAAGCTTTTCGGGCTGGTGGCGCTGGATCTTTTTCATCGGGAACATGACGAGGATAATCAGCCTCATCAGGCACATTTCTTCCTGACGACATTATCATGGGCTCAGCCGCTGCTACCGCTGGCGCTTGACCTCCATAGTATCCTCCTTCATACCCATAATTATTCGTCTGTCCATACCCTGCTTGGTATTCAGGATAATACTGTGGCTGAGTCTCATACCCTCCTACATCATATTGCTGATGTTGTTGTTGATCGACTGTCGGTGGATTATACGCTTGCACAAAAGGTCGAGGTTTAGCACCCACTGTACTCATCGGTCGACTACTATTACCATCCGATCCAACCACCGTAGGCGATCCATACGTATTATACTCGTTAAATACATGAGGATCATCCAACACATCATCGTTATCATACGTCTTCTTTCGGTTATTATTATTGCGACGACGTCTCATTAGGAAAAACACAAGTGCTATTTCAATATTGTTTAGTCCTCCTTTCTTTTTTTTCTTTTTTAGATAATAATTTTTTTTTAAATCCAAGGTTACCTAGTATAGCCATGGCAGCAATACCACCGACGACACCTCCTGCAATAGCACCAGTGTTGGACTTAGAGGGTTGAGCTTCGGTGGAAACTACGGTGGGTACGGTGGTCTCATAACTACTGTAGGACGTAGATGTGTAGGTAAAAGTGGCGGTACCTGACGTAGTAACAGTGACTACCGGAACAGCGGATGAAGTGACCACTCTCATTGAACTGGTAGTCATTGATGGACTACGACTGCTGGTGGTGGTTGTCATGGTTGCAGCTGGTGTTGTTGTCGTGCTAATGCTAGGAGACCCATTATTGTTCGTGGTAGTGGTAGGGTTGGGTGTAGTGGTTTCGGCAGGAGGGTTTGTGGTAGTAACGGGATCTAAAGTAGAAGATGATGAGTCGGGGGTCAAGGTAGTGGTGATAGAAGAAGAGATTAAACTACTAGTAGTAGTAGTAGTGATCGTCATACCGTTACTAGTAGGAGGAAGAGTGGTTGTGATAGGAGGATCCACAGTGGTTGTAGTGGAAGCTGGGATCACCTGTGTATTTAAGTTAGTTCATATTTGAAAAAAAAAAAAATTATAACGGGATGAAACATACGGGATCAGAAGTGGTTGTAGAAGCAGGGACCAAAGTAGCAGTGCTGGCATCTACTGTAGCGGGTGTGGTTGCTTGAGCTGATATCGCAATTGAACTCATTGGGGAAAAAGGGTAAAAGAGAAAATAGAAAAGAAAAAAAGAAAAAGAGAAAAAGAAAAATCCGGGATAAAAATAGGTTTGACTTTTTGTGTGTGCAATGACTATCGGACCGACATTGGATTGTGTCACTGAAGAACATTTTTTTTTTTTTTTTTAATCAATCAAATTTAGCCCTTTGGCCCTCCTAAAGAGTAAGATACATTTCTGAACTAAATCCATCCCTCCTTTCTTTTTTGTCGGTTAGTGTATCCTTTTTTTTTTTATTTTTTTCTCGAAAAAATAAAATTAACAATTTCATTTTCGAAAGCGAATTACAAAGAAAGTGTTTTCATTGATTGATCCCATTTAGTAAGGATGAGATAATAAAAGAAAGAAAGGTCAACACATTCTATCGGTCACTTTACAAGAGCTGAATACCAGATATAATTTGGTATCAACATCGTAGTAACGGGATCATTTTCTTTGCATAAATTCAAATATGGCATTCTCTATGTGTACAGTCACTTTATTGTCATCCCATAAAAAAAAAATTACTCTTTGTTCTCGTCTTGTGTAACTTCCTCCTCCTTCTCCTCAGTCTTGTTCTCAACCTCAACCCCAGCCTCTCCCTTCACCTCTTTAACTTGCTTTTTTGGCTGTTCAGAAGCATCTGCGTTATTGATACCCAAAATACTCTCGATATTGTACTTTTTCAACTTGTTAAAATCCTCAACGACTGATAACATGCAAATATTCTAGAAAGTCACGATATTAGCAAACAAGCACATGTGCACTTCAATCTAGTTTTATACCTGACAAACTTCGGCAATGATGGTTAATTCAGGATCGTTTAAGTCAACTTTATGTCCAGGTCCGACAGTAGCAGCTAAAGCATTGATGACATCCATACGTGTCAACTTTGTGCAATTACGCACTCTACAAGCAACCGCAAACTACAAAGAAGTGTCAGCAAAACAACAATTATTCTTTTTTTTGTGTGTGTTCAATCACATATTACTTTACTCTTTTAGGTACAAGTTCACCTTGACTATCCTTTTGGCTGAAATGGCGGGCAAAAATTTGCTTGGCGGAATTCTCGATATCTTCGATATGAGCTTGACATGTCTTTTCAACAGGGAGGTATCTGCAAATATATCGAGTGGTTTTGGTTTGGGTTTTATCTAAATCTGTCAACATGTGGTGAACTAATTTAACAGGTTCGACAGGAGGTGTGGCACGAATAAACACGACTAACGATAGAGTTGTGAGTATACAAGGGTCATGGAAAAATAAATAAAAACATGTCTTTCTTTCTCTCTTACCACAATCAGTGCCTGTGGTGATATTAGCAAATCGCTTTCTTCCTTTGGGCTTCTTAAGAGCAGCTACTTCTTTTGCAATTGAAGCCTCTAAATCATCCTCATCGTCGTCTTCGTTGACGTCGGCATCGACATCTTCCACAGGATATAACTCATCGCCATACTACAAAATGTTGTTAATGGTTTAAACTATATTTGAAGACTCGGTGAGGGTCAAACTTTACTCGTTGCAAAATATCTAAAGCCTCCTTAACAGCACGACTCTCTTTAGAACGTGTGCACATGACAAGCACACCTGCCATATCTGGCATCACATTGAAACTGCTCTTACTCTTTGCAGCAGCTCCAGCCTTTTCTGTTTCCTAATTTATAAAATGGGTAAATGTCGATACAAAAGATAGAAAAGGTGACTTTTTTTTTTTACTTTAGCACAGTGATAAGACTTTTGCTTCTTCTTCTTTCCTCCTCCAAATTGACCGTTTCTCTTTGACATTATTGTAATGGGATAAGGAAGGGGGAGCAAAGTTTTTTTTATTTATTTCAATGCAAAGGGGGAACAAATTAAAGGTAGTCACGAGTGACGGTTTTTATGCTTCTCCGCAAAAGCTCGATTCATGCTTCATACAGTTTTCACACTTTAAATAGTTTTTTTTCAGACAAATAAAAAACTTATTTTTTTAGTCTGAATTTTTTTTTTTTTTGAGCTTGTCTGAAAATAATTTTCGCTTGACTGAATTTAACGTAATAAAAAGTGCGATTTCTATTTTACGTTCCTGGAGAAATAATAATTTAAGAGACGATGGAGGGGGTGTTTAGCATTTATAGTTTGACGACGATTGGCTTAGCCTGACGCATGGTGTGGCACATTCCAAAAAACGCTGAGACAGCCCTCCGTTAGCCGAATCAAACGTTTGTAATTATATCAAACAGGCTATTGTTTGTTTTCTTCTTTTATCTTCTAGTTTTCTTCTATTATTTTAAACGGGTCTCTTAGGGACAGCCAAATTTTCTTAGGGACAGCCATTTTTCTTAGGGACAACCAGGGTGCGCGTAGTCGTAATGTTGGGATTATGATACTTTTATAGACATCAAGAGGTCAATATAACTTAACAACTCGAAATATATATACATTTATTACAACCAATATAGTTTAGACCAGTATAGGTGTTTTACAGCTTACTTTCAGCTTCTCGTTTAGACTTTACCTTGATATTTCTGCGTAAGATTAAGATCAAACAAGTTTAAGGCGAAAGAGTGATGATAAAATTGTCAAAATAAGTACAAATCGTTTAATATACATTTATTCGTAATTTTTACATTGTTTTTGATTGTATATCCTTGCTCTCAGGTTTACAGAACATCCAAATTACAGTTCTTATGTTGCGACTACGTGCACTTTGGCTGTCCCTAAGGAAAATTTGGCTGTCCCTAAGAAAAGCGTATTTTAAACTACCTCTGAGAAATGCTTTCTTCGTTTGGTGGCAGAAAAATGAAAGATGAACTCATAGCTAGATGGCGCGCATCACAAGCATACAAACGTGATAACGATATGTTAAAAAAACAAAAAGAAGCTGAACTCAAAGCTTTTTGGGACTCAGTGGATCCAAACGCAAGTTCTAACGATTTGTTAGACAAACAAAAAGAAGAAGAAATCGACCCATCAGTGGGAAAAAATGCAAGTGTTTACGATATAGGCATAGGTATTGATTTCGGAACCTATTTCTCTCGAGTTTCTTATACATTTGTTTGTGAAAAGAATGGTGAACGGAATCCAGAAGTAGAAGATATAAGGAGATGGTAAGCGACACATTTATTTGGCGCTTAATGATCAATAACATTTTTATAATTAAAAGGCCAGGGAATGATGCATCTCTTTCACTTTCGACGAGATTACTATATGAGAAAGGGGATATGAAAAAATGGGGCAACTTCCGTAAAATACATTCTCAACAAGAGGAAGCCACATTATTTAAACTTTATTTGGACGAAACCAATCATCAAAGTATCCCATCCTTACCGTCAGGTGTTACCACACTTCAAGCAGTTTCCGATTATCTAAACGCGATTTTTGTCTACACTTGTTCCAGCATATCAAGAATTTATGGAAAAGATCTGAACAAAAACAAAGTAAGAGTTTGTTTGACTGTGCCTGGTCATTGGTCAGATCGATCTATAGACCTTTTGAAGGACGCGGTAGTTCTAGCCGGTATTTCCAGCCGTGAGGATCTTCCGAAGAAGTTATTACTTGTTCCCGAACTCGATGTTGCGGCATTGTATTGTGAGGCCTTCATTCCAGAATATAATCCTAAGGAGGGTAACACCATTATGATATGTAAAATAGAGGAAGGGATTGCAGAATATGCTGTTCATCGTGTCTACACTGATAAAAACAGTAAAAATTCACTTTCACAAGAAGTCCC
Organism: Mucor saturninus; assembly: GCA_016758985.1. Classification (NCBI taxonomy): domain Eukaryota; kingdom Fungi; phylum Mucoromycota; class Mucoromycetes; order Mucorales; family Mucoraceae; genus Mucor; species Mucor saturninus. The sequence goes on along the minus strand of JAEPRD010000016.1, from coordinate 279,046 downwards.
ATTTGATCGCGCCATGTTTAGCTCGGAGACCATAGATATGCTTTTCAAGAATTTTGTTTCTGAAAAAATGGAAGAGATTTCAAAGAAGCATAATGTCGAGTCTTTAAGACCGCATGAGTTAGATGATATACTGAAACACTTTAGAGAGGTGACTAAGGTATGACTCTTTTCGGACTATTTACACTTTTGAAGCTTGTAATGGTCTAATTAACCTTCTTTTTAATTCCAAAAAAAAAGTACTCGGTGTTTTCTCTAAATCACCCCGATTACGATGAAGGTGGCCATTTTATAATACTTCCTTGTAGATATAACTTTAATGAAGCAGAAGTGGATGCTGGCATATACATTAGGGACTGTCATTTATTCATATCATCTTCAGAAATGACCGCAAATAATTTCGATCCATTTATTGATAGACTACTAAACCTCATGGTCAAACAACTTGACCGATTTGATAGTAAAATAGACACCTTGTTGGTAGTGGGCTCAGATGCTGATTACGACTATGTACAAGAAACACTAAAAGAAAGGCTTCATGGCAAAGTCGGAAAAGTAATGATACCTCCATGTTTAGAAATGTGTAACAGTCGCGGAGCCGCTTTAATGGCCTCAAATCCTCGCACCATCAAAGTAAAATCAGGTCGATTTTATGGTTATGAGTGCTCATTAGAATTCGACGAAAGATTGGATCCTTTGGAGTTACGCTGTATGACGAAGGAAGGAGTAGCTTACTGTAATCAACGTTTTCAACTCTATTACATGAGGAGCAGTGCCTATGATACAATGGACCAAAATATGACATCTTTCCGGACTTATTGCAACAAAAACCCCACAATACGTAAGTAATTAGCATGCATTATTACTTCGAACATCTTGTAATATATTGACGCCCCCACCCTCCCACATAAAAGAACTATTTGAATATGAAGGTAGTATAAATCGTGTCCCAAGGCACACCACCCATAAAGATGTTAAGAAAGTTACTTCCGTCGAGATCGAATTACCACATATGCCATATAAAAAGCCTACTGACACAGTTGTCGTGAATGTACAAATAGAACTTGATGGAATCGAAATCAAGTTTTGGGTAACCATTATGGATCAGATCCAACTTTATTCACGTTGTCTTACAAATGACACCAAAATTATGATAGGAGAGCTTCGCTAAAAAGTTGGTACAAGTCTATTAAAATATGAATAAATATTTAAAGTTTATAAGTTGGGAGAAAATAAAATACTATTTAGAATAAAAAAACATTTTTTTCTGATTATCTATCAATGTAAGAGTTGCTTATAATCATATCTACAAGGTTCATGACACGAGACTTTATTGTCTGCTGATAATCTCATTTACCTGGTTTATATAAAAATTAAATGTGAGATCTAAAGTTAATTTTACGACAAGGTGATCACGGCAAGACCGTCCGGACAATTTCGATTTCCTATCATATAGTTTATAAATAACGCGCTCGAACGAAAACTGCAGAACCAATTGTTCTCCTGTCTTGCATAATACAGTAAAAAGCAAAGAGTCAAGCGTGTTGGCATTTTAGAAATACGTCAATTGAAACTTGTTAATTGTGGTACATATGTCTGTGTAAAAGTAAAGATTGTTTACCTGTGATTTATAGCAAGATGCGCCATGAGTGTAGATAAATCAAGTGATATGAATCACATAAAATAACATTGTTAGCATGGACTAAAATATACGGTACCAGAAGGATGGATCAGCAATAGATTTAAGGTGAATAATCATAGGATGAAGTTAATTTGGTCTCAACAGAATCTTCAGTTCACTTGAATTCCCAATAGGCGTGCCTTTCACAAAATTAACGTTCTTTCTGGTTAGGTCAAGATGATATCAATCGAGCTATTCTAAATATTTTTCTCACTGTCAAGATCAAATTACGTTTCAGAAGTGATGTCAGACAATAGACCCTACGATATAGCTGAAGTAAATGTATGATCAGACTTTGAAGCGATGTTCATAATGTTTTGGGTAGTAAATACTAATTAAATTCAGCTTAACTCACGATGTTTTATAACAAACACAAACAGTATGCTTGGGGATCGGAACTAAGATATATCATATGCTCATTAAAACAAGCATAAACAAAACTTTATTAGATAATCGTTTAGGTAATCAATAATGTATTACTTACACGGGTCTTGTGTCTCAATATAAAGGCAATTTAATCCTTATGGTTGGTGTGTTTGTAAATAATGAAACGTTAGCTAAATTGTATTGAGTTACATGTCCCTAAGGTATGACATTTATAATGTCAGCTATAATAACAAGATCGTAAAGGTAGACAGTGTACTGTAAATATTTATATTCGTAGACATCTTTAATTAAGTACACGGCTCTCATTCTCGCACACCAGAGCTCTGTTAAGGCAGTAATTATAGATCAAAAGATAAATTGAATTAGACCAGCTGGATATATCTTTTTAACGAAAGAAAGTGCAAATTTTGATAGATACTCCATATAGCTGATTAATGACTTATAGCCCTCAAAAGATACAAATTCATATCGCTTTAGAATGTAGGATAATAAACTCCATGATGTCTTATAGCCCCCCTTCAAAAGGACAGATAATCATTATAATACTTTAGCATTAAAACCTTCTTTGCGTACAGTACTTTTTTACAAATTGTACATGTTTACATTTTTAGATTGTCAATCCGAGTAGATAGCTTTATCTTGGTTTGAAAGAGTGAATCGTTATAGAGCATAACACACAATTTTAGACTTGCAGAACAAACTGCTGATTTTTCCAATTCACTTTATTCAAAAAACTTGATGCTTGGTACATTAAATATTTCAGGTATATGTTTGATAGATTTGTACGACACCAATTTACCTTTTGCTATCATTGTGTCTAACCAAAAGAGTATCAGCGCATAATTTGTGGATATGGTTGAAGAGATAAAATCCTGTACCTTTTCTAATAATTCAAAATGAAAAATGCAAGTGTAAATTACAGTGCTTTGGGTTCATTGTTTGCTATTTCTCCTTAGACATGCTCAAATAAAAATACAAGGAAAAAGTTACTGCATGATCCTACATGCATATATAAAAAAAAAAAAGAAAAGAAAAAAAAAAAAACTATGAACCCTTCCATTATTTATTGCCAAATGTAGAGATCCTTTAGTTTGTAACATATCCCTAAAGAAGTCATCAAACAGTGATTGTTGCAATAGCAGGTCACGTGCAGGCTGTTACAAAAGGTGAAAAAATAATTGTGAGGGGGGAGGGGACCTTTCTCTCTTTCAAATTATAATGAGCGTCGACGACAATTTGTCTATATCTTTTGCTTCAAGTATAGGCATTAATAACATCAAGGATGAACATTTGAATAAGAATAATCTGTACACGGATTTAGATCAGTTGGAAAAATCTGTCGACGCTGAATTCGAACATTATATGAATCAGGCACGGTCCTTTCCTTTCCAGGAGCAAGAGCAAGAACGAAATCGTGAGCATCCCGATCTAAAAGACGCCTCTGTTCATTCCGACTTTGAAATACTGGGTGCTGAAATATTGAATCAAGTGAATGATGAGCTTGATTTAGATAATGATTCATGGCATCGGTATTTAGAAAATAACAATGCAGACGACCTTTATAACGTAAAACCCCTTCGAAATAATACCAACGATTTCCCAAGGGAAGAGGATAGTGGACATACTTCTCCTGGTGAATACTTTGGAGCAAGGTCGTTGCCTTTGAATTCATTGAATTTTCAACAAAACGATGAATATCCCTTAGATTCACAGCAAGAAGAGAGATCCCTTCCTTTAGATTCTTCAGACTATCGACAAGAGAGATCCTTTCCTTTAGATTCACCAAAATATCAGCACGAAGAGGCATCTCTCCCTCCAAACTCGTCTGAATATCAACAGGAGCCTTTAAATTTATCAGACTTTGATCGGGATCAGTTACAAGAATTGAATTTGTCTTTTGTAAATAAAATTTTCTTTCTTGTTTGGGGGGATAACACGATTCTAATTACTGCTCGATAGACATCATCTATAAAAGAGACGCCTGTTAAGACAAGGATGCAGCGGTTAATAGAGGCGCGATTTGTAAGTGTTGAATGGATATTGAAGGATGGAATATTCTAAACGATTTTTTAAAGAAATCTTTACCGAAACCACTTGGTCTTTTTCCAAAGTACGAAATACCCGAAATAGAACTACACCATCTATACACCCAAAAGAAACAAAGGAACCGATCCACAGGCTCCTCTTCCATCTCATCCACACGTCAGCAATACGCTTCGGGAGATCAGCGACCAAAGACAACCTCCGACAGTTTAAGCAGTTTTCATTCATCCAGACCAACCAACAGTGATGAGGAATGCACCATTGAACCTGCCTCCCTACATTTTTTATGTGAAATGTCGCCAAAAACGATCTATGCCAAAGTCATCAATTTAAAAATCACAAATCCTAGTCCAAATACAGTGCGAAACTTTTCCATCTTTTCACAGGGGAACCTGTTGGAATTTGAAGTGAACGAAGGCATGATTCTAGAGCATGAAGTAGTGCAAGTGCTGGTCAAGGTACGATCCAATGCTTTATTATCCTATCGACGTCAGCAAGAGCCGCTTGACGAATATCCATCTTTACATGATAAAGTGTTGATATTGATCGATCATCAGCAAGTAAATCAACTGGAGGTGAGTATTGATTTCATGAGTTTAGAAGATGATGATGATGAAGAAGAGGAGGAGGAGGAGGAAGAAGAGGAAAAAGAGTGCGGTAGACCAAAGTGTCGATACTGTGCACTTGAAAAAGGATATCCATTACATTCTCTTTAAATATACATAGCTTGTTAAAATCTAGAAAAAAAAAAGAAATTCTTTATTGTTGTGTTGTTTATATTACAGATAAAAAAAAATGGAGAGTGTGTGTGTCGGGAGATACTGGAGGGAGGACCTTCTTATTGTGAATTTACCAAGAAGCCTTCTTAACACCAGGAAGTTCACCATTCAAGGCCTTTAAACGGAATTGGAATCGACACAACTTGAATTCACGAAGAACACCACTACCATGACCAGTTGCTACACAACGGTTGTGAATGTAAGTGGGTGAAGATTGCTTGGGCATGGCGTTTAATTGAAGTTGAGCTTGATGACGGACACGAGCGGGTAATGTCTCATTACGAGTGATGAATCTGAAAGCTTGGCGAGTCACTTCATTGTTGGCGACCGATTGACGAGCATTGATATCACGAAGAATACGACACCTCATTTTTTATAATTTTTGCTTATGGAAAAATAGTTTGGGCGAGGGGGAGTCAAATTAAACATGGTAGGGTCTCTCTCTCTCTGTCAAATAAAAATCAAGTCACACACACTAGCCAATCAGACCCTTTCTGATCTGTCCCTTGCAGGGAATTAGGTAAGCTCTGATGCTTGATCATCCAGACATACCTGTGCATCTTTTTGTTGAAAGAACTCGGATACATTAATACAACGATTGGCTCATACAACTTGTTTCTTTATAGTTACTGTCATAAAGTTCTTTCTGTCAATATATCCTCCAGTATCTAGTGAGCTCTGCCCCTCAGAAATGTCTTGCAGCGTTTATTCAACTGATAGTTAGACGTATAATTGCTGTACCTGAGAGATTGACAATGTGTTGCGTGAGTAGGAACCTTCAAGCTCTTTTGGCAAATGGAAACCGCCACACACATGTTCACACTCAGAAATAAAACCAGCCATCATTTTTTTTTTTTTTTTTTTTTTTTTTTTTTTTTTTTTTGAGCTTGCTTCCTTCATTTTATTTAACCATGGTTGCATCCACCTCATTAGACGTCGTTCCTGACGATCCCACCGCATACAAGACTCAAAAGTACTGGGAAGAGCGATACCAACAGTAAGCACATATATGCAAAAGAGGCTCTTATTCTTTCTAACAAGCGTGCTATTAGAGAGGACTCTGGCACCACTTTTGACTGGTTCAAAACCTATGCTGAATTAAAGCCTTTGTTGAATGAGGCCATTCCTAACAAGGATGCCAAGATTCTTATGCTTGGTTGTGGTAACTCCAGTAAGTCGAAAACAAACTGTGAGTGTTGAAGGTGACGATTGAGCTTAACCAACTTTTTTCTTCTTTCTTATTAGCCTTGGGAGAGGATATGTATGACGATGGATATAAATATATTACCAACATCGATTACTCCAAGACTGTCATTGACAACATGAAGATTCGTTGTGCTGATAAGCCTGAAATGACATGTAAAAGATAACCTATTTTGACAGGTTGCGGGCAAAAATTGAACATTTTTTTTTTTATAATAGGGTTGGAAATGGATATCCGTGATTTAAAGTTTGACAATGAATCATACGACGTTGTGATTGATAAAGGTATAAGAGGGATTAAATAGAAAGGCACCCAAACTAATGATAATCTATAGGTACTATGGATGCCTTGATGTGTGATCGTGGTGACGTTTGGGAACCTTCTGAAGAATTAATTAATGACGTGAAGGGAGAGGTAGATGAAGTTGAAAGAGTTTTAAAGGTCGGCGGTACCTTTTTATATATTACATTCGGTCAACCTCATTTCCGTAAAAGACATCTTCAAAGAGATTGTTGGAACATTGATATCAAAACCATGGGTACTGCATTCCATTACTTTTTCTACACCATGATTAAACAGTAGTGTGGCTTAGTTCTTTCTCCTTCCTCTTCTGTCCCTCAATAAACTTATCCCCCCCTTTCCCTTTTCTAATTCTGAATGCTTTTGTTCAAACGCTTCTTTACCACACTTAAAAAATATGCACCTGCAGACCAGTTAGAAAGTATCCACAGGCTTTCTTTATCCGTCAATGGAACTTCTAGCACGATTGAAAAGCATGCTTTACTTGCTCAATTCCCCGCTTGTCATTCCACTCTAAAGCGCATATACGACCCTCACACCCGCCTCTTTATCACTTCCAAATCAGCCAAAGCCTACCTTACAAAACAAACCAACATTGAACCCACTACATTTCATCACCTGGACGATTTACTCGATGCGCTTTCTTCCCGCCACATCACCGGAAAAGCTGCCTTTCAAGCTGTTGCTTCTTTCTATACGACCTACTGTCACTCGGAAGCTCATCAAAACATCTTTTGGCGCATCATTGACCGCAATTTAAAAATGGGGGTGTCTGTGCAAACCGTGGATCATACCATTTTACGCGATCCAACAAAGATGGATGTATCGCGCATCAGTGTGGCTCTGGCTACGTCGTATACGCCCAACAAATTGACAGACGTGGACGGTTGGTACGTTTCACAAAAGCTGGATGGTGTGCGGTGTATCGCCATGATTCGATCGACAGGCGACATTCAATTTTATTCAAGGACAGGTAGACTATTCACCTCGCTACAGAAAGTCAGGGCTGTCTTGGAACACCAGTTAAAAAAGGGGGTTGCCGACGGCGAAGAGTTTGTGCTGGATGGAGAAATTTGTGCTTATGCTGATGATGGAAATCCCTCGCAAGAGGATTTTTTAAAGGCATCATCACAGGTACGTCGTACCAATGAAGAGATGGAAAATCCGGTCTTTCAGGTATTTGATAGAATTAGGTTGCAAGACTTCATCGAGAAAAGCGGAGATCAAACGCTACTGCAGAGACAAGAGGCACTACAAAAGTTTGTGGGGAAAGACCCGCTAGATCATATCAAGGTGGTGAAGCAAGCACAATTAAATAGCCTGGAGGAATTTGAGCATATCAAGGCACAAGCGGTTGAAAAAGGATGGGAAGGTTTGATGTTACGAAAAGATGTTCCATATGAAGGAAAACGAACGTAAGTTCTTCATTGTATGTTGAAAAAAAGAGACTAAATGTTTTCCTACATATATAGCCGAAATATGTTAAAGGTGAAGCAATGGGAAGATGGTGAGTATATTGTCAAAAGCACGGAGATGGGCTTGATGAGGATGCCCGACACGGGTGAAGACAAGTATGTCACCACAAACGTCATTATCGAGCATAAGGGTTATCCCGTCAGTGTCGGATCCGGATTCACTTTGCAGAACAGAATTGATTACGCCAAAGATCCTAGCTTAATTATTGGAAAACCCATTACCGTGCGCTACTTTTCAGAATCCAAAAAGGACAATGGTGCAATATCTCTTCGATTTCCTTCCGTAAAGGCTGTCTATGGGGAAGGTAAAAGAGACATCTAGTTGTTCAATAAAATTTGTATGACAAAAGGAGATTTAAAATTATCCTGTCATTTTGCATAAATGGAATTTTTGAGGTTACACTGTCACTCCATATAATAATGTCCTTTCACCAATTAAGTTATTTCTGGGCATACAGCTATTACCGACTTTGTTACTCATATATCAGCCCAGCTTTCGTATCAAACAGCAATGGCACTCACCTAACGTTTACGAGGCTACGCACCAAGTCACACATTTTCCATGTATTAAAGCAGCCTAATTAAAGGTTTATTCACTGCACTTTAAGTTAGCACGTTTTGCATCTGTTGTATTAAGATTAAATCTTTTGATCCTTTTGAACTTGAATTATATGCGGGTGAAAGGTAGGTGTTTTGATTTCCCGGCTTTAATAGATTGCTTTGTATCAATCGATAAATTCCACAAAAATAGTACCCGTCATAAAGATCCAAGTATTGACAATACAAGAGAGCTTATCAATAATTTTATAGAAAATAAGATTGGAACTGCGAATAATATAATAGATGAGGGTAAAATCCCATTTGATGAAGACATGTTGAACAAGTAAATAATTGATGACTTCACAGATACAACCTTGCTTTTCGACGCCATTTTGTATTACATCCGCCGTTTTTTAATCCTTTACCTTCTTTATCACGTTTAAGATGAAATTTTTACTGCTTATGCTTGCATTGATGTTTTCTGTAAGTTATCTTGATACAAAAGATTCCATAGTTTAAGTGTGTTAACCTTTATTTTCTTAGGTCTTCGTACAGGCGGAAATCGTTACAAAAGAAAGCCCATTACCTTATCAACGTATTGCCAATACCGTGCAAAGTTACAAACAACGCACCATTAACTATCTCTCATATGTTCAAGAATTAACTGATAACGCCGAAAGGGAACTAAAGGCTAACAAGAACCTTAGACCCTCAACTGTATACTCAATTCATGACATAACTTTTACTTTTACAAAGTACTTGCCTTCTTGGGTCTATCCCGCGTCTATCTGGAAGGAGGACCCTGTTACGCGTCGCAAGCATATTGCCAAGGTTTTACGCTCCTCCCCATCCATTTCTCGACCTCGTTATACTGCCATCCGTGATGAAGTCGCTAGTTGGGCCCAAACATCAGCAAATGTCTTGACAAAAGATCATTTCGCCAATGTTACACTTGAATTGAACTTATTGCTTACGTCAACCATGGATCTCGTCGAAAGATCTACTGACTCGAAACTCATGAACTCTTTATTTATGACAGCAGGTTATGTAACCTTGGAACACACTATTGACAAATTTATAATCGAGTGTAACCAACAGTTTCAAGCAACTTTGAATCAGGTTAATTCCGACTTTAACCGAATTGTCGCATTGTCAGGTGAACTCCGTCTTCCACTGGAAAGCGTCCGGCTCGATGCTATCGAACAAACAAAGTACATTCATGACAATATGTTTAATACAGGCCTAGTCTATCGTCTTCGCTATCTTGGATATCACATCCAAACCGAACTGCAAAAATTATCCGGAGAAATTAGGGATACTCAAAACAACCAGGAAGCTTACAAGGCTTTAAGAAAGCATACCGCAGATTCACTTCTTGTAGAAATTCAAGATACTGATAGTGTATATGCTTTGTTAAAAAAATCAAAGAAATTTGTGGATCGCATATGGAAAAACGCAAAAGATGAAGTAGCACAAAGTCCCCTAAAATTGAATTATTGGATTGATGTTGTGGACGAAGCAAAGCAAGCTGGCAAGGAGTTACTTCGTCGCTTATCAAAATTAAAGAAGCGATACCACCAAAAGTATCGCCATTAATTTTTATTTACTTAGCTTTTACCCCCCCCCCCTCACATCAAATTTGTAAATAAATTTCAATTACATAATAGCGGGAAAAAAAAATAAGTTTTATATACATACAAACAACAACAATTGTGATCATCCAATAATTTCTTATTTACAGTTTTTTTTTATTTATGTTCTAGAAGGCACTTGGTTTTTGTAGCCATTGAAATAGGCTTCCATTGAAATAGTTGAGTTTTACACATAAATATTTGTATCTATTCTTTTTTTGTATAATGTAAACAGAAATAAAAAAGAAAGTAAATATTTGCAGATGGCTGCTTAAAAACTGGCCCATTCTTAATTTAGAAGGTTTTCTGCACCAAACCTTAATCCATATTTGATTTTTTAAAATTCAGAAACATCAGTCGGTGTGACAGTTGTTGATCAACAAACTTGTTTACAACAAACAACAAATCCACCATAGTGTATATAATTTTATTAAAGCTGCCCGCTAATGGTATTAATTTAAATATAGGCAAGCATGCAAGCAATAACTTTACAGCAAAAAATGGGGAATGGCTTGATGGGAAACGTGCTGATGTCCTACTCATCCCAACGACTGTTGCATCCGAATCGTTATCACCAATTCTTGTTGAAATACAGAATGTTGTTGACAAGCCATACATGCACCGACTCACCCAATATTGTAGTAATATATACGACGAAAACAACAATATTGAACCAATAGCACTCACTATTTGTATTAAGAATGTGCGGGTAGAAATTTCCAATATGTTTTATGATCGCCCTAAAGCTTCATATTTAAAGCAACTTCCATGCAACTTTTGGGCCAGAGAGCACTCAATTATGACCCCTAAAACTATCGCAGATTATATTGATAATCAGGACAACAAAGATAGCAATAATGATGACAATAATGATAAAGACAGTAGCAATAGCAGCCAAACCAGTAACAGCAATATCAGCTACAACAACCACAACAACAGCAGCAGTGATAACGACAACAGCAATGATAATGACAGCGGCAATGATAACGGCATCAATAATGATAACGACACTAACAATGATAACAACAGCAACAATGACAAAAATATCAGCAACGAAAATGATACCAGTATTAATAGCAACCTCTTCCTCAGTGTTTTGTAGTTTCTATATCTTGAAAAATAACCTTGAGCTAAGCCTTTGTCATAGCAAACTTTCCAATTCATTTGTTTATGTGTTTTCAAGTATTCGTCCTTGAGCTCTCTAGCATATTTTATATCATCGAGTTGTGGTTCAGATGGCATTTGTGGTAAGATGTCAATGTGTGTACTTCGTTTTGGAGGCTGAACATTAGGTGGCAAATTCAATCGTAATGGCATCATGTCGGAGTCGTCCAGAACCGGTCACTGGTACTTGTGTAAGCAAGTCTCTAAGCAAGTCTCTGCATATAGTACACCTGCACTTTCCAAACTTTTCACTTTTTTTATGCCTATATCGCCTCCATCAGACACCTACAGTATTCTCTTGAATTGCTTTTTTGTTTCAGTGGCAACGTCAATTAAACGCTCCGCCGTCGAATAGTGGTCCTGTATTTGATAGTCCAGTGCTTTTTTTTGCAATTTTGTATAATAGTATAACAGTAGGATCCTTCTTATACTCTAATCCAAACAACGAACATTTTTGTTCAATAAGTACATATCATACTGCAGCCAGAGGAGGAAGAGGCTTGCTATTAGTACTGGTATCATTTTCGTTGGTGATATTTTTATCATTGTTGCTGTTGTTATAATTGTTGTTGCTGTTATAATTATTGCTGTCGTTATCATTGCCGCTGTCATTATCATTGTTGTGGCTGTTGTTGTTGATATTGCTGTTACTGGTTTGGCTGCTATTGCTACTGTCTTTATCATTATTGTCATCATTATTGCTATCTTTGTTGTCCTGATTATCAATATAATCTGCGATAGTTTTAGGGGTCATAATTGAGTGCTCTCTGGCCCAAAAGTTGCATGGAAGTTGCTTTAAATATGAAGCTTTAGGGCGATCATAAAACATATTGGAAATTTCTACCCGCACATTCTTAATACAAATAGCGAGTGCTATTGGTTCAATATTGTTGTTTTCGTCGTATATATTACTACAATATTGGGTGAGTCGGTGCATGTATGGCTTGTCAACAACATTCTGTATTTCAACAAGAATTGGTGATAACGATTCGGATGCAACAGTCGTTGGGATGAGTAGGACATCAGCACGTTTCCCATCAAGCCATTCCCCATTTTTTGCTGTAAAGTTATTGCTTGCATGCTTGCATGCTTGCCTACATTTAAATTAATACCATTAGCGGGAAGCTTTAATAAAATTATATAGCTGAAACATACCAACTAACGTGGACACTATCATGTTTACGACCCTTGAGTCTTTTAAAAGTGTTTTGGACATTAAATCTGTACCAGGCCGGTGTTTGGGCGGGAGAGTAAAACCAAGAAGATTATGAGGAATCCTGTTTTGAAAATTGTTTCTGTTTCAGTCATCATTCAAGCAGCAGGGTTAAAGTGAAAAAGCGACAAGTTAAAAGCGACAACCGTGTCACTTGTTGAACTAACTTTTCTTTACAATCAAATTTTTGAAGTAGTTGGTTATTGGTTAATAATTGTTGAGAGTCCATCAAAAGTTTCAATGGCGATTTTTTTTTATGACTGGGTATTCTTCCAGCAAATCTTTGACGATATGACCGCACGATGCAATACCAGCAAAGTCGATTGAGGCTAAACACATTTCATGATCAATGAACTGCAAGTACTCAAACATATCTATTGTGAATCAAATAGAAAGTTAGTGATGGGGTTTTCAGTCTCTATGCCGTAATATTGCTTTACCTTGAGTGCTGCCATTAACATGTTCTAAATTGCCCTTAATATCATTATCTTCATTTAAGTCTCTTTCTTTGAATGAGAAGGAAGATAAGCTCGACACCAACACGTAAACTTTGTCCGCAAGAGAGCGGTCAATCATGTTGTCTATCATTTTTTGGAGAAGTTTTTGGCGCTGTTCATTCTTAACATCCCCGGGCGACTTTCTAACGTATCCAATGATTTCATAATTCTTTTTTAGGTTAATAATGGATGTTTATAACTATCAAAATGACTGACTTACCCATAAACGGGGACAAGCGGCATTCTTTGCATTTGCGGGTGGACTGCAAGCTTAATTGCCTTGAATTGCAATGCAAGCAATGCAAGCATCGAAACAACAAATAAATGTCACTCTATTATAAAACTATAGATCATGTGTACATCAACGTAAATGTTTAATAGCTACGACCAGATTATTGTGATAGAACCGATGTAACTTACGTGACTATTTATAGTGGCACATGCTTAATACAATGATCCCAGCCTCAAGCTGGGATCTTTGCTTCAGGAATAGCTACACATGGCAGACCAACTCCAGCTCTAAGGTGGCACATACAAAAGAGCTTTTCGATGCTCTGGTTTTGTGTTATTTCTTGGTATCTTTTAGCAGCAAATAAAAGATAATGTTGACAAACCTTTTTGTTTTCTTGAAAGAAAAAGGAAGAAAAAAGAAAAAGAAAAATGCTGAAAAGATGAAAAGTATTTATATGAAAATAAATTAAAACTTGTTTACGTCAGGATGAGCTATTTTAGTGAGTTGATTTAATCATATTATTTGGTTTCATAACTTTATTCACATACAGCTTTTTTTTAATAGTCTTTAAATCTTTGAAAGCTGATGTATGATGATTGATTCCTCCAGTTGATAAGTGGAAGTCTGACTTGTCTCCTATAGTGAGCAATACATCATCCAAGTTTTCATATTATACCAGCGGCACTATACATTACATAAAGTGTTTCAGGAATGATTTGGCACTGATAAATTAATTTTATTTTGTAAAAGCTTGTGAGCTCATTGACAACTTTTAAAGCATAAACGATTTAGTTCCGAAATCGCATGACTATGAGGTACCAAAGTTAATTTGGCAGAAACATCCAAAAAAAAAAAAAAAAAAAAAAAAAAAGGTTTAAACTTAAAGAAATATCAGGCAGCTTAAATGGAAAAGCTAAAAAACACTGCAAAATCTGTCAAAACCATAAAAGATAAGTTGTTTTGGGGCCGTTCGGAAATACAAGGACGTTTTATTTATCAAAGTTAAACGACCGATGCAAACTTTCTTGAAAGCTGCATCTGGCGAAAGTAATGCTCGAGAAAAAAAAATGAATATATTTGATTACAAGCTGAATTGATTAATGGTTGCTATGTAACATCTTGAACCGAAAACTGTTCAAAATATATCAAGGTCAAAGGAGAGATCGAGTCCCCAAAAAAAGATATTCGATAATTAACAAACACGCATGTACAATACATTGAAATTAATTGATGTCGCCTCCCCTTTTCATTTTCCAAGAGAATAAAAAAAGGAGATTCAAAATAGACAATCTTTTTTTTTTTCTTTTGCATAAATAAATTTCTGATGTTACACTGGTATCTCCATTTTACACATGAAGCTGTGATCATTGGACTTGTATATAAATGAAAATGCAGGGTCCTTTTCTTTTTTTCTTTTGAAGTGGCTAACATGACAACATAGAAAGAAGCCATTTCTAAAGTATTCACTCAGGTACAGTACGGATCAATGAGAAAACGAATCCGTGAAACATTTCACACTTCAAAGGCTGAGTTATGATTTCTGTACTACACGTGCCTGTATCAGTCAATACATTGGTGGCGGCTAAAAAAATAAATGATAATCAAATGATGCCCCCAAAAAGGTCATTCACTCCTTATTTTAGTCTCGGTCAAGCTAAACGAGTTGACGGCACGCCATTACTATAACCATTGAGGTGGGGAAGGGGAGAGGGGCCATTTTGCCGGCTTTATAATTAGGGTTCTTACGATCGTAAAAGGTGAGATGACGAAAGAGGTAACGATTGGTCTTATTTTAAAGAAAGGGATACCTGTTCAACATGTGTTGTATGATAAGCTTGGAGATTGCAGGACCATCACAAAAGGGTATAGACACACAAAAACTTTATGTGAAAACAAAAGAGACATATATGGTTTGATGTCATTGTTCAAGAAGGGATTTACCAAGTACAGAAGTGGGTTTGTTTGACAGTTTTCTTTTCTTGGAGAAGTGTTGTCATGGATCACGTGTTGTGCATATCATTTGTGGGTGTACACAAATACACATATGTGAATTATTTTTTGCTTTTGTTTTCATTACCTATCTTTCTCTCCTCTAAGTACACAAAAAAAATAAAGGGGAGAAAAAACAAATTAGAGAAACTCGATAGGAACCATAAGCCCATCTTTTTTTTCTTTCTTTCTCTCTTTTTTTGTTTTCGATCGTTGACGGCATTCAAGCCTTTTTATGCAGATTGAAGGAACATTATGCAATCGACCATTCAACCATCTGTTGCTCCAAACGGCCCATCTACGAGTACGCGTAATTCCAAACTAGATCAGATTATACAAGTAGGTATTTTTCTCTCTCTCTCTCGAAAGAAGCTAAAAAGGGAATTTTTATATGTAAGAATTTCTATACGAAAACTGCACAAATCATCGTTCAAGGACGTTGTACTCCCAATCATGACTCACGCTATGGAAAAAGGAACAGCCTGACAAAAAAGATTAATAAATGGGTAAAACAATTAAAAAGAGTTTGGAGAGTTCTTATTAAATCCTACTTTTTTTTTACGCTAGTTTAATATAGCGACGGAAGATGTGGATGTTCTGCGGGAGGATTTGAAATATTGGAGACAAATGGCAATACAATCAACAGATAAAGATCCTCCGGTCATGATCATTGATGTGTATTTGGATACGTCGAAATTATCACACCATCAATCACTCGCTGTGGCCGATGATAATCTAAGATGGGGAGGGGTTGAACTCAAGTCACAGACATCGGATGCTCATATTGACCGTATATTGATCGAATCATGGGAGCTCACATTAAAGCAAGTCTTTCTAATATATATATATATATGTTGTGTGTATTTAGTCATTAACTTTTTTTCTTCTCCCATTTTAGATACCCTTTGCCTCAGTATGCTGTAGATTTACCGAGCTTGTATAAACGATCCATTGTATTTTTTAGAGCACTGCATTCAACAGTACGCCTGTTACCTGCGCATGATCTGTATCGAAAACTCCACAAAAGTGCTGACCCAGACCTATCTATTGGCTGCCGACTCATCTCCAAAGCAATCAGTAAACCCACAGAAATAGCACTAGGTAAATGAATGACTGATCCATTGGGGGAAAGAAGGGAGAACTGGTGATTTTTTTATATTTAATAATTCGAAAAATAAGGTTCTACCATTTTGGAAAATGATGCAAGAAATCCAACCAAAACACACACATTTTCAGACATTGTGACACCAATGGGGTAAGTTATTAATAAAGTGAATTGTATCAATGTTTACCTTTTTTTTTGCCATTGTATTTTAGCACTTTTGGACTTAACGTGACCTATCGCCGGAATTGTGATTTTAAAGTAGAGGATGCCGAAAGAGATCTTAGTGCTCAATTTATAGACATGGACGAACAATTCTTTACACCCACCATGGCAAAATATCAACAGGAGTTTGCCAGACCTAGACCTGTATCCATGTATTCACCCATCATCGCAAGAGTAAAACAAAACTTACACTCATAAATACCTTAAAATCAACTGACTGTATTACATTAGGAAATAAGGCAACAGAGCTTTTCTCCTTCTGACCCACAAGAAATTCAGCCTAGAATACCTCGTACAACAAACAGAGATAGCTCAGCCCCCTCCTCCTCCTCTAGACGTGCATCTGTACCTTATGTTGTATCACCTTTCAAATCACCTTTCCTCGCTTCCTCGCCTCAGGGCGAGTCTATATGTAAGTTGTATTACCACAGTAAATGCGTCATCCTGACTCACCATTGTAATATATAAAAAAAAAAGTCTCAACCGCAAGGAATTATACACCACCTTCCTCTTCTGAAAAATCTCGCGTGGCAGACAGCGGATCCTTTGGTCGAAAAATCGAATTTTCATCCAGCTTTGATAAATACAAATCCAGTCCGACAAGCCGTAATGTAGACGCCAGTGGCATGATGATGCGACGTTCCTCACGAGCCAGTGATCACAGTCTTTTATTTAAAGACAACGATTATGACGAGGATGATTTAGAAGATTTCGTTCGTTTTGTAGGCTCCAACCAGGAACTAAGATTATTTCAACTCTCGGGTTCATCTGAAAGTAGTGTCAGTAGTAGTAAAGTAGGCGCCATCTCTCATTTTCAGAATTTACGAGAAACACATACTTCCTTGTCTGAATCTTTGTCCTCCAGTATCATGATTTCTCAGCATGAGCCTCATTCGGTTGCTTCCGCTTCTACACCCACTACACCACCTCCTCCATCCATCTCGGGTATTTCTCCAGTTTCTTCTACCTCTTCCTCGACGGGCCGCTCATATCAGCCCATCATCCCTTCGCCTCTCCACGTTGAACAAAAGAAGAAATCTACATCACCCGTGCATATCCCCCAGAGTTATCCTCAGTTACGATCCTTGACCAATCCATCTAACGCACTGAGAATCGTAAGAGTACCCTTGTCTCAGGATGAAGAAGAGGAGAACAATCAGGACATGTTTACCTATTCCACGTACCCACAAGGCGGTCATCATCAAGACCTTCACACATTGAGAACAGCTCATAGTCATGTTTTAGGTAAAGCCACCACCGTGAGAGCAAAATCTCCTGTAGATCGATATGAAGAAAACTACAGTCTTCAACGATCACGTAATATAGAAGGCAGCAGTTTAATGCAAGATCATTCCACCACGACAACAGATATCCATTCTAGTGGACAAGGAAGAACACATAGTTTAATGATGGATGATGATGACTCGCTTGTGTTTAAAATGAGTGAAATTGAATGTGAAGGGGGAGTGTCATCCAACACCGAGAATAATATGGTGTTTCACCATCGATTAAATCCACAAGACCAATTTAGTCACGAACAGTTTTTAGAATTAACACCGACACCGCCCGTAATAAATCGATTACAGGCGATTTCCATGTCTACCGTAACTGAGGAAGAAGGTCTTAGTACAAGTGGATCCAGTAACAAGAGCGAATCTCCTAAACTCAAACATCATCCTTTTAACGCATGGTAAAAATAAACGGATTCCACCTTATATAATCAAATAAAATTATTCCCCACCACACACCCTAGCACCCCAGGGCCGAACACATTTGTCGCCCAATGAACTCCACATTTTACAGGAAACATAAAAAAAACCCCCAAAAAAATGATCCAGAAATTAAGTTTTCGCTGCTATATAGGAATAAAAATTGTCGCACCCCCCCCCCCTTTTCTCCGTTTTTTCTGAGAAAGCTATCTTTGATTATTACCTTTTACTTTCAAGTGTCTATTTTAGTCTCATAAGACGAGGAGTATCCTTCTTTTATTATCATTGTGAAGAGAGATCGACATCAGTAACTGGAATGAAGACACACAAGCGTATAAAGATGTTCATTATCAACACTGCCCGCAACAGTGTTCCTGAAAACATTTTTTTTTTCTTTTTATGAATCAAAATAGAAAGCTAATGGACTTCAAAGCCAGCGAAGGATTGTTTACAAGGGGTGAATTCAGATGGACAACCTTATTTTGAAGGATGAAGAGCTTTTATATAATCATGGGACAAAACAGGAAATATCTAGAACTCCGTATTGTCTTCAAACATATTTTTCAGAATCACATGATGGTCTACACATAAGTCTTTACGTCGATTGACATGCCTTATCGTCTAAACTTTATAGGATGAGCGATTTTTGTTTTCTATAAAATCTGCTTCACTGTCATTACAAGCTATTAATGGAACGCAGATATACAACTACCAAGTTTTGATTTGCTTGGGGTTTTTTTTTGCATATGTTTCTATTTTAAGTAAAGGCTCAATCATTATGAAAGATAAAACAAGCAATTAAATCATCCTGACATAAGCTTGTTTATCAGCCTATAGATAAAGCTGGTTCACACACTTTATTCTTCTCCTTTTCTTTTCCCTCAACATATTTCTTCTATCTTCTGAAAGTAACCAATAATGTAAAAAGGTTAGTTAGTAAGGACTCTTGTTTCTTTGAAAAGAAGCTAAATTGAAAAAGATATATTGTGATATTGCGGCTGCGGCTAGTCTTTGCTATAGGAGGGCGATCTCCTAGGCAGAGTTCTTGAGTTTTTGGAACTCACGGACTGTGAATAGCAGGGGTGCATTCTAAAAAGGTGTCATCATACTGGCCTGCTGGTCTTGGCCAGAACTCCTGTAAGTGGTATAAAAAAAAATACGTTTGAAAAAAAAATACGGAGGTCTTGACATTTCCGACAAAACACACATACTTTAGATCTGGAATACGAAATTAGTACTGCCGTTTTGAATGCATGTGGTGCTTTATTGTTTGAGAAACCTCTTCAAGAGATGGTGTTAAAAGTGGTTTCTTCAGTGAACTTGAAGCCCGTCAGCATGGTCAACAGTGATGGCGAAGAATTCAATGTGCTTGCGCACGAAAGTCAATTCCAACAAATACAAAAAAACGATATCCAAAGTGCTTCGGTTGTTGCAAAAAAACGATTGATTGACAATGAACCTGTGGAAATAGAAGTGGGATGATGTGCTGACGAAAGGTGTTTATCGTGCTCTATTTAATCCAAATGAATTTCAGGAACTTGATGAGGAAATATGCACCCTATTAAATACAGATTGGAGTACGAAGTCCGTAAAGCGTGTATGGTCCCACTTGCTGCCAATTACGGAACCAAGATGCCTTCGAATATCGAAGACATCACTGCGTTGGTTACTACAACCACGCTGGACACTTCTTCTTTGTTGCTGAACCATGGTGAGACCAGTTCAGTTTCCGATTGGAAGTCTTTTGCTGAAGAAGCATATCAAATATTCTTGCTCGGCTCTTCTTGTGGGGATGATAATGGTGATCAATAGCACAGCTAATCTGGTATTATGTCACGAAGTCTATGGAAGGACGCGGTCTGTAAATGTCCATAGGGAAGATTTTACAGTTAAATCAAAACAACCATCACCTTCCTCACTTCCTCCACCTCGATTCCCCTATCGGAATATTTGGGTGACAACAATTACCGACAATCATGGCTCAAAACTTATATTTGGTACAAAAACATTCAACTCACTGGTAACATCTAGTATCCGCATTGATAGTCCTTATGAACCAGAAGTTGGTCCATCCACACATCATTTTACTATCTTCAGTAACGAACAGTCAAGAGATGTGGTATTTGACAAAATATTACAATAGAAAAGTAATGAGATAAAAGTATATCTTTATTCGAGGTAAAAAATAGACTAAAAGAACTGTCTGCTGCTATGAAATAATTGATCCTTTTTATATTGCATAGTTTTATTTATTTAAACGATTTGCTTAATTATTCTTAAGTGAATCGTACCCAAATACGACAAGAGATATAAAAATTTAACATTGTATTTACTCCATCAACAGCATGCTGTATTTTGGCATTATCGACTTCGCAGTAAATTCCCAAAAAAAAACCAGTTACACGAAGTTTTTGGAAAACCAAACTACAAGTTTTTCGAATCAAAGTTCAAAAACGTATATAAAGGCAATACGGATGCTGGAAATATTTGCAAACTTGTTTTAAATACTGTACATTTTGCAACTGATAGAATAAAAGCTATTAAGAAAGAGAAGAAAAAAGAACTTGTTAGTGGTGACAAAGATAAGCATATGAAAATGTGGGTGTTAAAGGTGATCAAGTTGCATTATTATAACTTACAAGAGGATGATTATGCCAATGAAGATACATTTCTTTACTTTGTTTTGTCACCTGTCTTAAACAATTTATTACGTATCAATTCACGTACTGCACTTCTCTTTGGTGAGACCAACCTCAAGTCTAAAGCCGCTGAAATCAACAGGCATCCTTTGGTGATGAGAGACGATACGCTGGACCAAAAATCGATGTAATTGTGAAGGACAAAAAATACAAATTAGATGTTGTGACAACAGGTATTCGGCACAACAACCAGGTTTAGCCTGAGGGTCGTGTGGAGTACGTCTCACACAAACCCTTCTCAGAGGCTCATTTCTCTGGTGTTATGTCTCAAGTCTTTGAAAAGGGTGGTATTGCCGCAAATGACTATATTCTTGAATGCAAGGTCATGGATGGTAAAATCCTGTGTGTTCGTAATGTACCTACTCCAGCATGCACTGCGTCTTTAGCAATTGCAGAAATGTTGATTGATACTGCTATAGAAGACTTTGAATGGCAAGAGTCTGAGAAATCAATTGCTGTACCTAAATCTCCGTGATGCAAGTATGGTGGTTACGCTTGGTGATGAGGAAATGCTCGGTGGTGCTGGTGGTTGATGATGGCGAGGTAAGAGTTTCAGGCGATGCAAGTTTTGTTGTTTTTACCACACTGTAAATCGCTGGGCTCACACTGTAAATGGCTGGGAGTACGCTTGATGATAATAGAAGTATCGGGACCATTTGAAAAAGTGAACAACACGCATTATCTGGAAGATAGAAACAAAATTTGCAAGAATCTGAAGGCCGTGTTTAAAAATATTGTTTCACATATGGAGGTGCCATCAAAAACTTTTATCAGAAAATTAAAGCTATACGGATTACAATTTTATAATGGACGAGTCTTCGTTTACAGTATTTGCAAACCTTGCGACCATAGCTATGTCTTCGTGAATGATTACAGTTTTTCTAGTCTCGGCCCATCATCTATAAACCCGCAACTGATGCCATCTTTCCTAAAAAATATGTATGGGATTTTATATTTAGTTGAAGATACACAAAATATTCTTGACAAGTTCCTAGATAATATTGTTGAGGATGTCATAGATTATAATAAAAGGAATCATCACATTACATTATAATGGATGATCAAGTATAAATATTCATGGCTCACATATTGCCCCACTTGTTATCATCAGAACCGTTGGTGTCTGTGCACAAGGTGATTCGCCTTGTGACGAGCAATATATTATAATACCATAAAAGTATAATACAATCCCATAGGCGGAATATTCGGTTACTGAGGACTTAAACACCTTTAACACCCACATTTTCATATGCTTATCTTTGTCACCACTAACAAGTTCTTTTTTCTTCTTCTCTTTCTTAATAGCTTTTATTCTATCAGTTGCAAAATATACAGTATTTAAAACAAGTTTGCAAATATTTCCAGCATCCGTATTGCCTTTATATACGTTTTTGAACTTTGATTCGAAAAACTTGTAGTTTGGTTTTCCGAAAACTTCGTGTAACTGGTTTTTTTTTGGGAATTTACTGCGAAGTCGATAATGCCAAAATACAGCATGCTGTTGATGGAGTAAATACAATGCTACCTCTTAGATGTTATAATACACTTACTTTTGTTTTCCTAATTCTTTTATGTACTTCATTTTGCTTTTAATCTCTCTTATCTTGTTTTCATATACAATATTTGCAAGGCTTAGATTGTCATCGCTGAGAAACGGGCTTTCCCTAGAAGAACTTCCATACTAAAGAAACAAACGTTGGTTATTTTAACTTTTTAACAACGTTTTAAATAATGCGTTACCGTCATAGAAACCTCTTGCGAAAATTCAGCCAAGCTTTCTTCAATCCTCCTCTTATTTTTGTTGCTGTTAATGATCTGACTTTAAGTGGTTAGCATAAGTTTTATCGGTGGCTCTTCAAAGTTATCTTACTGAATTTCTTAACAACAATAACTCATTCCAATCGACCTTAAATAGATCCATAATTATCTATAGGACGCCAGTCTCTATTAGTTCAAGTGTTTATATCATGAGATATTCGAGATCGCTTACTTGAACCTCTTCATTTCTTGCTTTAAACTCTTTTGCCAACTGTACCAATTTTTTTTCAGAGTTTCCCAATCTTCATCGTCATTGAGAACTATGGTTGTGCTGTGTCTGGCCACATCAATTCTGTGGGAGCTTAAAAATTCAGAAAACGAGAAGCTATCTCTGTTAGCACTGTAGAACTTTATAATGTCCATTTTGTGAGAATAAAGTGTTGAAGTTTAGATCTATGGGCAACATTATAAATGTAACACATTTGATTGGATAGTGAGGCTGGTAACGTACACTTTTTATATTTGATTGCGAAATGATTTTTTCCGACTGACAACAGAATTATTTGTTCCTATTCCATCATATACCGATCTTAGCTCAGTTGGTAGAGCGGGAGACTGCAGTGTATATTGTATTTGTTCCTATTCCGTTTAGTGCAACGAAGTTCATTTCTTTTCAACTGCTTCTACAACAACTTTTGATACAGATGGGCTATTAACAATAGAATTGGATGGGGAATTCAACTGAAGGCTTTTGCGATATCCAATGTGTTCGTATACATGTTCATAAGGTTGAGGGGGCTACTTTATTGTGGTCTTGCAACACCCAATGTGTTCATAAACGCGGGCATAAGGTGAAATTGAGCTTTCTTTTGCTGTGATGGTGCTGTCTTTGCCAATTATTCTGGACTTCAACTGAAGGCTTTTGCGATATCAAATGGGTCTATGTATGTTTCTAGGTCCGCTATATATACAGTAGGATTACGACGACGGAGTTATCCTTGACTTTGAGACAAAAACGAACTTTGGGAGCGGCAAAAGCGAAAAATGTGCTCTTACCAAAACGAATTTTGGCCAATAAAAAAAAAAACGAAGATTGGGCTTTATAAAAACGAAAATTCTGGGTGGAGGCATTGTACAATAGAAATTCTCAATTTGTAATCCTCATTGTGACCATTTTTTTTTTTATTCTTATAAATAGTTGAGTTTTTGTTAAAAGCTAGTCTTGTTTCTAATACAAAATAATCATGTCGGCCACAAACGATATCACACCTGTTACAGCACAACAAGAACCTGAACCTATCTTCAAAAAGAGATCAGCCAACAAAAAGAACCTGAAACGTAAAGCGCCAGTCAAGTTACAAAGCGATTCCGACGACGATGATTCGGACGACGACATGGCCTCAGAAGTCGTAACAAAAGAACGCAAAACCGTAAAGAGTCCGTTTGTACAAGGCACACGTAAAAGACGAGTTAAGAAGGGTAGTGACGATGAAGAAGACGACTCGATTGGTGTTCAATATACAGCAGATCGTTCAGCCACTTTGCAAAAGAGTGATGCTGCACGATATGATACCGAGTGGGAATTGGAAAAGAAAGAAATCGATAAAAAGGGCAAAGAGGCTCCCAAGAAGGACGTCATGAACGCTAAAATGTCTGTGGGGCCTCAACGAGCTCCTGCTAACTTAAGAGTGACTCAGCGATTCGATTACCAACCTGACATTTGTAAAGATTACAAGGAAACCGGGTTCTGTGGCTATGGTGATTCCTGCATCTTCTTACACGACCGTGGTGATTACAAGACCGGGTGGCAATTAGAAAAGGAATGGGAGGATGCACAAAAGAATCACACTAAATTTGGTTCTTCTGATCCCAACAAGTACGCAATTTCTGATAATGACTCGGACGATGAATTACCGTTTGCTTGTTTGATTTGCAGAGAAGAGTTTAAAAACCCCGTTGTCACCCGTTGCGAGCATTACTTTTGTGAGGCGTGTGCCATCAAAAATTACAAAAAGTCACCCAAATGCTATGCCTGTGGCAAGCCCACTCAGGGCGTATTCAACACTGCCAAGAAAATGCTGGAAAAATTAGAACTCAAGAAGAAACGACAGGACGAAGGCAAAGATAGCGATGTGGAAAATGACGACTTTATTGAAGGTTTGGAAACAAAGGACGACAGCGAGGAAGAAGATTAATACCATATAGAAAATGAAAATAAATGTTGTATTTTATCAATTGTCCCATAAGACAATCGATAGACATAAATAATTAGATGTATATCGATAGGCATTTGAAGAATTAGATGTATAATGGTGGTATTAAAAAGAATTTGTACATTTTTATTATGAGATGTTTTTTTTTTTTTTTTGTTATTGTTGTTCATTTTCAATTTCTTCGAGGATATCCAGCAGAGTTACGATGGCTGCTCAAAACCAATTGGAACAATGCTTGGGTATCAGGCTTTTGGCTGTGAGTCATGCATACGTGAATGACAGATTTTTCTCCTCCTCCGTTGTAGTAGGCAAGGCGAATATTTTCACCAGAGATAATTTGGACGAGTTCACCCTACAAACAAATTTATTAATTAAGAATGATACATACACACATATACGAACTTACACTTTCGTGACGAATTTCGATAAAGTAAGGGTCAATGGCAATGATGTAAGGATGATCATACAAGATATGTGTTGGAGTACCTTCCCATTCACAAATAGTGGCAGGCCTATCATATAATATGTAAACAGTCCATTTTCTTTTTTTTGTACACCGTAACTTACTTTCTTTTATCTGGACGAGGCACTAAAGAACCATTGCGGTTATTGACATAAAATGCGAATTTATCATAGCATAACAAAAATTTGTCATTGACCCGATACATGGCTAATGGCTTCAGTGGTTCTGCATGACGTGTAACAAAGTAAAATTCAGGATCTTCAGTATCAGGAATATCACGACTTGCATGTAAATTTTCAGGATCAATGACTTCAAAACCTCTTTCACAGACAACATTGATCTTGGCCTTTAAGAAGTGAATATTACTAGCATCTGCACCAATATAGAAATCCTGTTACGAGTAAAAAAAAATAGGTTTAGCCCCAAAAATCCAAGCATTGTTTTCTTTTTCTTTTTTTTTTTTACCTTGTATTTCTTAAACCATCTCAAATAATCTGGCTTACCAAAGAGGGATGGACGATAAGTCAAGAGTTTTTCATTCTTGGGATCACGTAAATCACAGAAAGGTTCGAGAGAGACAAACACACTACTGGTATTCTTCTTCTTTTTAAAAACAAGCATATCGCGACCATTACAAAAGCCGATCTGGAAAAAGTTGACATTGGTAGCGATTTCAGCTTGAACTCGGTCAATTGCCTTGGTATTACTTTTGGAATCAAGTACATCGATAGGATATGCACGAAGTGCCTTTTCTAAAGAATGATATAAAAACAGGCACATGTCAGCATTATCATTTCCTTTTTCATCGCTTCATAAATATTTACCTGTCAAAACAATCAAGATATGATACTTTTCAATAACAGCCATTTGAGTTACACTTTCACATTGAATAATACGACGTACAGAATCTTGTCCTTCTGTCTTGAAAAAGACACCGCTGTCAGTACCAATAGCGATCTTCTTTTCGTCCTTGCAGGACAAAAATGGCACGGAACAGTTAATACGGGACTGAATGCCGCCCGATTGATTCGTACCGACATTACGGAAATTAACATCATCCAAAGGTCGTAATTCAAATATATCAGAATCACCATGGCGCTTCTTCATGGAGGCCTTTGCATCATCAATGGCTTTTGTCCACAGTAGCTTCTCCTCCATACTTTGGCAATAAAAGGGGTACACCGCACCACCACGAGAACCCAAATGATGCAAGGTCAAGGCTACACCAGATCCTACTTGACCACTAGCAGGCGTATTGTAAGGCGTATTTGTTCCTGTGAGTTGGTATCTGACATTGGCTGTACTTGTTTGAACCACCAACATTTGTAAGGGGATAGGCTTCTTAGAGATTCTATACTCTTTGTCGGTACTGGTGTTTCGCATTTTGGTCATAATCACCATGTGATCAAACACGAAGGCAAAAATATCATTTTTATCCGCCACATCCAGGGTGCCACTACGACGTTTCAAAACACCCGAGTAGTATAAGCGACGGTTTGGATTATCCAGGGCTAAATCATGGACTTCGCCTTGTTTGAATAAAATACGGTCACGGATATTCAAGATAGCAAGACGATCCTTGACATGTAATGCTTGGTTATCAGCCTTGGAAGCCACAGAACGAATAATTTCGTAACTACGGGTTAAGAAAACATGATCGGGATGGTCCTTGGGCGTCTTTTTCAAAAGCCCCTCAATCAAGAGAGGATAACGTTGCATACGTGTGACGGGACAAAGCAAATAATGCCAGATGGGTAATCGATCCGTACGTTCATGCTTGGTGATCTCTTTGGTGAATTTTTCAAACTCGGGGTTGTTTTTGATTTCTTGTTCTGCCAGGTATTTCGCCATTAGGGCTTGGGGACTGTACGTAACATAGGGCTTCTCAAAAAACTGCATATGCTGGATAAGAATGTCACCAATAGTAGGCACACATTTACCGACATTTTCACGGAAACGGGTCAACAAATCCTTAAACAAAGCTTCACTGATCTGCATCAGTTCTTGATAGTTATTAAAGACTGTTTGGCAGAAATGGGCAAGACGATCGTTGGAAATAGCTCCCGATTTTTCAAGGCCTTGAACAACAACCTTTTTTTTTTGTTTACAAATTTCAGCATAAAATAATACGAACAACACACTCGAGCTACACTTACCTCGTGAAGAATGGTTAAATCCGAAAGATATTTTTCTTCGGAATACATCGTTTCGTTAAGAACTTCTTGTCTTCCAATTTCTTTGGGATCCAACGTTTTCAAAAATTCACGGTCCACACTTGCAGCCCAAGCCTCATGAGGCATCATCTGTCAAAATACAAATAATAATGCATGAGCATTTTTCAAAACTAGCTTGCATACGTTATATGTAAACTTACCCAGCCACCGGCAGGAGAACTTGTCGATTTAAATGAGTTGTTCCGAGAGATAGCTACTTCAACCTATTATGTATAATTTAGTCGATCAATCAATCTCTTCCTATCTTTAAAATTTACCTTATCGTCATTAACAAAATCCTTTCCATTGTTGGGACATCTGTCAGAATAACAGCCGCCTTGTCCAGGTCTACATGTGTAACTATAACATGGAGTCAAGCTAGGAAGGACACCAATGGGCACGGTGTCATCCGAGACATCCTCTTCCAAGTAATAAGTGTCATCGGAATTATACATGGTATTGGAAATAATGGATCTCTGAGAGTACTGAGTAGGTAAAAATAAAGCGGGCTTGCATCTCATCAAAGCATTAGCCACAATAACACAGTATTCCTCAGGCACTTGTTCGTTTAATAATCCTTTGATGATAGTCTACATTAATATGAAATTAGCATTTACCTATTGATCACAACTCCCCACATTAAAAAATACGTTACCACTGCTTCTGAACCGGTAAATGACTCGTTATACTCGCTAGCACACCATAACTCTCTGACGTTTTCTAAACCCTTAACGTGACGAATAAAAGCGGTTGATAAGACAGAAAATAAACCATAATTGGGACCAGTTAATCTAGGAGGAGCTTCTTGCATAATTACAGCGGGTTCTACTTGACGAACATCTCCTTGTTGAGAAGGATGGAGCTGAATAGGCTCTTGTTGTGTGAGATGTTGTTCACGAACAGGCTCTTGCTGAGTAGAATATTGCTCATATTGACTGGCATATTGGTCACGCATAGGTTCTTTTTCACGGGGATATTCTTCTTGTGGATAATGATGATCCTGATTAGACATAATTGGTACTTGAGGGGGTTCTTGAGTCGTAGGAGGATACATATAGAATTGCGTGGGATCATTGTAGGTCATACCACTGGATTTCTCGCCTCCTTTGTTATCAACAATAGGCGCAGTAACAGGCGCAGTTTGATCCTCTCGACTGTACTCGTTGGCATGATAAGGAGGTGGATTGTTTTGCACCACGGTGGTTGGAAAGTATTCATCGTCACTGGTGTCAGGTGATACTGGGATAAAAGGCACTTCACCGTCATCGGGGTTTTCATTTTCCGGTAAATAGTCATAGCGTGGACGTTCAATAGTCATGATAACATTGGATCTGAGAGAGGAAGGGTTACGTCGAGTGGATTGATTGTAAGCATTTTGTGCAGCCGGAGGCACTCGATATCCCGTATTGCTATTATTAGGTGGAAGTGGCGGTGTGCTTAAAGAAGATTGAGTTGAAACATTTGTAGACGAATCTGATACGTTCTGAGCAAATGCCGGACGAAAAGAGCTGGTTATCATCTCCTGCGTTGAGTCTGGATAACCTGAAATGGTTTGATATTGATGAGCTTGTGTGGGAGGATAGCGGGGAGGGGAACCGGGAGGAGACGTGGTGGTTCCACTCAGGTTACGTTGGTGATGGTATTGCGGAGGTGGATATACGTTCTCTTGTTGATAATGTGGTTGATAGTGAGGTGTAGGCATAGAATACATATTTTGTCCGGCTGGAGGCGTAGAACTATCAATCATAGAACCATAATCATTGGCGGTCGAAGCAACTCTCTGTGGTAAAGGGGTCGACTGTTGAGGTGGGTAGCCGTCATAATTGTTACCAATAGGTGGATATCCCTCATAACCATTACCGGAGGGTGGATAACCACCACTGCTCTCGCTGGGGTAATAGTATTTATTAGAATCTTCCATCGTATCTCCATGATTATAGCCACTGTGTTCAGTACGAGGTGGAAGTTGAGGAGGAGGTCCATTACTATTATTAGAATAATAATTGAAATAGTTGTTTGACTACCATTTTCTTATTAATAAACATAAAAGGGCCACATGTTCATGCATAAATTGACTTACGTTTTGATGTTGAGAGTTATAGTCATAACTGTTATAAGTAGAAGGATGAGGCTGAGCTCCAACAAGAGAATTCAGCAATGCATCTACTTCATCTGCAGAATTATTAGGAGCATTATCGTAATAATGTTGCTGATGTTGTTGGTTGGCCATGTCACTATCGCCAAGAAAAACCAAGTATTTGAATATTTAGTTTTTTTTTTTTTGTAGTTAAAACAAATGGTGGAAAAGGGATAACAAAGCTAAAAGACAATAAATTGTGGTGTAATAGACATGTCTGGGAGGAAACAGTCATTTTTCAAATTCAGTTGCCCAAACTGGCTTATTGGTAAATGTCATATCGTTGCATGTAAAAGCTCGTTAGTTATGAGTTAACTTGTCCGGTCAATTTCAGCTTTATTTATGTTCACTGCTACTACGTTTGAGGGGGAGATGGGATCCCCATCTATTCACTGATACAACGGAGGAAAATACAATTAAAGCAATATTTTTTAGCTCCGTTTTTGGTCTTTGTTGATTAAATATGGCTGGGATCCTTTTTGGAGGTTTGTCATTGTTGCAAGCAAGAGCTTCTTTAATTCAACTTTGTGACGTTTATAGGTGTGAATTTGTCTACTTACACTCGTCAACCAAAGCGGAACTCGACTCTCCTTTTTATATGGTTTAAACTTCTCTTTAAATGGCCCCTCAAGTAACTCAAGACCCCGGACCGTTTTCCCGAGAATGATACTCTTGATCGATCATTTGAATGGGTTATAACAGTAGAAATAAATTTACTTTGATAATTTGGGGTCTTGCTTTTTCTTAGATTTAAGATTAAAACCTGAGTGTAGATAATGTTACACCTACATTATTTCTTTAATTGCTGAATTAATTGGAGTTACAATACATGAAAGTAAGCTTTTCATTTTTCCTGCACATTTAGCATAGGTGTATCGTTTCTTATCCATTTAAATAACTTTTTTGTTGAGATTAACTTGTAATATTTTAACCTCTTTCAGTTTAGAAGTAGTCCATTAATCTTTTCCTGTTGGTATCTGATGAGGACCAGAAAGCATTAATTGTTCCATGAGCATCAGCAATAACATTGGATGCGTACCTTTTTTTTTTTTTTATAATCAGTTTTATCCAAGAAAATTCGAGTTGGATTGAAGTCAGCACTTTATGTATTTTGTTATACTTTGGCCGTAGTCAAGTTAAAAGTTTTGAAAAGACTATCCTTTTGTTTTCTCATAAGTAGTTGAATCTATCATCTCTCTTAAATGCCTTTGTATGGCGGATGTTGTAACGTTATATATCGTGACTCTGTTGTTTAATCGATATTTAAGAACCTTTGCGCTCGGTTGGCACAGGCTCACGTTTTATTTACTAGGAGAACAACAAGGAGAAGCAGTACCCAAAATTGGGACCAACGTTATTGATCGGAACGTTCCCCACTGCCGATCAAATTTTTTTAAAAAAAAACACTAATGACTCGAGCCCCCCCCCCAAAAAAAAAAGCTCGTTCCCGGTGAGCTGGAAACTGGATTTCGTCTCCGATTTTTTTTTTACTAAGCGAGCCGAAAAAACACGTAATCATAGTATGTTCATACAATGACTTGTCATATATCGTATCACAAAAATATACTGTTTTTTATTATATAAGAAGCAATTTGGTATAGGATGATTATAAACGTTTTTTTTTTTCTTTTTTTCTGAATGCTGTTTTAGGCTACTAACCCGGCCTGTTGGGTTGGAGCATCGGAGTCTGATTTCTTGGATGCTAACAACTTGGCATAACGAAGACCACAGGCATTACATAACTCCTTAGGTCCATTGGGACCCTTTCTCCATTCGGGAGAATCCTTGCTTTGACATTGTGCACACATTTTAGGAATATCTGAGACTTCAATAGCCTTCTTCTTCTTTTGCTATAGTTACCATGTTAGTCAAGTGTAACCTTCATTGTTTTGTCTATATTTACCTTTCTGCGCTTGGGGTTTGTGATATTTTCGAGTTGCTCCTTCAACTTACGGTTGGCCAACTGAAGTTGATGAAGTTCGTATTGCCATGAAGTACCTCTAACAGTCTCAAGTTCAGAAAATACATTCTCGTCATTGTCAGAGGGAGTATCCATCATAGATTCTAAGACAGGTTGGTTGTTGGTGGAACCATTTTCTTTAGCTCTGATTTGAATAAGGGCAAATGAAGGACGACCGACACCAAAGGAAACATCACCAGGGTAGAAAGTAGAAAATACGGGGATATAATCACCCTTATTGTTTTGCATGGTGTGATGAAGATTGACAATACGACCTTCCTTGACCAATTCAAGAGCTCTTGTGATATCACGTACATTATTATCACCAACGTATTGGTAAAGAGTAGCACCATCAAGAGCATCCGCACTAAATCCAACAACCTCTTCGCTAGAAGGAGTGACATGCAAAAATAAGCCAGTTAAAGTTGCCTTTGTCCAGAATTCAGGGCCATTGGTGATATCTGTAGCTTGGACGATTTCCTTGCGTACCAATTCATACATGGGTCTTTCACGACCAGCCAAAATCAGACATTTACGTCCCTTGCTTTGATCAACATGGATTTTACCTTGACATTCCATCCACATGTAGCCGGAGTATTTACGACGAACACGGAAGATAAGGTTGACGACCTTGTCTGTGTTACCTGCGGCTTCCTTGATCTCACGCATCACAGGTACAATATCGGATGGATGACAAATAGAGGATAAAGGATGACCGACCAGCTCCTCAGGATCATGCTCTAATAAATGAGAAGAGGAACGAGAACAGTAAAGAAAGAAACCCTTCAAGGATAACACGTGAATAAAATCTTCTGATTGATCCAATAGAAGCTTGTTCCATTCCTGTTGTAATTGCTGTTCATTATCTCCAGCACAGTTAACCAGTTCAAGAATCTCAGCCGAAGCCAAAGTGGAAGAAGCGGGTGCTGTGGTAGGCAACTCACGGAAGTAGTCATCTACAGGTTCAGAACTATAACCTAATTTACAGTATATTTTAGCATACAAATACACAAACAGCGGCACCAGAAAATCTTTTTTTTTTTTTTTTTTTTTTGACTTACTACTTCCGGGGATGTAAGGGGGTATGTTCATCTGTTGGTAATTAACCAAATAAGTACCATCTATTAATAAGTTGTTAATTTAAGTTCATAACAAAAAAGTCATGCATTTGTGTTACCCTTCATCTTTTCAAGAATAGCATTGGGCTGTTCTACCAAATCGACTTGCAAACCAACGAAGAATGCAACTTCGTTATTTTCATTTGTGATTGGAATGACAGTGATGAGGTTGACAAAAGGCTATGATAGATATGAGTATACATATATCATGTTTGATAAATAAAGAAGGACTTACTTGACCACCTTTACGGTAGTTAATAATACTGGCTTGATGTTCCTTGTTTTGCAACATTTGAGCTTTTAAATGGTACACAGCTTGATTATCAGTGTAGGTACGTCTGGAACCACAAGTGACTTGACCATCAGGGGCTTGCAAGAAACGACAGTTACGGCCAACGATTTCATTGGCATGATAACCTGTCAAGTGTTCAAATGTAGGCGAGCAATAAACAATAGGACAATCATATTGGCGGGCATCTGTCACCAAAAATGAACAGGACATATCGATTGGTCCCAGATTGATTTGAGGATTGGGCCTATATTAAGGTATTTGTCAGTATGTTCTAGAAGCCATCTACAAACTCCATTTGGGTCATGAATTTAAATTTACCTGTTGACAAGGCGAGATAATACACCCACCATATCAAAACCAGAACTGGAGTAGACACCTGTTAAAGGAGCTTCAGGTCCGGTTTGTTCAACTTCAACAGGTTGGAGATCAATGGTAGGAATCTCTACAAGTTGTTGATCATTAATAACAGGTTGATTCAAACCAGCAATATTAAATGGAGTCTCAGTTGCTGTAGCAGTTCTCTGTCCAGTCCATTGGGTGTCTTTTTCAAAGTGTGTCATTTTATCTAATTGGGAAAAAAGAGAGAAAGAAAGAAAAAAAAGAAAATAGGGAAAAAACCAGGTAGATTTTATATGTGAATTAGAGCAAGAAACGTCCTTAAATGGAAAACACTCCCATCTTATTGGCTGAGGGGATTTTCAGGATTGACAGACGCCTATTAAAAAATAAAGGATTAAACTTATAAAGTATAATCCGTTTGCATCCTTCGAACTCCTTAATAATGTACTACGACCCAAAAAAAAAAAAAAGCCAAGATTACAATTCGAAACAGACTAGTTTTTTGTGCATTGTTACATTGGAGACCCGAAAAAAAAAATTATACTAAAGAAACTTCTGTATGTGATTTCGAGGATTTACTACTTTTAAAATACACACACACAAAAATTATGTGCCCCCCATAACAGGGGGATGCGAGGCTAGGGGAAGAGGGCCAAGGAGTCAACATAAACTTAAGGAGCCCAAAAGCATAAAAATAAAATTGCAATACTTACCGAGCATTGTTACGGATAAATGAATTTACAGAACATGTATTGTTTTGATTATCGTTGAATATTCAATTCATCTGTAACAACCTACAGTGGTTATTTATCATTATTATAATGTGCGCCACATATAATGAAAAGGGACAACAAAAGAGCAATAAAAAACCAAGATTCTTGTTCTCCTTTTTTTTTTCACAAAAAAAAAGCGAACCCGAGTAGATAGCTCACAACTCAAAATTAGAGAGAGAAGCACTGCATAAAAGACACTTGCATATTGGATTGGGAATATGTTCATTAGGTTATAAATAAAATGGTTAAATGCAATTTGGGGTAAGGGAAGGAGATACGGGAAGATCATGCACATCGTTGGTAAAAAAGAAACCGTCCTTATATGAATGGGGTAACTCATAAGAATAGTCTTTGGCAATCTTAAACAACAACAAATGATGAGGTTAGTCTTCAAATAAGGTTGAGGCGTTTTGCCCCTTGGTTTTTGGCCCGAGCATTCTGGCTTTTCACCTAATTTGGATTTTTCATATTTGTTTATTACAAGAAAAAAATCAACTTTTCTCAAAAAAAAAAATTCAAGGGAATCAAAGGGGGGAGAAACTTAGTGAGCAACCTCATCGTATAACATTTCTATTTTTATATCGGTTGATTAAATTACATGGCAATATAAACGTTTTCTTTTTTTTTTTTAATTAACTTACGTTTAAGCTGCTCCTTTGTAAGTTGATCCTTGTATTTGTCAAAATCAAAGAAACTTTCAGGGATTGGTGGAGCATCAGGCTCGTCGTCAGGGTCATGGTACTATAGAAACCATTAATATTCCGAACAGTAGGATCTGCAATTAAACTTACTGGTTCAAGGTATGGATGTTTCAATGCTTCTTCAACATTGATACGTTTTGTAGGGTTAAAGGTTAATAATTTTTCGAGTAAGTCCACTGCAGATGGGTTTGCATTAGGGAATAATCTGGCAAAAGGTATTCTCTTTTTAAAAGGTAAACTACGGATATAATCGCGAGCTCTACGACTTTTGATGCCATAGAAATCATCCATGGTGGGTGTGCCCAATACATCCAAAATCAATGTGAGCTGATGATGGTAATCTCGGCCTGGGAATAATGGCTTCCCGCTCAACATTTCGGCTAAAATACATCCAACGGACCAAACATCAATAGCCTTTGTATACTCTTTAAACGTCAACATAATTTCAGGTGCACGGTACCAACGTGTGGCAACATATTCCGTCATAAAACCGCTGTTCTCATCCGCTGAGTTGGCAGATCTTGCTAACCCCAAATCACAAATCTATTCATACCCCATTAGCCATAATCCCCATGTCTTTCTCCTTACACCCGTTCCATTACCTTTAAATCACAATTAGCATTCAACAAAAGATTAGAAGGCTTCAAGTCACGATGGAGAACGTTGGCAGAATGCATTGCTTTCAAGGCACGCAAGGTTTGGTAAGTAAAGTACTGACAGTGATCATCCGAAAGATCCTGAGTACGAATAACACGATGCATATCTGTTTCCATCAGCTCTTGAATGAGATAACTATTTAAAACCCAAACTGTATGAGAATTATGTTCTTTTTCCCTTTTTCCTTTTCCTGTTATCACTTACACCTCTGTGAAGTCATCAAGGGATTTGGGCTTCATAATGTCTAGTATAGAGATGATCTAAGAACCTTGGGTTAATCAAAAGCCCTGATGAATAGATGATGTGTATTTTTACATTTTCATGGTTAAAGTATTTTAAGAGTTTGATTTCACGAAGAGTTCGAAGACAGAACATGGCATGGTCAAAAGGCAAAATACGTTTGATAGCTACCATTTGGCCTGTTGGTTTATGAACTGCCGAACTATTTTTATGTAAGTGTGTGTGTGTGTGTGTGTGTCATTAATAAAATTTTGTTTACACTGTCACTTTTTTTTATATTTGAATGTTTACCATACAACACCATAAGCACCTTCACCCACAATATCAATCACATCGTATTGGTCTCCACCGTTAAAATGCTTTAGACGAGAAGCAATTTCATCCCGACGAGACATAGTCATTTTGTTATATATCTAAAACAAAGAAGTTAAGGAGAAAGAAAAGGTCGGCTGTTGTCAATCAATCGGGCGGGATACAAACTCGATAAATTGATTTTTTATGTTAATTAAACACACTTTGATTGGATGATTCAATATTAAGGACTATTAACAATAAAATAAAAAATACATAAATGCTGGAGATCTTACTTATTTAGCCCCAAGATAAAGGATCCTATAGTTACAATAAGTACTCCAGTTGACTCTCTTTTCTTGTGGTTTTTAAATGCACCAAGTTTAACCTTGGGAGAACAAAGAATTATAGTTAGCACGAACTTTATTTCTTGTGTCTTGTATTCGATTTTGACAATGCAATGCTTATTATGCAACTTTATCTTTCTCTTTCGCTATTTAAGCCGTAACAATTAGTCTTTAGATTCAAGGGGATTTTTTTCTGTGTATTATGGTTCCACCTTGAAGGTTATTACACTGCGCACTGCCAAAGTGTTATAGGAGAGAAAAATCAAAGATGAAGGATGGTGTTTGAAAAGCATGTGTCACAATAAAATTCGTGAGTAAATTTTGATGAACTTCACCATCATCATTGACAATAAAGGGATACTTGCATTTCATTGCAGCACATAAACACATCATATATCGTCATCGAATCTGTCTGCTCTTATCTTGTGCAATACAATATTTTATCCAATAGGAAATTATAGGCTGATTTACAATGGAGGAAAAATAAACATCATGGAGAATTCTAGTAAACTTTGCCTTTTTTGAATTAATGAAGTGAGAAACTGTATTAAAGATTGACATTATGTATAATTAGATTAAAAAAGTTACGATTAATTGTATAAGACAGATATAAAGTGGAAAAGCAGATAGATAATAATAGAGAAAGGTGAAGGTGATGGGGGAATAATATATAAGAGATAAAAATAAATTGTGTGTTTTTTTCAGTTGTTGTCTGCAGGTACAGCAGGAGGAACGTTACTGTTTAAAACCACATGGGCAGGAATTTTTGATAAATAAACATGCTGAGCTTTTTCTGCAACTTCCTCGTGATTGTCGGATGGCGATTCCATCATAATGTCGTCTTCTTCATCTAGTGTGCTGCTGGTATGGATATCAATAAAAGGAATGACTTGATCCTCATCCTTGATGCATTCTTCATATAAACTCGTCCCCATGTTTCCAGACAAGGACATGTCCTCGACATCATCATAATCATCCACAATATCCATTGGTGATTCTGTAGAGTGATATATTTCTTCACTCTCTTCATCCTCTTCAAAAACAACAGGTAATTCCGTTGTATTATGGATATCATGATCACTTTCATATTCTTCTTCTTCCTCATCGTCAAGATTAGACAATGCTGGTGAGTGTATCATAATCAGATGAGCTGGTAAAGTGGGAGGGAAGATCTTTTCGCTCTGCTTTATAGCCAATTCTTTTGCTATTATACTATCCTGCATGACTTTCTTCTCTTGGTAAACTAGAAGACATTCGGGCGTGATAAATTCTTCAACATAATACCGAACATCCCTATCCTTGTCCGTCGATAAAAGATACAATATATCATCTAATACCTGGCCCGGTGTCATATCGTTCTCTGTTGTTGCACCTTCGACGAATGTAACTGTTTCTAAATCGTGGCGGTAGCCAGCTAATTAATTTCACTGTTAGTTTAACTTCTGTAGTGGATACATGTATATTGAAAGTATTTACCAATAGAGCATAACGTTTTGATTGTTCTGGAAGTGGCAATACGTACATTCACCACCTTATCTTTGGCTAAACCAACTAATCTGGGTAAGAAAAATGAGCCAAAGTCTGCGGGATTGATACCTGCATCAAGCAGTGATCTACATATCTGTGTAAATCTTTTTTTTTTTTTTTATGTTAATATAACCCTATTTTATGAACAGCTCATGATTCATGTCACTTACACTAGTCTTGTGCGATGAGCAGATGATCGAACCAAGTCATCTATTTTTTCCATAACATGATTTAATAATGCCAAGGCATACTTTTGTTGACGATCGGCCATATTATCTGTATCATTTTCACTTTCTTCTATCTGAGACAAATTTTCTCCATCATCGTCTACAGTTCTCTTTACAATGTCCAAAATAACTGGGAACTATAGAAAAATATTTAGCATCTTTTAATTAACTCCAAGTTCTGGATTTCTTGCACTTACAATTTCAACAGCTGTTTCTCTTACTGCTGCAAACTCATCGTGGCATGCACGAATGGCTAATGGAAGTATATGTTCTACTACTCTCGATGCATCAAACAGCCGGGAGATATCACGTAATTGATTAGCCAAGATATCACGCAAATGCCAGTTTGACATAACGCCATCCCACACCTCTGCAAGAATAGGTATATACTCATTTCTTGAAGTAATGGCGAGAACGCCTAAAAACTCTGATAAATGTTCCAAAACACCTTGTTTGACATCATCCAAATCCATCAGGTACAGTGCAAAAATTTGTACCAAATCCCTTTCCGTGCGTTCGGGACCAATGATACGTGCAATGTCATGAAGTGAATACGCAAAAGTTCTACGCACTTTGAGCTGGTAATCTTTAGTTAAATTCAAATAAGTATCCTTTAAATGAGTGTCCCAATATTCGACACCAGCTGTTAATACTACGGCGGGATAGTTGTAAGCACAGTTATGAATACGCTCCGTGTCCGTTTTAAACATCTGGTTGGCGCTGGTAGTTGTATTTCCCAAAGATAAAAAGAAATCCAACAGCTCTTCTGGTACTTTTCCAGGGTTTCCTGTCTCCTTCCAATCATCCGGTAAGAATTTAGATATCATCTCGCCAGTAATATCAGCTAATGAATTGCGCACATTTCGAGAGACATCATTCTTGAATAACTCTACTCCATTCACTGCAATTGTAGTCTTTACTTCATTTGGTAAAACTTCACAAAGAAAAGGTAATGCAAATACACATGCTCTTCTAACGTGCCAGATTGTGTCTACTGAAAGCTTTAAATAAAGAGGCAGCTTATTTAAAATAAAAGAAAAAATTAATCATGTGGCAATTGAAGTATTTGTTTGTCTTTTTTTTTTTCTCTCTTACAAGTCTATCTAAGGCCGTTTTGGGATCAACAGAAGTCGAAAGACTTCCGACAGCAGCGGCAGCTTCTTTTCTCACATAGAACATTGGATCAGAAACCATGCTTTCCACAATAGGTAAAAATTTATCTGTGCAACCTTCTGGGCCAAAGACTTGAGCCAAAGCCGAAATTAACTAGGATAAATAGAAATCATAAGTATGACCAATAAATGACAAATTATATAAAAAAAGAAAAGCACATGTACCATTAAGCAAACCATCTTTGCCAAGTTTATCCCTCCATCATCATAATGCTTTAATACGGCGTTTGTTGCAGAAGATATGACCTTGTTTTCGGGTGTTTTATCAAGCGGTACCTTTTCAACTATGGCTGTCGAAAATGAATCCATCACATTAGCTGTTCCCTTTTCCACTACAGTTGCCATATCCATCTCTTTTTCCTCCTCCGGATCTTCTTGTTGATTTCCACTATTGACGATACTAATCAACCCTAGAATAATGCCTTGGAAGATTTCGTTGTTTAAGAGCGATTGATTAAACTCATATTGCTCAGAGGATTTTGGTGTATCTGCTAGTTCTGCGGCGACGGTGACAATAGACTGTTGCGCGATAGAAGCTAAAGTAGTGTTTTGATCTAACAAAAAGTCAATCACAGTACTAGCAAATGCATTTGCTGGGATATGAGGTTGCTGAGTTTCTTCATCATCTGATAACAATGGTGGTGCATTCTACGTAATAAGTTGAGTTTATACCAATTGCATTTTTTTTTTTTTATTATTATTCTTACTTGATAGTAAAAGTAAATAACTTTATCCAATTCCCCCGCTAGAGCCTCCCTAACAGAGTCATCAGTATCTTTGCCTAACTCAATGATGATGGGCAAGGCCTTATCGACTGCATCTGTTAAACTGATATTGTGAATGGTATTTGAAAGTTCTCTGGTCACAACAAGCCTTCTCGGTCATTCAATATTTTTAATATTAAGGTTTTACAAGGTTCTTATTGTTTTTTTTTTTCTTAAAAAACGCCTTACCTCTGTAGAACCATTTTGCTGATACTAAACTTCTCGAGCCTTTCCAAGGGAGATAGGGTCATCCCAATGAGAGATTCATCGTCCTCTTCATCTTCTTGAATGGGATCTTCTTCACTATCTGAAGAAAAGAATTCCCAGTTAAATCCTATTTTACTTTTTTACTCAAGGTCTCACAGATTTACCTTCGGTCATTGTTATTTGTAACAATGACTCGTCACTAAAACTCTGACTGTTAAATTGTAGGGAAGAAGACGTATCATAGTAACTTTCTGGATCATCTGAGATAGTTTGTTCTACGTAGGGTGGTGGTTCATCAGTTTTGTCACTTGTCGTTATATCCGTATCTCGATCATGTACTACTTCATTCAGTGTATCAGGAACTGTGGCTGTTGTATTCTCTTTTTTCTCATCAGATGCTTCATGAGGAATGTATACACCAAGATCTAGTTAAAGTATATGCTTTAGCAACAAAAAACCAGAAAAAACTTACGCATAAAAATATTTCAAAACCCCCTTCGATTTTTTTTTATTTTTCGTGTTCTTTCTAGAATAACTAACCTGCCATGACTAACTAGATGTATGAAATTGACTGAAATATATAGATTGAGAAGAATGAATTCACCGAGATTATATAACTGATAGTGTCTGCTTCAAATATATATTTCCGTCCAAGTAGAGGAAAGAAGAGAGAGAGTGAAAGGAAAAAGAAACCACGTAGAGTACATACCCACATAATATTCACTTTGTGTATCACATGCCCTGATATTCGTGACTGGTGTTAGAACTGACTACAGTGTTTACTTCGTTTTTTGCTTTCAAAGAGTATTTGCTTTTATTCCGAAGAAGGACAAGGGGAAGATTGTATATGAAAAAGGAAATGACACACTGGACTGGGATGTTGAGTATCTCCTTTCCATTTAACGACCTTGACTCGCATTAAGCATACGGCGAAATGCAAGAAAAGGAACGGATAGATACCTTCGAATTGAAGGAAATTGCAGACATACTTAAAAAGCACAAACTTCTTTTCGTTTATTTTATAGACACAATAAATCTTTAGTAGACACTTTTCAAGAGACTATTACAGAAACTTTTACGCATACTGTGAATTAGAAAATGGGCTCCACTAACTATCATACTGGCCGAGTCAGTCCTGGTTCCCCATGGTTCTCCGAATGAAGCGCTTGGACAATCCAGTCGTCAAGACTATCAACAAGAGACTCTCCTTAGCCGCATGGCTATTATCAATGAAAGATGGAAAAAGCATGGTCTAATAACTGAAGAAAATATTTCTTATCTTCAAAAGGCTACAAGAAAGGGCAATCAAAATGTTTATGACAATGGATAGAGGCATTGGCAGTTATGGTATTTAAAGCAAGACTCTCTAATCAACCCACAGCTATATGACACAGTCAATGTATTTCAGCTCTTAACCGCAAACTGTGGTTACAGTAGCACTCATCTGAATACATTGAGTTCATCCATTGCATTGCGCTATTCATGCTATGGAGACACCGATTGCAACTCAGCAGCAAAACGGGAATCAGAAATAAAGATTTTTTCAACTCAACAATCATCAACTCGGGACACTGACAAAGTAATAAGATATATAAAGTCTACCTGAGCCATCTCTGAAGAACTATCCCTGTATGACTTGCAACTCAAGACGCTTATCTTACTTTGTTTAGCAACCATGGCCAGACCAACATCAGGTCTTATTCTAAAGCTATTGAAACGCTGATTGAAATTCTGTTTTCTGGAAAAGTTGAACAAGACAATTCGGCCATTACCAACGATATTTTTAAATTGGATGACATTGATTTTAGTAATCAAACCATTGGAAAATGCGAAAAAGATATTGCTCTTTTATCGAATGAAACTTTGAAATCACTGGAAGAAGCAGATTTGTTTTCATATGCCGGTTTTTGGACAATAATGTCAACATATATAAGCAAAAAAATTGTCGATTAGTTAAAGCCTGCGGACAAAAAATCGTATACTTTGCACAAAATGCTACACAATCAATCTATTTCCTTATAGTCCAAATCACGATTTGCAGTTTCAAACGAGGTGAAAGAAAGATTGAAGGATATCATGTATCCCGCACCAAATTTATATCAATCGAAATAGGTCTTTTGAAACAATTATTATATTACAAATCTTTAAATAAAAGAGGTTCACGTTTAGGTTTTCTTTGTATACCTTTCAAAAAATGTAGATCTTCCGTCCGTTACTCAAGTATTGCCCAAATCGACATTGAATAAAACGATAATTTCAATCAAATGTAAAATAATCCTTTATTTACTATATAAATGACTTTGATATTTATTTGATTCGGTATCTTTAATTATAAATGATATGTGTTACATAGTTTAGACATTAAGAATAAGTAGACACCATCGAATATTATAAATGATTCGTGTTATGTAGTAGAGATATTAACACATTGCGTACATAGACATCATCGAAACACCAAGTAACTTCAACACAGGCTTCAACACTGACAGTCCGACTCCTTCACTTTCCCAACACGTAGCGTCTGCACTCACGTCGACACTCGCGCTGTATTCACTTCGACACTGGTTGAGACCCTGACTTAAAGTAGGGTGCGATGCACTTCCTTCAACACTGGAGTGTGGGCACTGACATGGACACTCGCTTCGACACAGGTTTAGGCACTGGCATGGTTGCACTCGCTTTCAACACTGCTTTCGGCACTGGCGTCTACCACTTGAAGGGTTTCTGCACTGGCGTCGATACTTGTGCTGTACTGGCTCCGACACGTGTTTTGGCACTGACATGGACACTTGCTTCGACACAGATTTGGTAGGCACTGGCATAGTTGCACTCGCTTTTCAAAACTGCTTTCGGCACTGGCATCAACCACGTGAGGGGTTTCGGCACTGGCGTCGATACTTGTGCTGTACTCGCTCTAACACGGATGAAGGCCCCATGGAGGGCGCAGTCGCTTTCAACACTCGTTTGGGTACTAACAAACACTCGCTTCGACACAGATTTAAAGCACTGGCATGGCAACTCGGTTTCGCATTGGCTTGCAACTTTGCTTTCAACACTGCTTTCGGCACCGGCGTCTACCACTTGAGGGGTATCTGCACTGGCGTCGATACTCGTGCTGTATTCGCTTCGACACTGGTTGAGACCCTGACTTAAAGTAGGGCGCGATGCACTTCCTTCAACACTGGAAGGTGGGCACTGACATGGACACTCGCTTCGACACAGATTTGGTAGGCACTGGCATGGTTGCACTCGCTTTTCAAAACTGCTTTCGGCACTGGCGTCTACCACTTGAGGGCTTCTGCACTGGCGTCGATACTTGTGCTGTACTGGCTCCGACACGTGTTTTGGCACTGACATGGACACTTGCTTCGACACAGATTTGGTAGGCACTGGCATAGTTGCACTCGCTTTTCAAAACTGCTTTCGGCACTGGCATCTACCACTTGAGGGCTTCTGCACTGGCGTCGATACTCGTGCTGTACTCGCTCTAACACGGATGAAGACCCATGGAGGGCGCAGTCGCTTTCAACACTCGTTTGGGTACTAACAAACACTCGCTTCGACACAGGTTGAGGCTTTTGGCATGGCACTCGCTCGCACAGGCTCGCAACTGGCTTTCAATACTGCTTTCGGTACTGGCATTCACAAACGGAAGGGTAATAAATGAAGCAAAAAAGAGAAGGATAAAAAAAAAGACTACGCCCTCTGCTTTTAAGAAAAAATCCGTGACTGCTGTACTGCGCAGCTGGTCGGAGGCCAAAATAATATATGGCGTGTCAAGGTGGGTAAACCCAATTGTTCCATAGGAACGCAAAGGGGGTTATCGAAAGAAGGTGTACATGGATGTGGTTGGAGTGATAAAATATGATAAAATTTTGATTGCCGTAAGACCATGTCAATATAATAGCCATGTTTCAGAAGCCATTACCTATTCTTTACCAGATTGAAAAGTTCGAACACTAAACACTATATTTATAGCAATAAATGGACCATAATGACCAGTGTAACTTTAAGCATAAAAAGGAAAAAAAAAAAAAACACTATCCGGAAGCTTTTCTATGAAAAGAAAAATAAAAAATAGGTCCTGATAAGGATGAGGATAAGCAAAAGCGAGAACAGTCCTGACGTAAGCTCCTTGTGTGAATTTTTCTAAAAAGCCTACATGTAACATTGCTTTTTTATGAATAGGAAGAAAAACAGTAGGTTTCACTGTCCAAGATAGTGGTTTAGCTGTTCAAGGTTGGTTTGTTTAATTTCTCTCTAGCCGGTGATTATAGTATATAAGACTTATTTATAATATATCTCTTTAGATGATGGTTTTCCTCAAGGACTTTTGATTTTTACTTGGGCGGATAAGAGCAGCAGTGAGATTACACTGCCTTCCTATGAAAATAATAAGAACTTAAGACACGATTTGAGAAGGCTTATAAATTTTTCCAAA
Source organism: Mucor saturninus (assembly GCA_016758985.1). NCBI lineage: Eukaryota > Fungi > Mucoromycota > Mucoromycetes > Mucorales > Mucoraceae > Mucor > Mucor saturninus. The sequence continues at coordinate 234,339 of JAEPRD010000016.1, read as the reverse complement.
CATCTTTCCATAAAAGTATAGTCAGAATGAATTCATGCCTGAAAAGTTACGGTCTGTGAAAATCTGCAAGACAAAACTTACTGACAATAATGGTATTAAGCCCCACTATTTAAACAGCAATCTTCTAGACTCGCCCGATGCAAAAGTTGTTTCAAATGCTGTACCTGTTATTTTGTAAAGAGTATAACATGTTTGATGAAAAGGATACCATGCCAGAGATTAATGAACTATACGGACATATGAAAAAAAGAGTACACAGAGCTATCTTTAGACAGCTTCAACCAGAAGAGTCAGAAAGAATGGATACAGGAAGAGAGTTTCGTGCTCAAGAACGGCATAAGGGCTGGGATGATTATATTATCACCAAGAGTTTTAAAAAAAACGAATGGTGTGCAATAACATCTACAAACGAATGAAAAGATTGAATTCTTGGATTAAAGCCTGCGGACAAAAAAACTGTATACGGTAAAGAAAATACTACATAGTCAATCTAATTCAAGTCCAAATCACGATTTGTAGTTTCAAACGAGCTGAGAGAAAGACTGAAGAAGGATAAAGTGCTCGTACAAGGAATAGATCCCAGCATTGTAACAACAGCTTCGATCAATTGTGTAAAAGCAGGTACTCTCTTCGAGTCGATAAATAGATTTTATATGCTTGAAAATGAAGTGTCAGATATTCAACACAGCCAAGTTCGTGATTATTCATACGTACATATCGCAAGCAAGGTGAATGCAGCTGTTTTAGCTACAAATCATGGAACAAAAAGAGAGAAAAGACAAAAAGAGGGAAAAACGGAAGAACCAATTTCTCTGAAGAGGAAACGTGCGACAAGAAAGTTAAGAACTAAGCGTTATCACACGAAGAATTGCAGCAGATACAGATCTGGCATGTTTAAAAGCCATGTATTAGATGCAAGAGAAGGCTCAGTACTGACTTTTGTGGGAGATTGGTCTAGAAATGGGACATATAGTCGAGGACATGAACGAAGAAGCTTAGATCCAGTTTTGAAAAGGCTTAAATGTGTTGAAAAAGACGAAACATTTATTGTAGATGAGTACAAGTCAACAGTTAATTGAGTTCTTGCTTTGAGCCTACAACAAAACAAATAATACGGGAAGGAGACCATGGAAGAAGAAGGATCAAAGGTGCCGTGACCTGCACAAATGAGATCTGTCCCAGAAGATTGTCCTCTCGTTCTTCCACAATTTATAGAGACCAAAACGGCGCTATGAATATTGCTTTGATTGGTTTCTGACATCTTGTTTCTGAAGACGGCCTAACTTTGCCACCGTTCCGAAGAAGCAATAATAATTCAAACAAGTATGAGATATCAGAAATACGTTATACTAACAATTTTTCTTTGTCGAAAAACTTCCAGTGCACCAGTCTGGCGGCGTTGCGGTCTTCGGTTGTTCCCGACAACTAAATTTAGCGGATGTCCCCCCAGACAAGTATTCCGCATCACAAATGTTTAAATACTTCAAAGTCCGGCCGTAATTTTAGCATCAAGCGTTGAGGCACGTCGTTGGTCAATATACTTTTTGTTCCTAATTACTTTTTTGCATACCGAATATGGCAGCTGGATGGACTAGTTCATTAACCACTATCGCAAGTGTAATTTTGGTTGCTTCAACAGTGGTAGCAGATATTTTGCCTGCTTCCTCCAATGCCTCGAACAGTTCGCTTTTATGGGGTACATATAGACCTAACCTCTACTTTGGCACTAGACCACGTATTCCTGAGTCTGTCATGACAGGTTTGATGTGGTTTGATGCAAGTCAATTTCAAGGCTTTCAAAGTAAGCTACACTCATTCGGTTTATAAAAAAAAAAGTCAACACGCTCACAAGGTACACATAGAAATTCGCCATGCTTGCGATCAAGGGGATGGAATTGAAGGATACGGCTACCATAAGCACGATGGAAGAGAATACGCATCGCAAGAGATCAATGATAAACCCAGCAATATTAAATTGAGCACTGAGTTTATCAAGGTGCCTGGAGGAAAGAATGGTGGTGATTGGGGTGTTCGCATTAGTGGCAGAACTATGGACGACACCGGTATGTCTTGTTTTTGCAACTTGTGAGCTGTAGTATGTTTATATATATTAACCTTTTGTTAAAAAATAGCGGGATCACTTACATCGGCCATGTTTTATATTGGCATCGAAGGAGAAGGGGGTCTTGATATTATGAGTAAGCTGTCACAGAAGGTAAAAGTTAATGATGCAAAAGAATTATAGTGAGCAAAATTCAAACGTGAGTTATTAGGGTCTTGGATCACCTGTAATCTTGGAGGGTGACACACCTGAATTAGGTGATTTCGAAATACAGATTGTCGATGGCAAGTATATCACTAAACTACCTCGGGGGTGACACTTATTAATTGTATTGGTAAATAGGTCCTTTAAATACACACCCAAAAGAGGGGATTGATAGAGACCTCAGTCGTACACAATGGTGGGGAACAGAAGTACCCCAAGGCCAAGTATGGAGATCAAAAGGTAAACCTAGGTTCCCATTCTACAAATTGTAAGCAACTAACGCCCAGTTCAATCAGATATTGTTTTACAAAACCTTGTACAAGAAGCTCGGGGGCGTCTTGAAAGCCCAAAGGGAAGTCAAGAGGATGCTATGATAAAGCCATTCAAATACTTTACCTTAAGTAACAGTTTGATAGAAGAAGAAGGAGAAACAGCCAATTTTTATGTGTTCCAAAAAGTATTTGAAGGCGATTTCCAGTTTGATGTTTTATTCCATTCTCAAACCTCAAAGGAACCCCTCACTAGTAAGCTCTTTCAATTATATTTATGACTCCCAAGTATCAACTTTTTTCTTTAAATAGGTGAATCACTAGGATCCAAATTAATCAAGAAGGAAAATGAGTTTAACACCAGATTTGAAGAGACATTCCATTTAAGACAAAAGGGCTTCTCCAATAGTGAAGTAGAATTTGCTCAGTATCTCTTGAGTAACATGCTGGGAGGAATCGGTTATTTCCATGGATCATCTGTTATCGATAGATCCCATCCACCTATGGAAGACGAAGAGAACTTCAAAGGAGAACCAGTCAGACCTGAATTATCACCTCCTCAAACCCTGTTTACTGCAACACCCAGTCGACCTTTCTTTCCCCGTGGTTTCTATTGGGATGAAGGATTTCATCAACTTTTAATTGGAGAATGGGACAATGATCTTAGTCTGGACATTATCAAGCATTGGACAGATTTAATTGACGAGAATGGATGGGTTGGCCGAGAGCAAATTCTAGGAGAAGAAGCTCGTAGCAAAGTGCCCTCCGAATTTCAAACTCAGTTTCATCACTATGCTAATCCTCCTACTCTATACCTCTCCATCAAACGTTATATTGACCGTTTAGACAAGCAATCACAAGATATCATCTTTGAACAAACAAATGGGCAGATGAAGATGGGCGTTCTGGATGATAATAAGGTGCTTCGTAATTTGCATTTACAAGACCCTGAATTAGCAGATGAATGGCTTAAATCTATCTATCCCAAGCTTCGTCAAAATTGGCTTTGGTTCCGTGCTACACAGCACGGCGATCTTGATAGATTTGGTCGTAAAGCACCCAACAAGGAGGCGTATCGCTGGAGAGGTCGAACACCCAACCATACATTAACTTCAGGTCTGGATGATTATCCACGTGGAGAACCTAGTGTAGGGGAACTTCATCTAGATCTTCATTCGTGGATGGCTTTTGGTACTGGTCTTTTAAAGGATATTGCCCATAAATTAGGACCCGAATATGCAGACGATATGAATGAATACAGCAAAATTCAAAAGGATATGTTGGTTAATTTAGACATTTTGCATTGGAATGAGGCCGAAAATATGTACTGTGATCAAGCCCTTGAAAACAATGAGCCTGTTCATATTTGTCACAAGGGATACCTTTCACTTTTCCCTTTAAATTTGGGCCTTTTATCTGCGGATTCACCCAAGTTGGGATCTATTTTGGACATGATTGAAAATGAGCATGAACTTTGGTCTCCTTATGGCCTCCGTTCGTTATCTGCCTCCGATGAATTTTTTGGGACAGGAGAGAACTACTGGCGTGGACCTATCTGGATTAACATCAATTATTTGACACTTCAAAGCTTGTATAAAAATTACATTCACGTTCCTGGTCCGTATCAAGCACAAGCACAGAAAATTTATACCAAATTGAGAGATGCAGTCATTCGTAATGTTTACAAGGTAGGTTAATTGATTTATAAGTGTGATAAGTGTTGATATTAATCCTCCTTCTTGCAACAGAATTACAAAAAGACCGGCTATGTCTGGGAACAGTATTCTGAAAACGATGGAAAGGGTTTGAAAAGTCACCCATTCACTGGTTGGACGAGTTTAATTTTGCTTATTATGGCAGAAGAATATTAAAATGAAATAAATTTATTTTTTGTTACACATCATAATGCAATCAGTTTTGTTTTAAAAACGGTTATCAGAACTTCCCCCGCGTCCACGACCTCTGCCACCACGTCCTCTACCTCGACCGCCACGACCGCCGCGACCTCCACGGGAATCATATCCACCTCCACCGTTGTTATTGTTAAAACCATTGCCATTATTGTTATTATGGCCGTTATTGCCATTGTTATTGGTACGTGATGAGTTAGAGTTTTCTCTTGAGGTGTTTTGATGAGAGGGGTTGCTGATATTAATAACATTAGAATAAGGAAGCGTAATACCACGGAATTCAGAACATCTACGGAAACAATAAATTTTACGATTTATACGATGGTTCTAATTTTTTTTAGAGAAAGCTTACCTTCCACCAAGAGTGGTCCCGCTCATAAAAGTGGTATCGAATACAACATCAATCACCTTATCTTGCACGCTGACAACTGTACCCTTATTTCCAAAAGGCACAGATCCAGTATCACAAACATAAATTATACGATCACCCAATGAAAAGGTCTGGTAATTTAATCTGACAGGTGCATCTTTAGGCTTCAATAAAACCTTACGAGGTACACCACGAATGACAACCTTTTTGACGTCAAAATTTTCATAATCTTCATGATATTGAACAGCAGCCTTCTCAATAGCTTCAACATAGGGCTTTAACCAAACTATTAGTACAATACGACATTAATAATAGTTGTTTCTTACCTTTTCTAATTCCTCTGTTTCAAAACTAGCTCTTGTGAAGCTATCAATCTTTTTGGTGTTAATCCACTCTTTCATAGCGCGGAGCGCCTTGGATCCCTCGTTTGTCCAACCAAAATCAGAAATACTCAACATGCCACCACCTTTTTGATTTTGGAGAAGTCGAATGAATTCAGGGAACTTTTCGACATACTCACGTATAAGAGCGACTGCCGCTTGAGAATACTCCCAATAGCCACCAGGATGCTTACGAGTATATCCCAATACCTTTTCACCACGACTATCAAACTTCAAATTCAAACCAACATTGACACGAGAGTTTGATTTCTCGGTGACGGTTAAGGCAGAAGTTAATTTGGAAAGCGCCAAAGGAGAGATGTTCACTTCACGAGCAATGTTTTGTGCAGACTCGTAATGAATGTCATGTTCTTGTTTACGTGCAATTTCATGACCAAATTCAGGCTCACTCTGGTATTTTTCATCGACAGGTACGGTCATTTCGATATCGACATTTCCATTGGTATGACCAACGACGGTTGCTTGAGCACCCAAGAATTTATTACCCAAGAAAAAGACGTTGGATCTGACAGGGAAATCTTGTTCAACTGGAAGAGGAGGTCTCTCGATGAAACGAGGGTCAGGATTGTTGACCTTAATCACAACCATTTGAATGGGTACGAGATCTTCGAGACTAGGGTTCACAAATTCCTTGACAAGTGCACCTTCTTCAGTTTGATGCATACCATTCAAGACGCATACATGGAACCCAACTTCAATTTCTCCCACAATAAGACCGAAACGTTTGCTTGGCATATATTCGGCACGACCCATACGGGATTCCCAACTTTCTCTTTCCTTATCATCCCAGAAATGTTCCAAAATTTGCTTCTTACCGTTATTGAAAGTCACGTAGTATTTCTTTTCGGCATTGGATACACCAATCACTACAGCTTCTTGCAAGTAAGGATAATGAACATAGATACTTCTGTAAAGGAAAAGCTTGGCAATTTCTTCCATATCTGCGTGCTTGTATTTGTTCTTAATGGAAATGATAACAGACTCATTGCGACTATCTTGCTGGAAAACATGCACACCGTGGTGTTTGATTTCATAGGTATATGGAATAGTTTGGAGCGAAGGAAAACCAGCAAGGGCATCCTTTCCAACCTTGGCTCCAGGAAGAAGACCCTTTCTCAAGGTCAAACCAGCTTCCTTTAAGCTAGGCAAATGGTAAATTTCTTCACGAACTAAACAGTGATGAATGTCGGGGAAAACACCAGGTAAAGGACTAGGATAAACAGGTAAATCTTCAGGATCCTTCTTTGCTAATTCTTCGTCATAAGAGAATCGATAACTATCGCCTTCACGAGCCATATCACGTTCAGTCTTTGTTAATCGTTGTTCTCTGTTCAACATGGCTTCTAGTAGACGTTTTTCATTGATGAAGGGAATCTTGACAATAGCTTCCCAGTCTTGCTTCTTTCCGTTCATATCGGTATCAAAGTCACGAGGATAAAAGTCAATAATGGGAGATGTGATATCTGTCATTAAGTCTTGGTAAGCAACAGGTAAAAGTTTTCTACTTAAACTTGGCAAGACACCCATCAATTGTTCATAAGGCTTGAAAGGTTGACCGAGATTAAAATCATGATCTTGAAAACGTTCAATGTTTACAAGATCGGAAATTTTGGGGGCATAATGGTATGGATAATACCAACCCCATGAAGCAACGCCGTTGTAATAGTATTGGAGTACCCACTGAATACCAATAATATAAGAACCCACGAGATCATCCATTTGTTCCTTATTATCAATGTCGATATCCATCTTTTCCTTGTAATAATCAGCTTTCCATTGTTTTAAACCAATTTCAAATCTCTCCTTTTCTTCACGTTCAATATCTTCGCGGTTAATAGTCTCAGAAATAACTTCGGCTTCTTGGTATTTCTTTAACACACGGTCACGAGCAGCGATAGCTTCCTCATCGACTGAATCTTCAGAATCAATATCATAATCGAACATGAGTTCCACATCGGTGGTTTTATCAGGGTTGGAAACAATATCACAAGTCATGTTCAAGTCCTTGGCAAGTTTTTCAACAAACTTACGATCCCGGCCTTTAAAAGGAAAATCAAATTCGAGTGTTGTTCCATTACCGGTTCTCTCGTTTAAAAGATAATTCGATACTTGGCGGAAAATCGTTTCTTGCATTTCAGTGATAACTTTTTTTTTTTTGAAAAAAAATATTTATAAATACGATGTATATACTACTCTGAAATGCTTTGTTACCTAATTTGCCGTCCTTGGCCTTCTTCTTTTCCATTTGGTGTAATAACTGACGGTCATTTTGACCATTGGGTCCTTTACCAGAGATATAAAGATTATCCATACCTTCGGCTTCAAAAGCCTCCTTTTCAACCACCTGAGAAATTTCGTTCAAGATCTTTTGAAGTCTGGCCATATCGACTCTTCCGCCGTCTTGGAGATAACCTTCGCAGGTGGGTAAAATTTCCTTGTAAATTCTAAACATCAGACTCAAAGCTCCTTCACTAATATGAATGTTGGGTAAATTGGGCAAGAAATCGTTACCGACGAAGAGCGCTAATAAAATAAAATCATCGAGAACACGCTCAGGATCATAAGGAAAACTAAGAGCATCACTAATAGATTGGAATTCCATGTCCAAGTATTCTCTCATTAATGACAAATGCATGAGGTAAAAGTTTTGAGTATCCAAGCTATAAGGATATTCATTAGTATATTGAGTTATAATGATAATGGGATCAGATTTTGATGCCTTATACCTCTTTTGTTTCTTGTTATTAGTTTTTCCAAAAGTGACTTCTTCACGTAATAAAGCGAAATGAGGGTCATGACTTAACAAACCCAACATGACAAGATCAGCATCAAGACCATAAAGACAATGTCTCACGTTAGGGTCATAGTTTGGCTGAGCCTTTGCGAGACGAATATATTCCATAATCTTGTGCTCACCCTCTCCAGGTACCTCAGGACCTGACAGTACAATTTCAACACCTCTCCAATTTGCATCCTCGGACACCTTCTTGGAGATAAAATAACGAAGTTCCGCAGTTAATTTCTTCATGAAATCGGTACCGGGAGTGATACAATTCGAATCAAATGCGTCCTCTTCTGGTAATTCTTCACCCTTCTCTATAGCCTTTTGCTTAATGTCATCAGCCTCTCTTGCGGTACGAAAACGACGCGAACGTTGTTGATTCATTTTGGCTCTAGGTGCAACACCATCAATGGCAAGGAAAAAGAATTTTTTAGGCTTGATTTTGGAAAACAAGTGATCTATATAGTTGAATACACCAATCCAGATTTGCTCTTCCGTGATTCTGAAATGGGCATTATCGTTGTTGTTATGAGAACAATTATGGATAATACCATTCATGTCCAGGTATAGATTATCTACCTTGTCTTAGACACATTTCCTTAATTTTCTTTGGGATTTTGTTGTACTAACCGAATTCAGGGATGCCGTTGTCAGTAATTAACTGAGAACACATAGGATAACGTTCACTATAAGCAAGATAAATTAGTGTATGTGCTTTTGTACGCGTAGCTATAGGTTTATATACCTTATCCATCTAAAGAACTTGGGAATACCCATATTATTATATATATAAAATAAAAGACAGAAACGTAACTAAACAAAAGAAACTATGGAGGTTTATTTAAAAAGGATTACGACGCCGTGACTATCGTTTCTCCGCCAAAAAATTGACAAGATGATGCATTTCTTTATTTTTGAGCTAATTTAAGATGATAAGATTTGGGTCTAAATAAAGAAGCTATTAAATACCGACAGAATACTTAACAAAAAATCCTATTTTTACCTCGTAAATTGGCTATAACCTTGTCTACTCATGGAGAAACCTAATCCACTTTCTTTGGTACCTACCCAAGCTAACGCAGGGTCGATGTAATCACAACGGTTCATAAACCAAGTACCAGTTTCTATTTGATCACCGATCTCTGTTGCTTTTTCCTCGCTAGCTGTCCAAATACTAGCAGTCAATCCATAATTGGAATCATTCATAAGCTTGATTGCTTCTTCATCCGAAGAAACTTTCATGATACCAAGAACAGGCCCAAAAGTCTGTACTCAAACAACCAAAATATTTAATTTTAATTTACCCGCATAAAAAAATATAAAAAATACTACCTCTTCCTTCATAACAAGCATAGAGTGATCAACATTGATTAAGATCTGGGGGCTTACGTACGCAGTACCAGCCTACAAACATGTCAGTATTTGTTTTCAGTCGTAAATAACACATCATTTACCTTATCGTTAGGAAAGACAGTCTCTGTATCGATCAAAGGTTTGGCGCCTTTTTTTACTGCATCTGCGACTTGACTTCTTACGTTGCTCGCGAATTTTATATTAGCCATAGGACCTAATGTAGTTTCCTGATTGTTGGGGTCACCAAGGACATATGTCTAATTATCTTGTTTAATATTATTCAGAATATCCAAACCGTTTTCTTAATTACCTTGGCTAGGGCAACGGCCTTCTCTACAAAGGTGTCGTAGATACTTTCATCTACATAACAACGTTCGATCGAGCAACAACATTGACCGGAGTTAAAAAAGGCACCGTCAATAATATTCTCCACAGCGTAATCTATATTGGTATCAGGTAAAACGTAAGCAGGATCTTTACCACCCAGTTCCATGCCAGACCCTATTTAAAGAAAAGTTCTCAGCATCACATGACGTATATTTTTAGTGTGCTTTTGTTTTTCTACCTATGAGATGTTGACTATCGCCGATAGCTTGTCTGATCTTCTTTCCGACAGCAACGCTACCAGTGAAATTGACGAATTGGACTTTTGGGTGTTGTACAAGATAATTAGCTTCCTTATCTTGTACATGAATAGCTTGAATTACATCATGAGGTACGCCAGCTTCACGAAGTGTTTCAACAAAAATATCGGCACATTGAGGTGTTTGCGGAGACTGTTTCAGTAAAACGGTGTTACCGGCCAAAAGGGCAGGAATGATATTATTTACCGTAGTAAGATACGGGTAGTTCCAAGCTGCGATCAAGAAAACAGGACCCAAAGGTTCTTTACGCTGATAACGCTTAACTACTCCAGGTACGTGCTCAATGATATTGTCTTTCAAGCTTTCCTCTGCGACAGAAATCATATAGTTTGCTCTTTCTAACACGCCCTTGACTTCGCCATGGCCATAGCGAATAGGTCTACCCATTTGGGATGTAATAGATGAAGCTATCTTATCTTTTTTTTGTTCGAATAGAATACAGAACTTTTCCATGATTTCAACGCGTTTTGCGACAGGGACTTTTTTCCAGCTGGTAAAGGCCTTGACGGAGCTGTCTACGGCATGGTCGACTTCATCTTGAGATAGAGTAGGTATCTCGAATAGTAGCTTTTGGTCCGTGGGAGAAATAACTTGAATAGGAGACATGATTTGATAAGAGAGAAAGAGAGGGGATAGATAAAATAAGGGCGGTTTTTTCTGTTTTGCATGACGGGCTTTTTTTTTTAGAAGGCAACTTATACGGACACTATTTTTTGTGTGACACCTTCTTTCTCCGGACCGGAATTGTTTTTATGGAAGCCGTTTTGTCTCTTTTCATATCAGATAGACAATAACCGTACTGATATAAAGACACAGGAGATATTTTCATTGAGGTCAATATATATATGTAGCAAAAAATAAGAAGCATGATAAATTTATGTGTCAGATAAATCACTCGTGCAGACATCTCCATGTATTATAGAAAGGGCTTTTTTGAGGCCAGTTGTCATAGTTGGTTTTAAAGTCGTTTGACCGTTCTGTATTCTTTTTTTGCCGTTTTACTTTGGGAAAATTATCAATTTTATCAGCTTTGCGTTTGCTTGATGGCATCCACAGCCTTAAAATTTCTCTTCTGGATTATTTATCCGTTTGTCGAGTATACAAGCAATAGACTTCGCCATTGTCAGTCTATAAATCACTTATCTACTGGGAGTTGTCAACTTGAGAAATCTTGTAATTTAAAGTTGAAGAAACAAAAAGATAATTAGTTACCATAGTATCCTTTATCTATAAGTATATAATCTATAATTAATCTCATTTATTTCAGTTCAGCTTCTGATTAAACTAGCTGTCGTGCTCACTCAACTCGCAACTCTAAAGACCTTTCTTTACTAAACCTCCCTTTTATTCAAAGAATCTATTTTATCTCTATTATCCTCCTCGCGTCCTCTTCTAAAAGTAGGATTAATCTCAGGAGTTCCTCTAATTGATCCTGTAGTAAGTGGTTTCATATCGATGTAAAAGTGCTCTCGTAAAAGTACGATTTCCAGTGTAGTTCATGTCGGTTTTTGACCAAGTCTCTACCATTCATGTCTCTCATTAATCCTTCCAGTTTAATTTCTTGCGACTGGGTGGCGAGTAATTGTTTTAATAGTCAAGTTACATTTGGTTGAAATGAATTTTCCAACAACCGTTTCTTTGAACGTAAATCCTTCGAAATTTTAAGCGAGTTCCTCGATTGCATCAGATACCCGGGCATGGGGGTTATCATCAAAAACTCTATTAAATGAGCCTTATGTTCGTCCTGAAGCCGGCTTTCTTTCCTATGGACTTTGTTGGTTTTTTTTCAAAAAATACCCAATCAGGATCATCCATGAGTTTTCTAGCCATTATTCAGTTTAATTACAGCTTTTCTAACTACTGCAAGCACTTAAAAACTTTAGCTGCAAGTAATATAAAACGCTGTTTTTTGACTTTCGGAATGACCAGCATACTTGTTTTTAGATATTTTGCTAACTCTAATAGTCTTCTCTAGCTGATCCATTCTATCAGGAAGTTTGGAGTCTGCCATATCAAATATAATGATTGTTTACAGTAATGATATTGAGTAAAATGGTTCAAATGATCTGTATTATGGGGATTTACTTCTTCTTTCCAGTCCACATAGCCTCATTTATATTCTTATCAAAGATGTCTCCCTGACCATTCTCAAAAATAATCTTTCCAGTGATTAAATACAGAATCAATTAAAAGGCATTTTTTCACAAATATAAGTAGAGGTAAAAAACGCAAATTGGATTTATTTAGTAGTCTCTTAAAATGCGCATATTGGCCAATTAGATTTACGCAAATTGATTTTTGTAAGGGCGCAAAAACATTTTAAAACACGCAAGTTGGCACCGTCTGCACTGTTATGACCCTTTTTACTGATTTGATTGAGGTTACACCTAGTGCGTAAATAAAAGTGACGTTGCTTCGACCACAAAAAAAAAAAGAACACAACCCGGTAACGTTCCTTCCGAGAAAAATAAAAATCACTTAAAAAAGTGACACAATAACGTGGGTTCGCTGTTTGACTTTGTATGTAAATGATGAAAAAGACCCTGGTGAGCGCATTTAATCAACAACTTGGAACTGTGTTTCAAAATATTGGATATTTTTAACCATTGGCTGAGAATTTTTTTTTTTATTCTTTTGCCCCTAATTGAATGATTCTCAGCTATAAATATATTTTGGACCTCACTTTACCTTTTTTCTCTTTTTTCCCTTTTTTTTTTTTGTTATTATATAATATCATTATATCGTCTATTGGATACTTCTATTATACAACATGAGTGGGATTATCTATAGCTTTGAGGCTTTAAAATTTAATGGAATCTGTAGAACTATTGCCATTAGTTTATGTCCATTGATTGGCCAGACCGATGGAATCGAGCCAGTTTGTTATTCTCGTAACGTTGAATTAAGTGGAAATATCATCTTCCAACCATGTAAAGCATTTACTTGTCAAACCTGTGCATATATCTATAACAAAAAAAAACTAACTGCTCTTTTATTATAGCCACTTTGATTATTGATGTTGTTGCTATTATTATGACAATGATCATGATTTACCATATTCGCTCAAAATATACTGCTGTCGGTCGACAAGAAATCGTGATGTTCTTCTACATGTATATGTTTAGTACATTGCTTGACATGCTATTAGTTACTGGTATTATTCCCACCTCTTCCGTTGTATATCCTGTAAGTTCCTACATACATATTTTATAGAAGCACGCAACTAACCCCGATTTTAGTGGTTTACTGCTATTCATATTGGTTTACAATGTTCAACATATTGGTGCTTGTTATTAAATGGTTTTGTTGGTTTCCAGTTTGCTGAAGATGGTACTCCCTTGTCTCTTTGGGTAACATCTCTTTTATTTATTCTGAAAACAGATGTCACTGACTAACCTATTTTTGCTAGTCCATTCGTATTAGTTCATTTGTTTGGTTCCTTATTGCTGGTTTCCTTGCTATTGGCACCTTTAAGGGTGTTGCTGGTCTTTCATATGAAAATCAAGCAGGATTATGGATCTTTTATATCGTTTTGAACTATTTCATGTTCTTTGTCTATGTTGTGTCACAAATCATTCTTGTCGTCAACACTTTAGATGACCGTTGGCCTCTTGGTGACATTTTATTTGCAGCAGCCTTTTTCGCCATCGGCCAAGTTTTGATGTATGTATTCTCTGTATTTATTTGTGATAACACCAAGCATTACGTGGATGGTTTGTTCTTTGGTGCTATTTGTAACCTTTTGACTGTCATGATGATCTACAAGTACTGGGACTCCATCACCAAGGAAGATCTTGAGTTCTCAGTTGGTTCCAAGCAAAATGTCTGGGAAGTAAAAGAGTTATTGGGTGAAGACGAATTAAGTCAAAATTACGCCAATTATCAAGCCGCTCCCACCACACCTCAACATTATCAACCTTACGAACAACATCCATTTTAAAATAGATCCTTTTCTTACTCTTTTTTTTTTTTCTGCATCACACACATACATAATACCATTTCAACAAAAAAAAAACAAAAAACAAAAAAATTGAAAATAAAAACACACAAAAAAAAACTGCTGATGTTATGTAATATTTGAATTAAAATATGTTTATTCCTCTTTCTTTTTCCTTTTAATCATGGTTGACGTACAGACGCTTCCGATGGAGTCGGACCTATATCAAACTTTAGAGTGTGGTGCAGACGGAAAACCAGGAGGAATCCTGATAACAAGTGTTGGACAGGAAGTGAGTCCTGGCATATGGTTGGGTGGATACAAAGCGCTAGAAACTAAAAAGTTCTTACAAAAAAACAAGATTTCAAGCATTCTTTCTGTCGGTCATTTTAAAGAAATCTATGCTCAAGATGAATTTATTCACAAGGTGAGTCCATTCTTACATGCTTCTGTTATACCGTCAACTCATTCATTGTTCAGATTATACCCATTACAGATAATCCCGAAGCCAACATTATACAATATTTTCCTGAAGCCATTGAGTTTATTTCAAAGGCACTTCACAGCCAACAAATACTGCTGGTCCATTGTTTAGCAGGCGTATCACGAAGTCCTACAATTATAGCAGCCTATCTAATGGCTACACAAAAACTACGATATAAAGCTGCCTTGGCCTTAATCAAACAAACACGACCCTTCATCAACCCAAATCCAGGTTTTTTAAATCAGTTGAGGTTATTTCAAGAGATGAATTATCAATTTAATCCAGAGCATCCTGCTTATTTAGAATATTTAGAGGAACACCCTATAGATGCTGGGCACGCTGGGCATGCTGAATACGAGCATTAAAATAAAGTAAAATTTCCGCCTCGTTAAGGCTTTTTTTTTTTTTTGCGTATCTTAGCTGAGCCCACTTGTCAGTATACAACGTGACGCTAGTCATTCTCTATTTGTTTACAAAACAAATCCGTGTTGATCATTTACAGTTGACTTAACTTGTTATATTAACTTCTGTTGAAAGTGAAAAAAAAAAAAAGTTGGTTTAAAACATGTCAATAACAACAATTGAACAAACAACAATATTTCAAACCTAATAAAATGGACAACAATGATGATCAATACATGTTATAAAAAAATAATTCCATTTTTATTGTCTTGTAAATCTAGGGATTGCGGAATGCCATTTGATGCATATTCGTCATAGCGTCTTGGGCGCATCATCTTCTGAATATAATTTTTTAGTTAGCTATATTTGCGCGAAACCAGAGTATATAAGAGTTGTCGCCCAGTCAATGCACAATCTTGGATTTCCAAATTGCAAGCATGCCCCAAACCTCTCTTTTCCGTACCACATTAATGAAATACCGCTTATGACACGAGTTATGAGACCATAAACTTCATGAAATATTTTATCTATGGACATTGATTGTCCACAACAGCCATCAACACTACATAATAATGAATATGTAACACTTGATAGTCATTAATCAGCCGCAGATGGTTCATGAGCTTGTCTATTTCCAGTTACCAATAAAATCATGATTTAAAGTGATTTCTAAATTTGGCACTTCGACTCCTAACACACTTCAAAATGCTGAAAGTTAACCAGCTTTATTATATTCTCATCTCCTTGTTGCAAGAATTGAATAATTAAATCAAGGGAGTATCAAGTAGTTCAGCTGATGATCGATTTCTTAGTTATGTACTCTTTTTGACTTTATTGCTTTCACAATGTCGTGATTTAGCGTTTTTTTACACTAATACTCTTGTCATGCAACTTCTGGAATGGCATTATATTTAAAGTTTGTTGTATGATGTTGTAGAAACTGCTGGTAGTCCCCTTAGGTTAAAATGTGCATATCAGATCTTCATATCAAATCCAACGACTCCTACATCATTAATGAACAATTTTAATTATATGACAATGTATTCAAATACGTGACTTCGCTCAACAAATGCGATATACAATCGGTTTTTAATTTTATAGTTTTAACTGAGCACCAACTAGAATGTTTCTCTTTGTGTTAATTTATCACAACGCACGCAATGAAAAGTTGAGGGGCCATAGTATAGTAAGACTGCCCAGACGCGACTGTCACTACTGTGCGTAATTTGTTAATAATCAGCAGTAAAATCGTATCCTTCATACTAATACATATCTCATATGAACACCAAAGTATAGTAGTCAATGCTTTCCAAAGATGTAGAATTTTCGATATTGTATACACTAAGGCAATCAATGTATAGATTTATTTGCCTTCCCAGGAGTCAAAACCAGATTAAACAGATAACGGATCATGCGAAAAATAGATTTGGTGCCTTTGAGTAAACGAAATCCCGTTTTATGTCCATACTGATACCGGCCAATTTTAAAATTGAAAGGGTATAGAAAATACCAACTACAATACGACCAATGTGATCTATGCATAGGCGTTGATAATACGCGAACTTCTTTCTGTCAACCAGCTAAACCAAAGCCCTTATTAGTTTGCCTTTCTCCGGTATCCTATAATTCTTTTAATTCGCCCGTTCAATTCTACATCATGTTTCTGCCAACAATTTTAATTTTCTGTATTCTTAGGCCAATCACAGCCCAACCTCATAATGCCTATTTTCAACGTACATGTTCAGAGAGGGTATTTATCATCATTGATTACAATAACCAACGAAATTAACTTCTCATAGATGTTTTGACACAGTTTATTATAGCGCAAATAGGATGTTTTATGTACTAAGGGTGTGGCACAAACTAAGTGACACATATTTACTCGCTTTATTATTTAATAATCATCATCATCGTCTTCATCAAAAGGATCCAAACGATTTTGAGGTGGTGGTGACCTTGAATCATCTCTACTTGATGGACCCCTTTGCTTCATTGCTTGGAGCTTTTTTTGTTTATTCACTTCCTCACAAGCATCAATCCAGCCTGAATACACATCAACGGGCTCATCCAAATCTGATTCATTTTTTTGTTAGATGTGCCGTCTATTGACAAATATTTTTCTCCCTGTTAAAACTTACAGGTGACGGTGCACTGCCAGGTAATGTCGCAGATCTTGCAGGATAGAAAACCTACCTTATTTGCATGATCACTAGTGCAAGATTTAAAATGCCCATTAGGTTGTATTCTCATGGTTTATCACGCGCCTACTAAATAAATATTGCTTACATTTTACATTCGATACTATTTTCATGATTACAAAAAAGACAATTAAACTGGACGTCTAGCTTATCCTTGAGCTTCTTTTGGGGCTTTCTCTTGGTCTTTCTTTTACCCTAAACTCGGTTCGTTTAGTTGTCGTGTCTCAATGTGGTATCAATTCAATCAGCCATTGACTTACCATTGTAAAGTAGAGTTTTGGGTAGGAAAGAGGAAAAAACGTTATAAAAAAAAGAATTTTTATTTTAGTAGCATACTTGCTGCATACACCACACATATTTATACGTCATTCGCCCTTTACTTTTTCTATTTTTCTACTCTTTCACCAGTTACCAAATGTTCAAAGGCTTTAAGTTTGAAGCACCTAAATCGAAAGAATTGATAGACGCTAGCCATAAGGAACTGTCTGAACTCACTTTTCAGTTTAGTCGGATTTCAGCAAATGAAGGAACTCGACTTGAATCATTTCAAAGTCATCGATCCCCACTCGCAAATAGATCTCGCTCAGAAACTCAAGAGAAACGACGTTTAGAAGCCTTGGAATTCC
Organism: Mucor saturninus; assembly: GCA_016758985.1. Classification (NCBI taxonomy): domain Eukaryota; kingdom Fungi; phylum Mucoromycota; class Mucoromycetes; order Mucorales; family Mucoraceae; genus Mucor; species Mucor saturninus. The sequence continues at coordinate 216,697 of JAEPRD010000016.1, read as the reverse complement.
AGAAAAAAGTGGGTACACTATACTTCATCGAGACAGGTTATTTAACATCTTTCATAGCAACGCAGCATAACCATATCCAAAGCAAGACAGTTAGCACTCGGCACACCTACCGAAGAAGAAGTCGACGAAGGCGATGATGAACAAGAAGACGAGGAGGATGAAGAAGAAGAACATGGATACTACCCAAAGCATAAAAGAGCGAGGGATTCTGATGATGAAATGGAAGAGGTTGTCAAACTAACCAAACATAATCCCAAACACAAGAAAGCCGACAAGAAAAAAAATAAAAAGAAAAACATTCATGCGTAGGTACATAACAATAGTATTTTCTGCACGGTTCACTGAACACTCTCAACCGAATTAGTGATCAAATCATGTACGCAGAAAATCTGGAAGGTATCCCAAGCGACTTTATCGAAAATTGGGTTATGATGATATGCCCAAAAGGTAAAAGATGTTTGGTAACATCTGGTAGCGGAGAAACGATTGCTCGTTCAAGAGCCGGTAATATTATTGGACGTTTCCAGTCCATGATACCTAATGGCTCAAGGTAATTTTGCGTTAAATAAAAATAAAGATGTTCATATACTAACCAACCACTCCCTTAGTTCCAATCGTACTTCTGACTTCTGTATTCTTGATTGTGTGTACGATGCTGTGCATTGGACGTTTTATGTGCTAGATATCATGTGCTGGCGTGGATACCCTATTTTTGATTGTGACACCAATTTCAGGTATAAAGTATAAGATCTATGCTGTTTGGGCTTGAACTGAACAGGTTTTTTTATGTAGGCACTTCTGGCTTCAAACAAAAATTGAACCTAGTGAATTGGATAGACCAAACAATGACAATAAATTCTACCAATTCAAGTCAGTGACACCTATTTTAACAAGTGAGACACAAGTGGTTGCAAAAGATCCAGAGGGATTTCTCGCTAAACAAGGCCACCATTATGAGATTGATGGATTACTATTTTATCATCGTCAAACCAATTATCGTGGTGGAAGTACACCTTTAGTTTGCTGGGTTTCTCGACAAGATGTACCTACATTGTTAAATCATGAATAAAAATAAATTCCCAATCACATCTCCGCTAGTGTCCTTTCTCTTATTCTCACAATGTGGAAAAGAGAGCGAATGATGGTTGACGTTATTTCATTACAACGTACACCACTCGATGTGGGAGCTAACCAAACATTCAATAGCACGCTTGCACCAAATAAAATGACTGGTGCGGCTTTACTGCAAAATAGACAATGTTATCCTTTTCAAGGAATGCGGGACGATGCTAGTAATTTTTATGCAGGAAATGCTTACAACGTCAGTGGTAACCTAGCCGACACAAAGAAGCGTTCATTAACATCTACGGAATCTAACATACCCAAGAAACAAAAACAAGAAGACCTTTGTCTAAAGACAAGTTATACATTTACGTCTAAGCCTTACGACGTCATGGACAACCTAATGTGTTATTATTAAAATTTGCTTTTTATACATATTTTTTTTTCTTTTCTTTATTCTTTTCCCATTTTGTATTAAAAAAAAGCTATTTAATCTCTCTTTAACTCGTGGACTTGCACTTCTACGGGTTGGTCTTTACGAATGATAAAGATTTGAAGGTTATCACCTGTATAAATATCACGCTCAGTGGCAGAAGTGAATGCATCCTTAACAATCTTGATAGCTTCATCCAATTCCATGTCCCCAAAGGTTCTGTTTGTCTGATTTTTCTTTCCTACTTGATTATCCAAAAAGGGTTGAATTAATGCTGAAGCTGAACCACTTGCACGGTATGATTCACGTTCGAATGATCCAATAGCGTCATAACAGTATACAGCGCCTTTACCGGCCTCATCAACACCACCTACAATACAGAAACTATAGTAGGGAAAGAATCTCTTTTGATACAATGTAATGGATAACATTTGTGCGACAGCTGTAACTGACATATCCTTTTCATGAGAAAACTTATACCACTAATAACAGTGTCAATATACTATATAACACACAATCATATCACATTACTCTACGCGATCTTATTTACCTTGAGCTTTTGATCAAGAACTTTCTTCAAGGTTAAACCATCAGCATGGAAACCGTTCATAGCGATAACAGAAGTTTCTGATAATTTATATGACTTTGGTGAAAATCTAGAGTTGATGCTGTAACCGGTACTTTGTCTGGTATCGGAAGCGACAATACAAAAATCCTTTCCTGCAACAGCTAAAGAAGTACTATTTTTAATAAATAAACACGTTAATGTCCCCATACATTTTCTTTAAGAGAAAAAATTACACAATTATTTACCCTCCATTATCATCATAAGGCTCGAATTTATGTTCGATGGGTACTGAACTTGCTTCCATTGCGTAATCCATGTTTTTTTTTAAAGAAGAAATGGTTCTGAAATAAGACAAAAAAAAAGAGGTATCAAAATTTTGGACGCGCGGCAAAATCTACACCTTTTAGAAGGAAAATAAGTGACGTCAATAATTATTTTTGGGTTTTTTGTAGCAAAAAGAAACTCTCTCAGACGGGCGGACGACACGCGTCAAGAAAAGGCCTCGTCATCGGTCTGTTAAAATTTATTTAGGCAAAAGAAGCACAAGGATTTTTTCTCTCTCTACATCTTTATCTTAAAACATGAATAGATTTGTTTCAAAATACTCATCTTCTCCTTTACAATTACCTCAAGAGGAGAATTTCGGTCAACTTTGTGGAAAATGGGATGCTGCTCAACAATTCGCTTTCCCTTCTTTTGACATTCCTGCTATCCATAACGTAAGTTTTTTTTTTCGTGTTTTAAAAACTTTATGTAGTAGCGGTATTCATTAGTTATTCATTAGCCTGTCGACTTTTTAAGAAGTGTTACTGATGAACAATCTCCAGAATACAAGATCAAGATTCAACACGGTACCACCACACTTGCTTTCCAATTTCAAGGTGGTGTTATTGTAGCTGTTGATTCAAGAGCTACCATGGGAAACTATATTGGTAAACACTTCAATCATATCCAATATATTTTTTTCTAGTTAATAACATTATTCAGGTTCTCAAACTGTCAAGAAGGTTATCGAGATTAATCCTTATTTATTGGGTACAATGGCCGGTGGTGCTGCAGATTGTTCTTACTGGGAACGTGAGTTGGGAAGACGTTGTCGTTTGCACGAATTGAGAAATAAGGAACGTATCTCCGTTGCCGCTGCATCAAAATTATTAGCAAACATGGTATATGCCTATAAGGGTATGGGTCTTTCCATGGTAAAGTTGCATATATTTGGAAATTTGGAAAAAAATACGGGAACGGCTTTATTCATTTATTCTCTTGTAGGGTACTATGGTCACTGGTTGGGATAAATCTGTAAGTGTTTGTTACAAAAATCGAATGAGGAGTGGTAAATTAACAATGTCGATGTAGGGACCAAATCTTTTCTATGTTGATTCAGATGGTTCAAGAATTAAGGGTGATATTTTCTCCGTTGGTTCCGGTTCAACATTTGCTTATGGTGTTCTTGATACTGGTTACGATTTTGATTTATCTGTTAAGGATGCTCTTGAGCTTGGTAGAAGATCTATTTACCATGCTACACATCGTGATGCCATGTCTGGTGGCTCCGTCAACTGTAATGATTTATTTTTATATATATATATATATTCTGTTTAACCCTTTACTAATTTTTTTTTTAATTTCATCATCACAGTATATCATGTCACTGAGGAAGGATGGAATTACCATGGTAACCATGATGTCGGAAGTCTTCATTGGGATTACCAAGACGGTATTGCCAAAGAAATTATCTAAGTTAATCCACGTCTCTCTCTTTTTTTTTCTTATATCAAATAAATAGCTAAAAAAATATACATATATTATCTGGAAGAATAAGGACGAGTTTATGGACTGGATGGTATAGGACGGTGATAATACTGTGGTTTACTTATAGATTAACGATACCTATTTGCCGTATACTTTCCAATTCTATGCCCTAAAAAAACCTTTAGTGATATGACTGACAACATTCATCTCGTAGCATTCTTGAAATAAAACAAACCAATTTCATTGGCTCTTCTGATATATAAAATTCCACCCCAGGGCAAAAAAAAAAAAAAAATAACAGTTTACCCTATTGCAGACGTTTTCGACATGTTGAGAGCACGAAATCAACTCTTGACAGCTAGTCAACGTTTTGGGCTATTTGCACGCTCAAGTGGTCCATCAAAGCCTGCCATTGTTCGCTTACAACACACCAAGCCTAACCACACAAAAGAAACATTACCTGGTATATTTTCACCCTTCTTTTCAGCAACCGATGACGAGCAGAAAGAAGAAAAGGCACGACGAAACTATCCTCGTCAGACCGCTTACGACACAGCGAAATATAAAAAGCCACCTACACGTAATAAAATGTTGGTGCGTGATTTCATTGACGATTCACTTTATAATCCTAATTATGGTTACTTTTCAAAACAAGCTGTCATTTTTTCTCCAGAAACCGATTTTGAATTTAACAACATGGACGATCATTTGGAGTTCATGAATATTTTGGGCCAATTATATAAGGATATTGAAGGCGATGCTGATGAAGTTGATGAAGTAGCACGACAAGTGTGGCACACACCAACTGAATTATTTAAGGTAAATCGGTAAACGAGGTTATCCCGTGTTCTTTACTAATCATAAAAGTGCAGCCTTGGTATGGTTATGCTATTGCTAAATATTTAGTATCAGAATACAAGTTGAATCTCTTTCCTCATAAGGATCTGATTATCTATGAAATGGGTGCTGGTAACGGTACTCTGATGATGAATATTCTCGACTATATCCAACAAAATGAACCCGCAGTCTATAAAAGAACCCAGTACAATATTATTGAAATTTCAGGAAAATTGGCAGAAAGACAATCTCAAAGACAAGATGTGAAAGAAGCGAAGGATCAACATAAGTGCGTTAAGATCATCAACAAGAGTATATTTGATTGGGATATCCATGTACCTGATCAATGTTTCTTCTTGGGTATGGAAGTCATAGTAAGTTTCATCTCTTTTTGTAATAAACTTTGTATTAATGCTATTGTCCAGGATAATTTCGCTCATGATTTGATCCGCTACGAATTAGAAACTTTAAGACCGATGCAAGCATTAGTGAGTACAGACGCAAAAGGCGATTATACAGAAATATATGAACCTGTCGGAAATGATGCCCTGATTAGTAGATATTTGGCCATGAGAGATCAAACAAGGTACCGCTCACCCGTATTATCTAAACAACTTTGGCTGAAGTGTTTACAATCGTTACCATTGGCTCCAAATATGACTTCACCAGAGTTCATTCCAACCAAACTATTCATGTTACTCGAAACCTTAAAAACGCATTTCCCTCAGCACAGACTTGTACTCTCTGACTTCTCATCATTACCTGATTCTGTAGATGGTGTTGATGCGCCCGTTGTTCAGACTCGTTACAGAGGCACCATGGTACCTTGTTCGACATATATGGTCCAACCAGGCTGGTTCGACATTTTCTTCCCAACTAACTTCGAATTATTAAGAGACTTATATTTGATGGTGTGTCGCGGATCCAGAGCTGGCAATGACAAAACAGTAAAGGTATTAACACATCGCGAATTTTGCGAGAGATATGGTGATGTAGAACGTACAACCACAAAAAGTGGGGAGAACCCAATGTTAATGTATTATGAAAACATGAAAATGATTTTGACCTAAATAAAAAAAGTATAGAGTACACACGTTTTTCTTTTTCTTTGTTTGTGTGTACATGTGAATTAAAAACGGTGACTTAATAAATAATGTGAAATATGCGATTTGAAGGTTCAACCCACGTTCGTAGCTTACCGAAAATGGATAAAAAAAGATGAATACTGTGCTTTCATTCCCAATTTACTGGATGTCTGAAATTTCACTTCATTTTAAATATGTTTTTGGCCCATTGTGTAATTTTAAGAACTGGTTGACTAACTGTATGAATTACGCTTTTAGTTATTCATGCAAGATTTCAATAATACTTTTCTTAAGCCTTGTTAAATATATATCTAAAAGAAATTGAAAGCCATCACATGAGTTATAAGACAATGGATATATATTGAAATTGACGATTAAAAAATTAATAAATGTCTAAATCATGATGATACGCCCGCTTTAAACTTCGCTGTGTTTCAAATTTATTCTTGGATAACAGGAGACATCAACGGAAAGGAAAAAAGTAGATGTGCTGATATAAAATTGTATTGATGCTTGGGTTTTTTGGCAACTTTTTTAATTTCAATGGCAAACGGCCAATCAATTTCAATTCCCGGCTGTTTAGGCATCCAACAGGCCAACTCAAAGCTTGTCCCACCCAGTAAACTTTATTTCATTTAAATAAAACACGAGGAGTTCCGCTCTCTGTGCTCTCTTTTCCTTACAAACAAAAAATTGTCTATTTTTACACTTTTATTTTGATTATAGATGACGACAATGAATGAGTAAACATTAACAGCGACTTACACATTGCAATATCTCAACCTTCACAATTTCTTTTCATAGACTTCATCTAGATCTGCATTCAAAGATCCTAATGGGACTAGCGGAGGTCCTTGCTGATTCCCGAGCAAAAGCCTCTTCCAGCGAAATAGAAAAACTAATTAGCAAGTGTCCTGTTGTTCCAATTAACGACGATACTGATATTCTCACAAGAAGAGAAGCTCCTGAACTCGGTGCCATGGTAATGCAGTTTCGCAGACTTTACAAAAAAAAAAAAAAAAAAAAAAAAAAAAGATTCTAATTCGAGAATAGACTCGTAGAAGTCAACAAACTATTGCAGCTTTGGTCAATTATGCAGTAAGAGCTAAGCCCGAAAATCAATTGGAACTTCTGCCTAGACTTTTATCTTACATGAGACACCTGCCAGCTTTTCGATGGGAGCCTGTTATTTTGGACGGTAAGAAAAGATAGTGGTTGAACAAATAGAAATAACTTAAAACTCCCTCCCTCTTCTTCCTGTAAATCAGGCCCTCCTCCCCCTGACGCTATCACATATAGCTTAGTTGCAGGTCTTTTGGAGATTGGAGACAAAAATCCTGAACGCTACGAACAGATTATAAATGCTTTGTGGGACTACGCTCAATGCATTATTCACCTCATGTCTGAAAATGGTATGTGAGAAAGATTTTTTTTTTTTTTTTGGGTAAATGATTATTGTCATGTTAATTTATTTTTTATCGTAGTTGAATTTACAGTTACTTTTATTCTTCCTTCATTGGCTGGTCTATCTAGAGCTCTTCAATTGTCACCCTTCCTTTATAAACCCGACCAATTATTAGCTCTTTGCAAAAATACCCAGCCCTTAATTCGTGACGATACTTTGGATTTAATTCGCATCTCCATCAGTAGCTGTCTCAGAGATGCCGAAGGCACTGCCTATAGTCGTCGTGTTCTGGCTCGCTATTGGGAAGATGGGATACCCCTTAGTTCCAACCGTGTTATTCACGATTTATTGATTGTTTTTAGAAATGTGCTTGCTCGGGTTATTGCACATTCAAATCCCACGACCGACACCGTTACACCAATTATTGTACCAGTCAAAAAATTCGCCCGTTTATATTTACCTCATGATGTCGAAACCTCATGGTCCGTGCTCATGCAGGACACTGCGACAAAAATTCAACTGGTGACTGAGGTTGATAGAATGTTAAATAAGAGCCTTAAAAATATTTATGCCATGAGTCTGGGTTACTATGAAGAAATTCGCAAGTTTGCTGAAAAGAGTAACCAAGAAGGTACGAAATGGGCTCCAGACGCATATATGCAAGAAATTATGGGGACCAGTTTGGTAAGTTTAGGATATGTAAGTGCAGTAAATATTTCTTTTACTCATCTTTATACTAGCATGTTGCATCTTTATCATCCGTATTTATGCATGAAGTTGACGACTCTCTAATTGATCACATCACTGAATGTCTATTTGATGTGCCACATATTGCTGATTCATGGGTACACATTGCTTCTTTAGATGCCGCTGTGTTGCTTGCTGTAAAGTAAGTCAACCCAAAAGTAAAATGATCCCTGACCTATACTAAACCAGTTTTCTTCATTAGCTTTACTCATTTGAACCCTGTCATGACTAACACTATTTGCAGATTTTTGGCTACACCGTCCCCTGTATTTGAACTTCAAACAGAAAATGTTAATGAAATCATCAGTGTTCAGCAATACGCTATTGTTCGATTAGCTCAATGCGTTCAGGTACCAGAAAAAAAAAATGCAACCGAATTTCAAACTCAATTTTCTTCTTTTTTCTTTTTTCTTAGACTAAACCTGAGGCACAAGTTTCTCAAGCTGCAATCTCTACTGTTTATGCGCTTTTAAATGAGATAACACGATATGCTGGCACAGAAAATGGAACAGTCAACAACGAATACAAGACATCCAATGGTAGCGCTATCTCTGGTGTACCCGCTTTAGAACAACTAAGTGATAAACAAAAGCAACAAGTTTCCGCCAATGTTTTATCGGCCATTGTTGGTATTGCTGTTTACTTGAAAGATGACAGGGTAAGTCGAATACTAATACGGGAAGCGTATCGATTTTAATTTAAATCCACTGTAGATTATCTCACAAGCATTCTCAATGTTGGCACTCCGTCGTAAAATGTTGTCTCCTGCTGCAACTGCGTCTTTGACTTTAAAGCTGGTTGATCTTGCTCTAGTCAGTCCCCAAGAAACCTATTGTGACATTATCGCTTTACTCTCTACATTTAGTCGTGAAGCTCTTCACAGTGAGAATAACCTACTTAACACATCTGTAAGTCACTGACACTTGATAATTTCTTTTGATATCTAACATAATATATCAGATTTTGGCCGCACAATTAAGTTTGGCCAAGCGTTTATCAGAGCGTCCCGAATATTACCAACTTTACCTTCATAGTCTTTTGAACCTCTTTGTTGAAAACGGTAACTCGATTCAAAGATCCATGACCAAAAACAAGAAGGAACATGAATATCCATTAGCATCCAAGCTTGGTATGCTTTTACCCATTATCGGAGCCTTATTGGAACATGACGATTTTAACCCCCACCTATTGCCCAGCGAAGAAACCGTCTCTCTTTTCCGTAATGTTTGGTTTCATTGCGTTTTGTTTGGTTTTGTTACCGAAACTATGTGGGTTCGTGAATGGCATTCTGCCATGTTGCAGGTTTCTAAGAAGACTCCCGTGTTCGTGATTGAGAGCACAACGAACTATCTTGAGAGTGACCTTGAACACAACTCAGTTTTACGTGCCAGTAGTGTTGCCGATAATGGATTGATTCCTATGCGTCAAAAGCTTACTAATTTTTTGCCCTCTCTTGCTTATGAAATCAAAAACTTCTCTTTTGCTCAGGTCATCTTTGCATTAAGTGTTTACCATGTCGAAATGATGCGTAGTCGCGTAGGTGATTGTTCGTACATCCTTCGTTATTTTATGAACGATGGTGTCAATACAAGCGCACTTGTCAGCTGCCTTGAAACCATTGCTGATCGTGTGTCACATGCTTTTGTTAAGGATGCTTCTATTAAAGCTTTAGGGCAAGCACTGGATACCAATTTGCGTACCCAAACTGCAGCTCTTTTGGAATTATGCTGTCATAAGCGTAAAAAGGTCCACCTTTTAGCCGTCAAAACTATTGAAAAAATTGTAGCATCATTTGCTCAAGTCTTCACAGATGGTGCTTTGGTTACCTTATTACTTGAGCTTATCCAACTTGCTTGGCTTAGTTGTGAGGCTGAATATCGTGATGAGGTACATACCATTTTTCTTAATTACGCAAATTCTATTATACTGATATTTTCTTCATCTTATAGTATTCACCTGTTTTCCACTTCACCTCCGCTCGTGTTAATGTCACTATTGAATTAGGCGATTCGTATGCCTACCGTAGAGAAGTATGTACTCGTCTTTATGAAAGTGCTCGCAAGTGGCTTCAAATTGGACTTGTCCGTGCGCCTGTTGAGGTGTCTGGTTTACTTCAGGATTACCTTGTCGAATTTAACCGCTTCTCGCCTGACGGTCTTACCGATGTTGTTCACATGGGTCGCTCTTTAGCACTTGAAATGGGAAAGACATCTTCCAAAAACGAGTTATCTATCGACTTTGTTCCCAAGGTACCATCCATTTTCCCTGACGAATCCTCCAACTTTATTGGAAGCTTCAGATCAAGACAATTTTATTCCGGTGAGATTAGTGGTATTGAATATTTAATCAGCCTTCGCGCTAAGGCTGCTGAATCTGAAGAAGGCAACACACTATCTGATCAAATTCCTTTTGTTATTGAGGCTCTTCAAAGTCTTTCGGACGATATCGCTCACCACAAGGCAGTCCCTGTAGATCGTCTTTATCGCGTCATGCATCGTTCTGCTGGTTACGCTATTGCATTGCCCAAGATTAACGCAGACATCATTCGCCATTTAGTTCATATTCCCGTTCATTTATTCACGCCTGAATCTCTTGATATTGGTACAACAGTTTGGAACTGGATGCTTGTAGAACGCCCAGAAATCGAAAATAAGCTGATGATTGAAATGATGAGTATGTGGAGCTGGGCTCAACGTCATCGTAAGGGTTTATTTTCCCCCCTTCTCAATGTCAAGCATCCCTTTGTTAGCAAGATGACATACACTCCGTCGGACAAGGCTATTCGTGACAGCAACCATAGCATTGCTACCTTCTTATTTACCCCCCACATTACTTGGATCAAATTTTTGAGCAGCCGATTCTACGCTATTCGTCACCGAAGCAAACATTTGGTCAACATGTTTATTCGTTTGCTACAAGATTCTTTCCAGAATGCAAATATGATGAGCACGCATTCACTTGCTAGATATGCCAGATTTTCTCTTCTTCGATTGGGTTTGAAGGTGCTGCAATCTACACGATTGGAGGCTTTGGCAGAATACAAACTTCGTGCCTTGGTGTACGATGCAGCTTTCGACTGGTTCTCTCAAACACCCAAATGGCATTATGGTGCACGCAAGAGTTTGGCTTTGATGGAATATAAACTGATGACAGACTTTTACAATGCAGTTGTTAGTGATGCGCCCTCCCTTAGCTATCTGGTCACATGTAATTCTATCAAGAGCGCTAATCCCAAAATCACCGCCGGGCATTACATGTTTTTGAAGGATAAAACTAAGGATGACGTGATGAAGCAACATAAGAGTGCTCATAAGCTTTTATTATTATTTATCGAGAGTGAATTGACCAAACTTTCCGTGTGGAGCAATCCTCTCAATACTGTTGGTTCCGGCAACCCGACTAGCTTCAGTGGGGCTACCGAGCGATCCATGATGACAGATGAATCTTGGAAGGAAATGATTCGATTTGCTTGGAGTGTATCTCCTAAGTTAGCAGTGCAGATGGATTCTAGATTTGTGCAACCTATTGTAAAGAAGGAACTACACCGCTTGATTGCAAACAACTCTTTGGATGTCGTGGATGTTCCCGAGGCGCTTGTTATTTTATTAGGAGAGGGCTTATCTCCCACAGCAAAGTTGGACTTGAAGTACTTACAATACTGGGCACCTGTTCCAGCAATCACGGCAGCAAGTTATTTCTTACCGGCCTATGGAAACCATCCTTTAATTTTACAGTATGCTATGCGTAGTTTAGAGTACCATCCTGTTGATACCGTTTTCTTTTACGTTCCTCAAATCGTGCAAGCTTTACGTTACGATACTCTGGGTTACGTTGAAAAGTATATTCTGGAGGCAGCTCAAACTTCTCAGCTGTTTGCTCATCAAATTATCTGGAACATGAAGGCCAATTTTTTTGTCGATGCCGATAAAGATTGTATCAAACCTGATGTTCTTAAGCCTACTTTAGAAAGAATCATTGAAACTATGGTTGCTTCCTTTACAGGTGAAGATCGTGCTTTCTATGAACGTGAATTCAAGTTCTTTGGCGATGTCACTGCCATCTCTGGTTATCTCAAGGAATATATCAAACACGGCCAAAACGAAAAGAAACCTCTTCAAAAGAAGCGTTTAGATGAAGAGCTTTCAAAAATCAAGGTCGATGTGGGAGTCTATCTTCCTAGTAATCCTGATGGCCATGTAGTCGATATTAATCGTACTTCTGGTAGACCTCTTCAAAGTCACGCTAAAGCACCTTTCATGGCTTCTTTCTTGGTCGAAAAGGAGGAGGAAGATATCAGTGCCATCAGCAAGGCACTTATTTTGGCATCTGATGAAATTGAGGTCCGTAAGCGCACTATGCAAATCTGGCAAAGTGCTATTTTCAAGGTCGGTGATGATTGTCGCCAGGATGTGTTAGCACTTCAATTGATTGCTGTCTTCAAAAACATCTTCACAAGTATTGGACTTGATTTATATGTTTATCCTTATCGCGTTGTCGCTACTGCTCCTGGTCGAGGTGTCATCGATGTTATTCCCCGCTCAATTTCTCGTGACCAATTGGGTCGTGAAAAGGTGAATAGCTTGTATGATTATTTCGTCGCCAAGTATGGTGGCCCTGAATCTATTCACTTCCAACGTGCTCGTATCAATTTTGTTCAAAGTGTTGCTGCTTACTCGGTGATCTCATACTTGCTGCAAATTAAGGATCGTCATAACGGCAACATCATGTTGGATGATGATGGCCATATCATCCACATCGATTTCGGTTTTATCTTTGATATCGCACCTGGAGGCGGTATTCTTGAAAACTCTCCCTTCAAGTTGACAACTGAAATGATTCAAGTAATGGGTGGTGGATCTGAAGAACAGGCTTTCAAACAATTTTCTGAGCTTGTGATTAAGGCCTATCTGGCTGCACGTCCTTATGCTGAACTGATCATGCAACTCGTTTCTTTAATGCTTCAATCTGGTTTACCCTGTTTTAAGGGAGAAACAATTAAACGCATGCGTACCAGATTCCAGGTTGACAAATCCGATCGTGTTGCGGCCGATTTTATGCTGATGCGTATTCGAGACTCATTCACTAATCAACGTACGGTTCTTTACGATTACTTCCAAAAGCTAACCAACGGCATCCCATACTAGACCTTTTTACTCTCCCAATTAAAGACATTTAATAAACAAATAATATTTTTTGGTTTTTGCTTTAAAAAAAATTAAAGATGTTTTTTTTATTACAAATAAAATTTGATTTGCAAAAGAAACAAGAGTAAATTTTTATGATACCGTTTTAAAGAGATTTAAAAGAGGGAAAAATTTACTTTCTTTGCTTTTGAGCAAGGAAGTCGGAGAACTCTTGGTAAGGACCCTTGGAGAATTCAGACTCTTCCCAGAGATCAGGGGTCAAGAAACCGTAAGTGTTACCAATGGCAGCGAAGGTAGCCTTGACGAAGTTACCGAGAGTACGAGTAGAACCACGAGAGGTAGTGTAACAATCGGTGACACCAGCCAATTGGAGAACCTTCTTGGCAGTGGGAGAGGCAACAATACCAGTACCACGGGGAGCAGGAACCAAACGAGCAAGGACGGAACCACAACGACCGGTAACCTTACAGGGAACGGTGTGAGGCTCACCAAGGTTGGAACCCCAGTAACCACGACGAACGGGGATAATGGCAAGCTTGGCAAGGATGATACCACCACGAATGGCAGTAGCAACTTCCTTGGCACACTTGACACCCAAACCGACATGACCGTTCTCATCACCAATGACGACGAAAGCCTTGAAACGAGTACGTTGACCGGCAGTGGTTTGCTTTTGAACAGGCATGATCTTCATGACTTGATCGGTAAGCTTAGGAAGGAAATAATCAACAATTTGATACTCCTTGATAGGGAGAGAGAAAAGATAGATCTCTTCAATGGACTTGATTTTGTTAGCCTTAACGAGACGACCAAGCTTGGTAACGGGAACCCATTCGTTCTTTTCCTCACCACGACGTCCACGACCTAAATTCTCAGTTGAGTTTCCCAATCTGAAGTACAATGTTGAAAAAAGTAATAATCTTACCACCACGTCCACCACGAGGTCCACCACGACCACGTCCGAATCCACCGCGACCTATCAAATTATAAAGAATGGTAAGTTCAAAGCAAACATTTTGCAAATGACATTATGATAAAAAAAAAACGTACCACGAGAAGCACCGGCTGAAGCTGAGTCGGCCATACTATTCATTGAAAAAAATCATCCATCCGTTAATATCGATCGCTTTCTATGATCATTCACCATGTTGTTTTGCTGGTGAATGTGTATGGGTACTCACTTTAATATTATCAATGAAGAAAGAATCTACTAACTTGGAATCTTGCATCCTATTTTAGAGAACTTCTGAGGCGGATTTTAATATGTATCCGGTCCGGAGCCCTTAAACTCCGGTCCAGGTTACTCCATACATAAGATTTGTCAATATTTCATGCATTTTGACATTTGATTGTAACCTTTTTTATGGATAGCTTGAATACAAAGCAAATGTTTTCAGCGCTTGCAGGCTCTCTCATTTAAATTTTATAAATCATTTCTTTGGGCAGCTTATCTTTTTTTTTTTTTTTTTTATAAAAGCAAACCTATAATGTTAGTGCAAAGGAGCTTAAAACTTTTAAAGTGTACTGCTTATAAAGAACGGCATGTAGCACTCAATATAAATGTATAAAAAACACAATGTTTTATACTACATGGGTCTAAGATGAATTACCCTCATTAAGAAGCAAGTCTAGCGATGTGGTAAAATAAATTTGTGGTCATTCCATGGTCCTCTGAATTTACCGTGTAATAGTATTAAATCATTTATTAGACTCTTAATGTGGAAACACGATCCAAAGTAACCTTTCCATCAAAAAAAAAAAAAAAAAAAAAAAATTTTAGTGTTTCGACATATTGATTTCGCGACAGGTACCGATTTAACATGGAAACATGTTAAGGAATTAGCATAGTGAAGGTGCTTATATCTATTTGACAGCCAGTCGATATAACAAATCTAAGATAGAGAGTCCAGGGTAAAGAAATGGTTTATCATAATGGCAATGAACTCTGAGAGTATAGTTAAATCTCCCGAAATTATTTTTTTGAGATCGATCAATCTTGTGTACACCACAATTGTGATACATCTTAACCCCAGTTTTTAGCGTCATCACTCTGGCATGTTTGAGAACGTTAAAATAGTTGTCGATCTATTATTATGGAAAAATACTCCATATTATACAGGGTTAGACTTTGAAATCTAGATTTAAAAGCGTGTGAAGGATATGACCTCATTTTAGGTGTAAAAGAAGCAGCAATACTGAAATTTAACTGCATCCCAACTTATTCATTCTTATTGACTGTATGCATATTATGAGCACATCATCTCCCCGGGATTATATTCATACAGCTTTAACTAATAGCATTGATATTTAAAATTTGCATACTTGCATTGATGGATCCTTGTTGTTTAGTAAAGTAATTACAACTGTTCTACCGTTAAAAATAAAAATAGAAAGAAAAAGAATTTAGAATAAGCATGTTTCAAAAACCACCCCCTCTCAAGATTTACTGTTGTATCACAGTAATCTTAAACTTTATTTGTCAATAAATTTAAGTGACACAGAAAATGCCGACACAAAAACAATGTTGTCAAAATTATTATACCTAAAAAGCAATAGTTGAAACAAAATAGAATAGAATAAACATGAATGTTACGAGTTATGGCCCATTGTTTAGTCAGAGATAAAAAAGTAACGATTGGTGCGATAACTTTAATTGAATTTAAATAAATAGGCCCTGTGTCCACTTTAGGAGATATGGCGTAATCGACAGGCAATAAGGCATAAACTTGTAAAACACAATTGCAAAATGCCTTATTAGACAATTATACACATAAACTCTGGTGTACGTGTAACTTTAAATGAAACTAGCGCCGAATTTTAAATGCTGTATGATATCTTACTTGTCAATAGTTCCTTTTAGATGAATATTGGTACAAAAGAAGGGGGAGGGCTTTGCTGCCATATGATGCATGATTACCTGTATCTAAAGTGCGGCAAACAGGTTTTGACGATCTTTAACATCATAGTAGAATTTCATCCATAAAAAAAGCACAACTTATTAGAGTAAGCGCATGTTTGTAACTATAGCAGAGATTTGCTACTGATATTATAAATCGAAGTTTTTTTCGCTTTATTTCTGTAAAAGATTAAAAGCGAAAAATAAGAATTATGGAAAGAGTGATAAAAAATTTTGACATTTGTTGTTACTATTTTCATTTTATTATTTAAAAAAAAATTAAGTAACTATTTCCGTGCGATTGAGATTTTTCCTGTGGAATGCTGAGCCTCACATGCTTTATGTAATTAACAGCTTATACCTAGAACATCAATGTATCCCTTTTAGCTCTTTAAAGACAACCTTACTGTACATATATATATCCTAATGCCGCTTTAATAATCAGAAAATTAAAACATGTAACTACAATGACCTAGTCCGGAAACGAGAGAGGAAATTTAAATTAATGAACGCAAGAATGGATTCACAAATGTTTCAGTTGTGAACTTTATTTCTAATTTAGTTGACCAATAAAAGCGGGATGGTATATATGGTATTCTATCAAATCTATTATATTTGAAGAACGACGACAAAGACAGCAATAAGAGCTGTCAGTGTCGCAATAGAGCCGAATATAATAATACCACGGCTAGCGGGGAAGTAGCCTTTTGTCATGGCGACTTGAGAGTGGAAATAGCGGATGACAGCGAAAATCATATACATCATGCCAATCATGATAAATGATAAGCCTAGTGGCTTGCCAATCTGTGCAAGTTCGTCAGCTTTTTGAGGATCTTTAAATATGTCTTTGTCTAGTCTAAATAACTGTGTAATTGCTATCAACAGGAAACGTATTATTTATAACAGCATTTCATGTTTGTAAATGATTTAGCTTACCAACGCCGATAGAAATAGTCGACAAGCTAGTTCTAACCCAGGCCAAGTATGTACGCTCGTTGGCTAAAAGATAACATAAGATGAGACATATTTACATCTATATAATTATTTTATCTGTAGATTACCTAAATGATCTCTTGCAACAGCGACCGTATTTTCCAAGTATAAAGACGATGAGAAATAATTAAATATCTTTTCAAGGCGTTGAACATAGGCTAAACTGTCATTAGCATACTTCTGTTTTTTTGCCGCCAACTCTTGCTCCTCACTGTTATAAGTCTCGATTGAGCTAACTGTGGACATGCGACGTTCCTGTTGTAGATAATCTTCATCTTCTGATAGTTGAGCATCAAGTGAAGGGGAAGAATGTATAGAGTTCGAGTCGACTGGTGCATGGTACATTGGATCCACAGTTTCAGGACATGCTAAATAAGTCTGCCGTGTTGGTACAGTTGATAAAAGGTGCCTGTGTTCATCACTCATTTTTTAAAATCAATAAAAGAAAGTAGTAAACAAAATTGAAATGGATGAAAATTTATACAAACATTGAACTGTATTTAATAGGCGCTTAAATCAAGTCATATGAATCCAAACCCACTTTACGCTTTGTCACACAATTCATCCATGACCAATAGATGGCCTGATCACATTGTTAGGAGGTGCCAATTTCATCATTTCTTTTTTCTTGCCACACAGGTGTAGTTTCTAAACCTATGGAATCAGTAAGATGTAGAAAAAAAAAAGATGCTCCTTCGTGCTAATGTCTGTAATAGCTGATATCGGATGTGCGTTATAAATGAAAGTATTTATCCTAATTTGAGGTTTTTTCTTGATTCAACAATCCTGCAGGGCTTTGGACTTTTCCAACGTCTGATTTGCAGTAAAACAAGTATAATCAAATCCGATTTAATCAAAACACTAAACACTTGGATATTTTCTATAGCGTCACATAAAAATTTACCATTTGTATGCAGTTCTCCGCTTTTACATAATAAAACCTGCCTTCGGGAGTGTCTATATTTAGTCTGTTTCATTCTTCATGATAAAAATGGATTACATTTTATTTTTAAACAAACAATTATATATTCGAAATTATAAATCAAAATAGCGGAAATAAATTACTCTTCGTGAGACAAAAGAGGGGCACGCTCTTCCTCTTCTTCTTCAGTGACAAAGGGCCACTTAAGTACACCGTTAAAGTAGAATGTACCTGTCACCATTACAACAAACCCGATAACTTGAACCCAAGAAAATTGTTCCCAGCCTAAATAAATTGATACCATCCAAATAAATAACGTTCTACAGTGAAAAAAAAAAAAAAAAAAAAAAAAAAAAAAAACTTTAGATTTCATCAATTGCCGAAGAAAAAAAAAATTACCTGCATGCATCGATTGTACTTCTTGCTGTCGCAGAGATAGCAGAGGTAATTGAAAGACCGAACCAATTGAAGAAGGCAATGGACACACTGATTGCTAAACCACTTTGCCAAACAGTGGGATGATCAAAGAAATCGTGATAACCTTGTACAATGTCGAAAGTAGGGTATCTATCACTCAAGGCAAAATGAAGAATAGGCATGGCAGCCAAGACGGAGATAAGACCAAATGAACCCTCAAGACCCACAGCTTTTAAAGGAGTGACCTTGTAGCGACTCAAGATTTTTTCTTCGACTACAAACATGGTGGCAGTGAAGATTTGAGCACCCAAGACTAAGCCAACACCTAAGAGAGAAGAGTAGTCGAATCCTTCTTCCGCCAAAGTGGATGTGCTTGGTTTTTTTTGGGGGAATAAAACGGACGAAAGACCTACGATAGCTACACCTACCACGACCAAGACAAGCGAGAACCATTCAAATCCACGCAAGCGACGGTTTAAAAACAAGTAACTAAACAAACCGGTAAAAATAACTACAGCACCTCTTAACATTTGGTATACACTTGCTGATGTTAAAATTAATCCCACATTCATCACCTGTATATTTCTCTATTGTCAGTTCCCATTGCCCAAAAATTCACACGCAACTTTTTACTTACGGTGGTTGCAGTCATATCACATAAAGTAGGAATCCAAAATAACAATGCCTTCCAGCCTTTCAATTCAGGGAGTTCATCTTGAACTTTGGCGATATCTTGATCAATGTCATCAACCAAAGCAGCAGCATCCAACTGGTTGACAGCAGAGGGAGGAGTGGGTCTGAGACGATTTTGTTTTTGCTGGTAGACTTGATAAAGGTATACACTCCAGACTGCAAACTCTCCCACAAACATATTTAGTCTATAGAAAAAATTCACGTTAGATTCTATTACATCATAAAAAGGTATGTAGGGGATATTTTCTTACGTCTGCCAAATAGGTTGTTCAAAGTAGACTCTGTTTTTTGGGTTGGGATCGTCACAATTACCAACACATTGTAAATCTTGATATTTATTAAGAATGGTATTACACACACCTATAATAAAGTTAGCTACAGATAAGGTAAAAAGCTTGTTAAAAAAATTACAAACCAGAGATAAGCATGCCTGCCACCAGGAATAGTGTAGCAGAAGTGCCAATAGACTTGGCAGAAGTGTTCGATGGCATAAATGAGTTGTAATGGTTAGGCGAAAAAAAAGTGAAAAAAAGGAGGATATTTATGAAATTTAATACATTTTCCAAAAAAAAATAGTGACTGTGGGGGGTATCATGGGATAGATGATAAGGCACAATATGGTATTTTGATCTAAAAGGAGAAATGAAGAGGCCACAAACAGTTGGACACAAAAATCATTTTGGATTACGTGACTATCGGTTTGTGTGTGTTTTGTGTTTTCTAAAGACTGGTAGTAAACATAAGGATACTTTCAGGACAGGGCAATGGTTGTTAAGCTCCGGAAACCAGTTTTAGGGGGTAAACTAAAGTAAAGAAGCAAGAAAAGGGGTCTTTTTATACTAGTCTTTATCTTCCGGTGCCTCCGAGATACACATTTGAAATATGCACAAAATGTTATGACAAAGTATTACAGATTGCTGTTACACATGTGTGATGCCTTCTTGCCCTGTCAGGTTGTTGGGCTTTATTTTACGCCCATATTTAGATTCTTTTCAAATATATTTGGACTTAGCAAAAATTATTTTCGTAAGCGCCTAACGTGCCACCAAGCTGGAAACTGATTTTTAGTTTATATCCATTTTTTTTTTTTTCGAAAAATAAGCTAGACGGTACAAGCCCTAAGCAAGCATAAACTCGTTATCGGCAGGTTCTGCTTCTTTCAGCTCACCTTCCCTCCAGCTGGACTACATGGTGAGAAATAGCGCTATCAGGTCTTTTTCGGCGCTATTCAAGTTTATCCTATTACAAAAAATTAATAATGAGAATTAAATTATTTGAGACTAAAACTCGATCTCTTTTTATAAATGGAAAAGGGGATCATTTTTATATGAAAGGATTTACATAGAATATTATCCAGGAAATCAGATGACAGCGTGGATTAGAGCTTGACATTGATGCATTGATTAATTAATGATCTATGGATCAGTGCTGGTTTGTTATTGAGTATCAAGTAGATCATAGGCAGGCTATATAGTGTGTATATGTTAGCCTCCCTCAAAATTTGCAGCACCTTCCCTTTTTTCGAACACAACATGCTCACCGCTTGACAAAACCATGATCTGTCAAATACGAACGTGTATACCAACCGTGTATTAAAATTTAGAAATTAGTTCAGTTATGATATTTGAACCCTTTTCCCGCTACCTTGAACATCTTTCATTAGTTTTATCCAAAATGTATACATATAAAGAAAAAGTTATGTAGAGATAAAACTGTTGTATTTAACAGCTTTAATTTATTACGAATATTAAACGAAAAAGAACGGCCTGCGCTTCTGATATTAATCTTCATGGGGTAAAGGTCCTGAGAACTTACCACCAGTCTCGCCGTAAATATGTTTATATTCATGTCCTCCAAAACTATTGCAAGTTGTTAGACACCGAATTTAGTTTACATGCTTTTATAAATATTTTTGTACCTTTCAAGTAAAAAGTCTGTCAATAAGTAGTATACATTCTTGTTAGCATTGTGATGTCTGATAGCATGATTGCTGTCAGGGAAAATCTGTACGCGATAATTATGGATATCCTCCAAAGTGAGCTTATCGACCAAAACAGCAGTGTGTTGGAAATGAACTACATACAATGATTAATTTCATGATTTTTGTTTATCCACCTTCTTTCTTACCATTATCGTCGCCAGTACCATGGGCCAATAGGTACTTGGTGTCTCTAAATCCAGTCATGTTATTTACAGCACTGTCGATATAACCTTGAGGATTTAATAAAGGAGTTTTCATATAACGTTCGGTATAAACAGAGTCTACCAATAAAAAAAAAAGGAAGCGTCAAGGAAACTGTATTAAAAGCACAAATATTTTCAACTTACCATAATAACGCCAGTCAGTAACAGGAGCTACGGCCATACCGGTAGAGAATACACCATCGTTGGCTTCAACAACTTTTGTAGTCATGTATCCACCATACGACTAAAAAACCAAAAGAAGTTAATATCATATTTTATTAATCATACCTAATATTATTACACACCCAACCCCAGATAGCCATTCTAAACTCATCAACGTAGTCCAGCTTAGCCCAGTGTCTGCAAAGAAATTATAGTGAGTTTTTAAGTGATTACGAATGCGTCGATAATATCTACCTTCCTGCGTTGACCTGATCAATAGTTTCGAGTTCACCTAATCTTCCTCTGACACCGACTTTAAACTTTCTACCTTGGAATCCAGTACCTCTACCATCAACCTGGGAAGTTTTTCTTTTTTAGAAAAAAGTGAAGAAGACCATTTTCTGTTTAATACTTACTGTTACAACAATAAAACCTAACTGGCTTGCTACAAATGTTTGCCAATCAAGCTCAAATCTATGAGAAACTAGCTGAGATCCAGGTCCACCATAAACATGGAAAAGGACAGGATATTTCTTGGTGGAGTCAAAATCATGGGGTACCATTTCCATAGCAGTCAATTCTAATTTGAATACAGTTTGTATTAGTAAACTATCTGTTTTCTCTCTTTTTAGTTGACCCAAAATCTTACCAACGCCGCCGCTATTGATCGTTTTCATGTGTTTCTTGGGAAGATCATACTCATTCAAGAGACTTCTCAACTCATTATTATCGTCTAATACAGATCTAAATGAAGAATCATCCACCTTTTTAACAATGGTGGTAGGAATACCAGGGCCCTCATAATTCAAAATATAGTAACCTGATTTAGGTGAGAATGAAGCACTATAATAAGCATGCTCTTCGGGATCTTGAGGGCATGTAAGGCAAATCTTTGTAGAAGCGGGATTATCAGATTTGAACGAAATAGTATAAAGATGACGTTCATAAGGAGATCTTTCTGTAGAAACAAAATGTCTAATACCAAAAGTTAGTTTATAAACGTTGAGAAATAAAATAAAATAAAAAATGCCTACATAAGCTGACGTGCTTCATCTACTTCGACAGTTCCTGAAACAACCTCCCATTCACCAGTAGTCAACCAACTGACTTGGTTCTTTGAGCCTTTGAAAGTAATAATAGCCAAATGAGGATAACCCTCCGAGTTATCCAAAATGTCGATGTAGCGAACACCATTACCGGAAGAAGGTAAATAAACCATTGATTGAGAAACTTCGATCCAACCACCATCTGTGGGCTTATATTCTTGAACTAGTTTAACTGTACTTTTCTTGATATCATCGCTATTGATATTGACAATGTTGGTATATTGTTGATCTTGAATACGATTTGTCTGTTTAAATAAGAGGTGCGTGTGGGAGTCAGTAGCCCAGGTGACATCAACAATAATTCTATCATCCTGTTCAAAATCTTTAAAGTTGCTTGTATCCATAATGCTGAATGATTGTACTTTCTCTGTGGTTGTTGCAACAATTGTAGAATTGGATTCAAGAGAATACACATGCAATGATACGAGAGGATTAGGAGCACCGGCTTTAGGGTATCTAATATTAGTCTCTTTGGGATAGGATGCATTGCGATCGGTATATAACTGTAAATGGTATTCAGGTACTTTTGTTTCATCCAAACGAAGATAGGCCAAATGAGTGGAGTCAGGTGACCACCACAATGCAAAGTTTGACCCAAAAACTTCCTCTGTTTTAAAGGTTTATTAGAATTATATCTTCATTTTTTGGCCATTTCATTAGTTACCTTCGTAGACCCAATCAGGAATACCATTAAAGACTGTTTTAGAACCATCAAAAGTAATTCTTTCATAATTTTTAAGGTCAGTGATATACAGATCATTGTTCATAACGTAAGCCTATTTTAAAAAAGTGTCAGATACAAAATCAAAAAAAGCAGAACATGACAAAACAAGATACCATTTGATGACCGGTAGGACTCCATTCAGCATAAGAAATTCTCGGAGTCTTTTCTACTGTAGATAAATGTGTTAAAGGCATGATCTTTTTGTCGGATAAACGATAGATATATGCGTTGAATCTGGATGAATGTCTCCATTGCTAAAAGTAGAATATTGTTATCATCATGCCAAATCTATTTTTTTGTTCAAGAATGATCTTACAGCGCTAACATTTGTCTTTAACAAAATGTATTGAGCATCATAAGATAACTCGAATGATGAAACACTGAGAATGCCACTGTCAATAACCTGCAAGTATGATGAGTATCAACAATAAATAAAAAATCACTTTAGTGCTTCTTACAAGATCTTTTTCCTCGACAAAGACTTGACTTTTTCTATCCTCAATAGATTCCAATAAAATGTCATTGGAAAGAGGATCTCTGTATGTGTATATACCGTCTCTAGGATCTTATAAAGTAATTTGTTAAAAACTAGTTGGTTGTGATGGTCAAGGGATATTACCATTTCCAACCCAGACCAATTTGGTTCTCTTTGCTGTAAATGAGCTATTGAAGATATCCTCGAATTGAACCAGTTTCATAGCCTCTTGTAATTCAACGTCATCATGCGAAGAGACTAAAACGCAAAAGAGAAAATAAATTAAACGTCGATTTGGGTTACAGTGATTTTAAAGTATCTTACGTCCAGAGAATAATTTGGCAATCGAAATAGTCCACAATACCCAAGCTAAAGCTAAAATGGATAGAAATCCCACGCAGATGCAATTGATACCCTATATTGATGCTTTTCAGTGCCTTTTTTCTTATTCTGAAATATAAATCAGAGAAAAAGGTTACCTTTTTTTGATAGCTATAGTCGATATCAAAACCCTTTTCATTTGAGTAAAAGTCCTCTTCTTCTGAATCACTGGTGGCCGAAGAAGATAATCTCCGTTGTTGTAATTCAGGCGCTAGTAATCTTTGGGAATCACTAGCCAATTCCTCATCTTGAAGATAATGGTCTCGAGATGGCATTATTTTATTAGAGATAAGAAAGCAATTTTTTTTTTTAAGAAAAGAGAAAAATGATTTTAAACTTGGAAACCTGAGCAAAACACCGTGTAACACTCAAATATTAATAGAATTTGTAATTAAGGGACAAAAAAAAAAGTATCATTTTAAGGTGGCATTAGCTTGCATGGTATATTTATGGCAGTAGTACAAAAAAAGGTTGCACCCTGGGGGCGTCAATTGACTATTATATTCGTCATATATATTGATCTAGTATGCATTGATATTCCTTTGACACTTAGCTTACCGCGATGGATCGAACAGAAACTTGGGTTAGCATATAAGCTCACCTTAAAGCTTAACTTAAAGTTTACAACAAGAACTACTTTTTGTTACCTAATTTTAAGACATCTTTTACACTCTAACATCAGAAATACATACAAAATACAATTTAATCGATTTCATTGTACTTGTCAAGGATCTAGTTCTCGCGTTGATCAACGTATCCCTATTCAATATGCATCTCCTTACATAATATATATACATAGTAAAAACTAGCTCCCTTAAAAATTACTTGTCATTAACATAGAGTCAAAGCAGTGCAGCAAAGCACATTTGCTTAATATGAATTGATTGCATTCCTTCATTGATCGCAGTCGCCAATGACTTAATATGGCTAAGTATCAGACGCCCAGTTTTAAAAAAAAAAACTGCACACAGATTTTTTAGGCAAGCCCTTGTTGATGTTCCTATATATAATGTTGTATATTAGTATTGCTAAAACACAGTATAAACCTATATAAGGACAGTTGTAGTCTATAAGTGGTAAAGAAGGGAGGAAAATCAAAATCGACTCTATATATCACCAAATTTAATATATTCGCGATCCGTTGTTACGTAGATTTTAGAGAATATAAAAAGAGAGTTTAATAGTCTTGTAAACACATACAAGCTGGTCGAATTACCCCCAAGACATAACAAAAACTACATTAGTGAGTTGCATGAATTATGCGACAAGTGGATTCTCACTTTTAGGAAAAACGATGTTTGAATAACGGTTGCATAAATATAATGTCCAAGCCTGGGCCATAACTCTTTTGGCTTATTATTAAACTCTTATACCACCCCCTAAATTATTTCTAATGCATTGCTACTAGGGAGCTATCTTCAGATTTGTCTTGTTAGGTATTACAAAAATAATTGTCATTTTAATCCTTTAATATGATGGCTGTCTTGACAAGCTGCTGTTGCTTATATGTATAGGCTAAACAAGAATCCGTTTGTATGTTTGCATTAAGCAGATTAATTCCAATTGGGATAAAGGACCTGTATAGATGATATTGGGAAAAGTTTAATTTTTCTTGTGATGCCTAGTGGTTTCACAAACCGATGAATGAATTTAAGATGAAACTCCCCTTTTTTTTGATATTCCTCCCTTTTTTTTTTCTCTTTAATTTTTTTATCATGCCTTTAGACGAAGACGACGATAGGATGCATATGCTTGCGTCAGAAGACGACCCTTTTCACCAAACCAGGTTTGATTTTTTTCTTTCTTTTACGACATGAAGCCGCCAACTAATACTATGAAAAAAAGCACCTTGTTGCCATCCTCGAGAACTCAACATGGATTAACAAAATCGGAAATCGTTCAAGGCATGGCAAACAGGTTCATGTACTCTAAATTTTACATTGGCCTTTATTTAGTACTAGCGATACTTAGTTTTGTCACCATTGTCATGGTAAGCAACTCCCTTAATTCTAAAAGAGACAACTGATGGTTTTAACATATTTTTGCAGTCATTAAAGGAGACTTGGTAACTAAATAGCTATGGTGTAAAAGGACAAAGTAATTAATTTACAAAACTATAGTCCTTCTGTATTGTTTATCGTATTCGAGGCAATTATTAATTTGGCCATGATTGTTGAAGTGACCACCAGATTATTGGCTCTTGGCAGAGTAAAATTATAATCCATCGACATGTACCACAAACTTGCTTAACAATTATCTTGTTTCTTGATTAGGATTATTGGAGGTCATTGTGGAATATCATTGATATCATTTTGGTTATACTCTGTGCGATTACATTGATTGTATTGACCACAGGGTGCTCTGTTGGAGAGAGAAGGGAAGCTATTTTCGATACTGTTTTATTGGTTATCCGTAATGGATTTCAATTATTTCGATTATTTATGATGCTCAGAAAGTAAGTAAAAATATTTGAACAAAACAAATATGAATTGCTGATTTCAGTATGCATAAAAAAGAAATCAATACTCGTTACATGCAAGATCCACAAGAATTGATTTCGATGACATATCCGATATTGGAAGAGAGCCCTCGTTGGAATTCACAGCATTAGACCGTGATCGAGGTTTGGACGAGAGTTTCCTGGATGATAATGACTCTGATATAGAACAAGGACGATAAACGAATATAATAAATATTTTGTACATAGTATTTTGAGAGAGAAAAGAAACAGCACTTGATGACTACCTAATATATCAGACTTGAAGAGTGATGCTTACTCCATTATACTTTATGAAAAATCGTCAAAATCCATTGAGTAGAATGCCGCTCAAGGGCAGTCTATTTAATAAATATATTATTCCAACGAGAGTATCATAGATACTAATGCTCCGAGACAAGGTTAATGTCACAGAAATCTCGTAGAAACAAAAGTCTCTACAATGATAATCATATTTGACATTCCCTTGTTGGATTGTAAGCTTTTAAAAGAGACCTAAGCTTTTTTTTTTTTTTTGAAAAAAAAAAAAAGATGCAGATATACTATGTAAACAATAAAAAGCACGGCAAGTTTATTTATCTATGATTTATGCAAATTTAAAGAGCAGCGTTGAAGACTTCGGCAAGGTTGTTATCGGCAACAGCCTTTTCGAAAGACTTGCGAAGAGCCTCGAGGTCTTCAGCAGCCTTGTTCTTGGCAAGGATATCATCGAGCTTGAATAATTGAGAGTCGATTTGAGCGGGGGTAGCGGCAGCAGCAGCGTTACCCAAACCATAGTTGTTATCCTTAACGATAGCCTTGATGGTCTTCTTCTCCTTCTTAATGGCACGCTTAGCCATCTCCTTGGCCTTCTTGGAATCTTCCTTGGCGTTCTTAGCATCGGCTTCGGCCTTTTCAGCAGCAAGCTTCTCTTCTTCAGCCTTCTTGGCAGCAGCTTCAGCAGCAGCCTTATCAGCAGCAGCCTTAGCATCCTTCTTTGCGTTTCTCTTCTTCTTTTCCTCAGCCTTGAAGATGGCGATACGAGGATCGACACTCAAACAAGTATCAACAAGAGTACGGACACGAGCATTATCTTCCTTCTTGAGTTGAGCACGTTGAGCACGGTTCTTCTTTTCTTGGTAACGCTTATCATCACGGTTATCGGAACCCTCAGCACCTTCCTTATCCAACCATTCGAAAGTTCTCCAAGAGTCCATGTTGTAGAAGAAATCGTAGAAAGCCTCAACTTCTTCCTTGGGAGTAGAAGCATCACCGAGAGAAGGAACGGGTTGTTTGGTAGAGAAACGACCTTCACGTTCAAAGACAGGAGCCCATAACTCAAAGAAATCACCTTGGGTCTTAGCAGTAGGAGCATCATCTTCTAACCAAGCCATACCGAAATCAACAGAATCATATTGACGACGAGTGACGGGGTTCATCAAGGTATCGAAAGCCTTAGCAATACACTTGAAGAATGCATCATCGTTCTTATCAGCCTTCTTATCGGGATGGTGCAAGAGAACCATACGACGATGAGCCTTCTTGATTTGATCCTCAGTAGCCTTGTAACGGAGTTTGGTTAAACCAAGAACGGCATAGTTATCTTGAGTCTTCCATTGAGTAGGATCTTGGTTGACGGTATCAATGTCAACATTCTCATATTCGAACTGGACCTCTTCTTCTTCAACAACTTGGTTGGCCTTCTCTTGAGCTTGATGAAGTTCATCTTCAGAGAAAGTACGGTTGTGGTTCTTTCTGCGAGCATGAGCAAGGAAATGACGACCGACGGGTTCAATAAGACGATCAGTAGGAGCTATTTTTTTTTTTTTACGTGATTAGTATTCTAGCTTTTGCAAATTATGCTGAATCGTTGTATTTACCACTTAAAGAACCAGAAACAACAGGCTCTTCAGACTTGTAAGAAGCAGGGGGAGGAGGGAGCAAAAAGTCGAGAGTCAAAGACATATTGATAATTTAAAAATGCAGATGATTATAAAAAAGAAGAAAAAAAACTAGTAGAAATTTCGGGAGGGGTAATAGAAAAAAAAAAGTATAAGCCACACACATAGACTTTACTTAACGGGGATTCAATATATAAAGGGGGTTCCATTGACGTTTACATTGCTTTAACTGCAGTTTTGAAATTCAGATTAGAAATTCAGACATGTCAAAGTAAAGCTTTTTACGTGTAGAAATTATTAGGCCGTTGTCCAAACGAAGACAATCACATTATATGTGGCGCTTTGACTGTTTGTTCGAGTAAAGACGGGCAGTCATTCACCACCGACCCACTTTTGTGTTGTAATAAACACACATGTTTCGAGATGTCTAGGCCTCTGTATATTTCAAACGTATTTTTATAATCATGTGATGGTCTACACATCACTTTTTACGTTGATTTACATTCCATATCTTCTAAACTTCAGAAGATGATCGGTTTTTGATTTCCATAAAATATGCCTCACTATCATACTGTAACGCAGATAGACAACTCCCCAGTTCCGATTTGCTTGATGAATCCTTTATTGAATTTTTCTGTCTTTGTCCTCGTATCATTGTTATATTGTTGTACAGTTTTCTTGTATTGCTTGGAGTTGTCCTAAGTCGTGCTGAAGATGCACTGTCCGAGGCTTCGCGTATTTCCAAAGGGAGATCTGCTACGTTTGCTTGAAGTTTTCTCGAGCTCGTTGTTCTTCCAGTTCTCTGAATATTTCCTCCGCTTGCGAGCAAGTGAAGATTAATTGTTCATCCATATATTCTGAATTTATGTTGGTATCAGACATAGTAACCCCACGATGCTATTAATACTCTGTCTATAAGCCAAAAGACTAAGTTAAAAACTCATGACAGCTAGCCAACCTAATGAGCCAATCATTTCTTTGTGAGCACAGGATACAGTCATATAGGGCTTCTATAAAAAAAGAACGGAAAATTTTTTAAGTTACTTTGACTTTAGTTTATCCCAAAACTTAATCATTTTTACAGTCAAAAATGACTTAGTTGAAGTCCAAATCAATCATAACCCTATTCAATGCTTAATATGATATATATATATACTGGGGGGTTTTTTTTTTAAAAAATCAACAGTAAGTATAGCTACGCTAATTGTCACAGCTTTTATTTGGTACCAGGTCAGGACCAGCTATAGTACTGTAATGAGAGCAGTGTTCAAGATATTTCAGAATCGAACATTCAAAGTGACCGTTCTCACTGTATCTAAGTTCATTTCACGCAACGCCAAATAAAGTTTTACAGAAGCCAAAAAAAAAAAATGCCCCAATCATAATTGAATTATTCCAATTTAAAAATCCCCAAATGTTAAAATTTAGATCATATTTTTTTTTTTCCCTTTTTCTTCTTTTATTCCCCTTTGTCATACCAGAAGATGTTTACCGATATCAAAGAAATTCCATCGATTGTTGGGAGCTTACGAGAAACCTTCTCTACTGGTAGATATTCATTCACCTATTCTTTTTTTTTTTTTTGTGTTAGATCGGAGGCATTGATTTTGTTCTAAAATGTTAGGGATCACAAAGGATAACGCTTACAGAAAGCAACAACTTAAGAACTTGAAAAGACTTCTACAAGAAAGAGAGAGAGATCTAGTCGAGGCTGTAAAAAGTGATCTTCATAAACACGAAGTTGAAATTATCTCTGCAGAAATCGCTCCTGTTTTGGGCGAAATTGAGTTTATGCTCAAGGTAAAGATCATCACCGTTTTTTCTTTTTTTCAACAAGACTTTAAAAATAATGCATCTAGAATCTCGATAAACTATCAAAAACGACCACTGTTAAACCTCAGTATGCTATGAACGCATTAGATAAATGTACTGTAAGAAAGGAGCCAAAAGGCGTGGTACTTGTTATTGGATCCTGGAATTATCCCGTAAAGTTTACTGCCATATTTATAAGGATCGCGTTGTTAATAATTATCTATAGGTCCATTTACTTCTGCTTCCTGTGGTCGGCGCTATTGCAGCTGGTAACTGTGTTGCTATTAAGGTATAAATTTCTCACACGCTCACGCACATGTTGTCCTAAAATATAATAAAACGCATATAAACTAACTTGTCATTGTAATACGTCTTTATATAGCCTTCTGAAGTCGCGTGTCATACAGCAGCAATAATTGGAGAATTAATCCCCCAATATCTTGACCCAAAAACAGTATCCGTCGTACAAGGTGGTGTGCAAGAGACTACTACCTTATTAGGTATGTATTAAAAAAACTCGCAAAGGGGAAGAAACCTGTTTTTTTAACAACGACTCTTACCCCTCTCTTATAGCCGAAGAGTTCAATCATATCTTTTACACGGGTAATGGTGCGGTTGGTAAAATAGTTATGGCTGCTGCCTCTAAACATCTTACACCTGTCACCTTGGAACTGGGTGGAAAATCGTAAGTATTTTCAAAAGGCACAAATGCGTGTACGACCATGTGTAACTTACACGGTACTCTTCCTTTTTAAAATAGTCCAGCTTTTATTGCGCCAGATGCTAATATCGAAGTAGCTGCTAGTCGTATCATGTGGGGAAAATATTATAATGCAGGCCAGGTAAATTACAAGTTTTCCTGATTTTAAAGTTTAAACTAACATTATGTGTAATAATAGACTTGTGTTGCACCTGATTATGTGTTAATCCTGAAATCTCAAGCAAATCAATTTATCGAAGCTTGTAAAAAAGTGCTTATTGAAAGATATGGCCAGAATCCCCAGGCATCGGATTCTTACTGTAGAATTATCAGTGAGCGTAGATTTGATGCGGTAAAATCATTTATTGATAATGTGGATGATTCAAGAATTATTGTCGGTGGACAAACCGATAAAAAGGATTTGTATGTCGCACCCACCATCGTATATCCTGTTGCTTCTGATGAAACTGGATTAATGCAAGAAGAGATATTTGGCCCTATCCTTCCCATTGTACCTGTTGAAGATATGGATGAAGCCATTCGTATTGTGAACTCAAAGAATACACCCTTGACAATCTACATATTTACTGAAAGTAAAACCTTCCGCGAAAAAAGTACGTTTAAAAAATTAAGTCGGAAAAGAATTACCAACTAACGTAATCGTTTTCCATCTAGTTTTGGATAAAACTCAATCCGGAGGTGTTTTAGTAAATGATGTACTAATGCATGTACAAGAACTTGGTATGCCCTTTGGCGGCGTAGGTGCTAGTGGTATGGGATCTTATCATGGACCTAAATCTTTTGAAACCTTCAGCCATGAACGTGCCACCATGATTAAATCCTCGGGCCTTGAAAGTTTAATGGTTGCTCGTTACCCTCCTTACAACGATAGTAAATTAACACTATTCACCATGTTGACCATTGGTTTACCCGAAACGGTCACTGGTAAAGTCAAATCTGTCTTCCAAGCTATAGGTGCTGCTCACACCGTCTTCTTCTCTTCTAACAACGATGGTAGTGATCAACCTATTAAGCTTTAGTTTACTTTCTTTTTAACCCAATTCACTTTCTTTTTAACCCTCCCAAAAAAAAAACAATTATATCCTTTATTATATTATCGGCATTTTTATGATTCATTATTATTTTCCTCCAATTCCTTTTGCTATAAATTAACATATATATTAGTCCCTATTCAATTCTTGAGTTTTTTTTTGTAAAATTTATTATTATTACCTTTGCTTGCCAGGCCTGGGCCATCTGCAAGAATTTAAGAGAACGGTTTTGAACTTCGTCATCAGCAAAGATGTAGTCAAAGTATTCTTCCCAGATAACATTATCTTCAGACGAGTCAGCAGCTCTTCTTCTCTTCTTAACCACCTTGGGCATCTTCTTTTTGACAACCTCCTTGGTTTCCTCTGTACCGTAATTCTCTTCAAATTCTTTCCATGCTTCAAGTAAGATAACACGCTAAAATAGCACAGTGTTTAGAAAAAATAATATTACTGTATAAATTTCGGGAAATTACCTCTTCTTTAAGATCCTTCTCCTTCATCTTATCATATGCCTTACTAAAGATGGTTCGAGCACGAGTGACACCTTCGCCATTTCCATCTTTATAAGGTATAGATAACTCGAATTGTGCAAAACTAATATAAACCTTAACGTGTTCAGTGCGCTCCAACAAGCGGTAATAAAGATCCCTCGTCTTTTCGTATTCCTCTTCTCCGATTTCGAAATCGATGTATGCTTTCCATAGTAGTTCTGGCATATTAAGATTGGCTTGTGAAACAGCAAGTTCAAAAATGGCGCGAGCTCTTTCAACTTCATCTAATACGTTCTTTTCAAGCTCTGCGAATTGAATCCATGCTGAACAATTCGAGGGATCATATTCAAGATACTTTGTATAGATGGTTCGGCAACGATCAAATTCTCTTAACTGGAATTCCAAATCAATATAACCCTTGAATAATTTGTTTTTGGGACATGAACCGATTGCTCTACCTAATAACTTTCTCGCTTGAGTCACTTGCATTTGTCTAATTTCGAATTGAGCGTACATCAGCCAGATTTTGGCAAATGTGAATTTTTTGTGTGGTATCAGTTTAATACATTGATCATAAATCTGTCTTGTTCGTTCC
The DNA here is from genome assembly GCA_016758985.1 of Mucor saturninus. Lineage (NCBI taxonomy): Eukaryota > Fungi > Mucoromycota > Mucoromycetes > Mucorales > Mucoraceae > Mucor > Mucor saturninus. Next base: position 183,684 of record JAEPRD010000016.1, on the reverse strand, counting down.
ATGTCTTGACTTTCGAGCTCTTCATAGAGAGCATAATTAATCCATAAATAAATATAACGTCTCCAGAATCTCTTTTCCTCGGCAGGGGGGATTTGCGCAATGGCGCGTTCATATACTTCACGAACACGAGTTGGGTCTCCAGCAGATTCTTCCAATTTGGCGTAATCAAACCAGATATCATAGTTCTTTGGACTGGCTTCGATTTCTTGTTCATACTGCACACGTCTTTTACCAATGACTACATCCTCGATACCGGCTTTATCTCCGTATTGCTTTTCGAAATTAGTATATTGGTTGTATAATGACTGTGATTTTGATTTGGGAAGACGATCTAAACCGTATTTAAAGATGACACGTGCCCGTTCAAACTGAAAGCAAAGATTAGAACTGATAGGTCATATTTACAAGCTATATACATGTAAAACGAAAAGTACCTCTTTAGCTTTGATCTCAAATTTCGCAAATGCCACGAGTAATTTCTGATCTAATTTCTCTTCTCCTAAAAACTCGAGACCGGCAGTATAAATTTCTCTACATTTGTTCAAATTGTTGTGTTCTTCCTCGAATTTTGCCCACTTAATCCAATTAGCAGGCTCAGGATGAATACTGACAAAACGTTCATAGATAGCGCGAGCACGTTGCTTTTCGTCGTAACGTAATTCCATCTTGATATAAGCCATCCAGGCATTCTCAGTAGGCTCCCATTTCATCCAACGTTCGAACACATTTCTTGCTTTAGGAACGTCGCCCAAAGTTTCTTCCATGTAGGTATATTTGTACCAGAACTGATCGACACGAGGTAGCAAAGTGGTGGCACGATCGAGCAAATTACGCGCATGGTTGACACTACGATTCTTCAACTCCATATCTACATAACGTAACCAAAGTGCATTGTTACGCCATTCAACATCTAAAGCACGCTCAAACACAGATCGAGCACGTTGAAATTCCATTTGACTTTCTTCCCAAGAGGCATATTTAATCCAATTACTGATATTAAGTCGATTCTTACGAATGTTATCCTCAAACTCTTTACGTTTACGTTGTCTAAATTCTGACAGTTCTTCTAAATCCGCAATCTTTTGTTGGGGAATGTTATGAGTAGGTTCGAGACGACGGTCATGAGCTTCACGCAAGATTTGTTCGGCTGTAATCTGAACAGGAGCAGCGCTCTTGTTTTTAACCTGATGAAACAAGAAATATATGTTTAGCAAAAATTATAACCAGTTCACCATATTACATTATTTTACCTTGGGGGGTCTAGGGTTCTTTCCGAAACCACTTGTTGTCTCTTTAGGATCCATTATATAATTTAATTGACACGTAAAAAAAGATGCAGCTTTTTTTTCTGGGTTCAAGGCTGGCTTTTCCACCTGCAACGGTGTCGGCGCTTTAATATGTAAGCCACTGCCTAAAAAAAACGTCATCGTTTAAATTGATGCAAAGATTGACCCACGAAGGGTAATCTACAACTCACTTCACAGATTGTCACATACTTTTTTTTAATTTTGCATGAAAGATTGTGCGCCTGGTTATGTTTCTTTTTTTCTATAAAAAGTCATAACATATCTACTTGATCCAGCATTCGGTGATCAAAAATTGGAAATGTTCAATGAACTTTACCAATATCAAAGCTGCCCTAACAAAGTAGTTGGTATTTATTCTATGTCAAATGATATCATGTTAAAAAAATCTTGGATCCGAGTTTATGACTATAAATTTGCTAAATATTAATTATTCCCTGTCCAACATCAATGTGCTCGTATCTCCCAATTGTACTTCAAACAGCCTGTCTGTTTACAGTGTCATACACCTGAACTTGCTTGCCAGCTCACTATTCGACCTATCGATCGTTATGGCAAGCTCTTGGATGCTTCAATTATTTTTTTTGGGTATTCTCGTTATTCCCCAAACTATGGGTCTTGAAGTGTTTATGGTTCCTGGTAAAGGACCTGTGTTCCCTGCTCCTTTAGATACACCTGCCGATTTCTTTCATTTGACTGAAAATGTAGACGTCGAAAAGGAATTAGGTTATGTATATCAAGCCATTACTTTAATCCATCATAGACTTGAAGGACGTGTACCTTTGTATGGTTTTATAGGAACTCCTTGAACTTTGATGGCTTATATGATTGAATGTGGTGGAAGTTAGACTTTGCATAAGGTCAAGGGCTGACCATGGAAGTATCCAAGGAATATCATGCTTTATTACAGTGTATTACTGATATTGCCATTGAATTCTTGGTGGTTTTAGTAAAGGTATGTCGGTATATGAGTTAAGAATTTTAAAAGAGATGAAGTAAACGGTTTCTTTTTAGTTTGGGCAGGACGTATGGCCATGTTGCTGAAATTGATCGTGATTATTGCATGATAATTTCTTGTTTTCAGGAAAATAATCAAAAAATTGAAAAAGGTCAGAGGTATTACTTGATGGGATTCATGTACGAGATTAATGGAGATGAAGTCGTAGAAGATTACTTATAAGACTTAGATTTATATCCAAAGCAGTTGAATATGGCTGTGTAGATGTGTATGTTAACATTGGCTCTTGCCTTATAATGGTGAAAGTGTGATTACACCAAAGAATACGATTATTTTCAAAAAGGGCGTCTATGATGGCAAATATGCACAGCCAAGGATATAAAGGGGAAGTTAATCTCAGTGAGGTTTTAATAGATCGTTATAGAAAAGCATTAGAAGGTGTCTATGATCTTGCTTAACTAAAATAGAAAAATAATGAAGTAGTTACCAATGAAGCGTGTATTTCTAAATTGTCAGAATAGCTAAGACATTCGTCTTACTGGCGTGAGCCCTATCTACCATATTTTTGGTATTGATATTACGTACTAAACCGGATATCATCTTTTATTGTCGAAAACGAGTTGGTAGTATCGAGGCCAGACCAATCCAGACAAAAATAAAGTGACAGTTTCAACTATCTGGGGAAGATATATAAATTAGCATGTTTATAGATTGAGTCGTAAGCTTGCTACGTCGGTGTACAAGTTAAATGGCCAGTGTATATGATAACTAATGGTAGTGTATCATTAAAGATCTGTATGCCAAATTGGTATCCGTTCTACTTAACTTGTGCCTTTGTATTTAAGTAAGACTCATATCAATTAATACTCAGAATTTTATAGCTTTTTAGCTTGACATAATTTGAATGCAAAAGTCTTGGAAAAAAAATCTGGCAAGGTAATAGTATACCCAATTTCTTCCAATAAATTATGTACAGATTATAGAATAACTTAAGGAATTTGCTTGTATTACAGTTAGCGCAACACTAAAGGGCGGTTTTTTAAATAAAAGGCGGTTTTTAAAATTCTCAATAGGCGGTTTTTTTTTCCAAAGGGCGGCTATTGTATTCTCAAAGGGCTCTTTAGTGTTGCGCTGACTGTACTGTGCTTCCATTCTCAATATACCAGATGCTTTTGATACTTGTGTCAGGGTAAATTGCCCAGAAAAAGGGGACAGACTTGGTCACATGTTTGAAGCTAATTAGCCCAGCTGCTTGAAAATTAATTTCCCCGTAATTTGATCAGCTTCTTGTCAAAATGATTCTATCTAGGTTAAATTCGATACGACTCTACATATAAAGCTTATAAATGGATTTTATATTTATTTGAAGCAATGATAAGTACATATTTAATTATTCTTATGATGAGGGAAAGGGCCTAAGATACACAAAGTTATATTACATTAATTTTTTTCGATTTTGAGTTGTTGTTGCATAACAATAATATTGCTTTTGAACAGCTCAGAAGGGTTATTTGTCTCTCTCTCTCCCGTCCACACTGTTTATTTTTTATCAACAAAAAATTTCTTTAACGATAGAGTGGATCTTTATGATTATATAGGGGTGTGGCAATAACTGACAAAAGCTTTATAGAGGTACTATCAATTGCTAGCTTTTATTTTATTTTTTTTTTACAAGAAAAAAGAAAAGAAAAAGAAAATGGATTCTTAATGGTATGAATTCAATTTTTTTTTGTAATGTTTCGCTCGAAGACGATGTTGTTGGCATATTTGGGAGGGGCCTTCTCTCCAAACAGTTATCAAACCATGCAATGTCATTTTCATTGGATTTATTTTTGGACGAAATGATTTCAAACACTTCCTTGACAATTTCGGAGCACTCCCAGGTAGAAAGAATAACTGGTAAGACAGTAGGTCCAAACTAGTGTTCGAACTTTTCGATCTTGAACCGATCTTGCGCCAGTTCGAACAAAGCTCGAACCGAGTTTTTATACTCGAGTATGCGCCACTTTATTTTTATTCGAGCGAGCATCGACCGAAGCTCGCTCGAGAGTTTCGATCTTTATTCCGAACACTAGTCCAAACTGATCCACAAAGTTGCTAATCGCCAACGTCTTTCATCTTGAAACACGCGAAATGTACTTGGTGGGTCTGTTCAACTCAATCAGCGTGCTTGACAAGCCAGAATGAATAAATCCAACAGTGCGAATCGCCTCTGAACGATGATCAAAGTTGATTTCCTTGAGTAAAGAGTCCAACATGTCTTTCAGTACACGTGGTAGCTTGTAGAAGCCTTCATTCATAAAATTTGTACCAGATTCATCCTCAATCTTTGACTTGGCTTCACTAGCACCAAACTCCAAAGGGGCAGTATGTTTATTGTTGAATTGTCTAAAAATTAAGTCGCACTTGTGACCATACTTAGATCGACTGATTTTTGAAATGGATCCAATGGTTATTGTGTTATTCTTTCTTTTCTTAGTCCCTAGACAAGCAGACTCACCACCGACAGCCTCAATATCCTCTAAGCACACTGTTGTAGTTCAAAATAATTATTTATTTTTAAGAAAACATGTAATGTTCTATTGATTTTCAATCAACCTAGAAGGTAAACCAAAGGTTTATAGAACATTACATGTTTAGTTAAAAATAAATAATTATTTTGAACTAAAACAGTGTCCTAATTTATCGAAACAAGATTCGGCCATTGACCAAATGTGGGTTTGATACCATCGTTCGTTATGAGGCCTATTCATACTACCATCTTCGTATTCTCGAACGAGGGAAAAGATAACCAGAGTGATTCAGTCCTTATCAGCGCTTTCTTCTTTGTTGTAGTCAGAGTGAAAAGTGTGATTATTTTCTAAAGCAGTTCGAAGCTTAGCTGTGCTGTCTTGGTTGTATTGATTTAAAATGGCTATGCGCGCACTATAAATAGCAGGGACTACACTGTAAATAGCAGGGATCAGACTGTAAAAAATTTCCAAAGAAACTGGAGGTTTTGGAAAGCTTTTCTTTTTACGGTTTATGATTCCTTGGAGTTCTACTTCAGTAAATACATTGTAAGAGGTGTTGTTCTTGTCGTATGGGTCAATAATCAATGGTCGGCTCGAATGATCAGACTCACACTTCAAACCAAACATAAAAAGCTCATCATCCACACATTTACCAGTTGAAAGATACCATTTGCTGTTTTGATTTAATTTTTTAAACATGTCTTCAAATGGAATGTTATGTTCATCAACTGTATCATTTGCAGGTTTCAATCTTATCTTCTTCAAAATCATCGATACCCTCTCTTGTATTGTTTATATTATAATCTTCATGATTAATACTAATTTCTTGATTTTTATCAGCCTGATTAATTGTTTCAGAATCAGCCTCAATCAATTTAATTTCATCCCCAATTAGCTTATTTCTAACGGTCAAGGAAAGGTATTTCTTATTTATCATGAGCTTCTGCCTGGTCTTCAAGTAAAAAAACTGTCTCACCAACGTAGTATCTAGCAGCTAAACATAATTTTAATAATCAATACAAGCTTTAGAAAAAAAAAATACGCGTACTTCTCTTGGTTTCTTTTGGTGCTTCCTGGCCCACAGAATAACCTCTCTCTTTGTATTGTGTTTCAAATTCAAGCCACCAATATTGATCAAAGCTCCTTCAAGTACACATAAGCAAGAGCACCAATCTTCACACTTCGAATTCTTAGCAAAGGCAAGCGCTTGGAACGTTGTATCTGGTTTCCAGTTGTTTAGAATTAGTGTTCGGAATAAAGATCGAAACTCTCGAGCGCGCTTCGATCGTGTTCCAGTCGAAGCTCGCTCGAATGTGTTTCTTTGAAGATCGAACTCGCTCGAGTTGATGGTACATTAGGAGAGTCTTTTCTCTTGGTAGCTTTATTTATATACAAAAATTAGCTTGTGGTACATTGGAAATGTATATATTGTTTCTTTTCTCTTACATGTTCTCTTAGGGGTTAGAGTGGTTGAGCTTTCCTTCGCACTATCAGATTTGACCTTTTCCAGCTTTGCACGTTTCTTGAGGATAATGAATTTCTCTACCTCGGGGTAAATAGGTGTACGTGTCATTAGTTAATTGAAAAGAAGTAAAAAGAGTTCAAGACAACTTTTTTTCAATCAAGTTCAAAACATCGTGCCACAAAGCTTAAACCTGATAAATTTTTTAAATTGCGATGCTGACCTATATCACCTTTGTTTGTGTCCTGCAATTTTTTTATTGGCGCAATCTAATTTCGTTGACTGTAATGAAAGGAGTAGAGATGTTCCTATTGAACATTTATAGTCTTCCATAAATATCTTCCTTAGATACTTGTATAAGAGAGTTATAATTGTTTTGACCAAAAATTGGGTCAAAGTGTTTGTAAATAGTAGGCAACATGTTTTTTGGAAAGACTAGGAATTAAAACATGATCTAACATTGATGCTTCGTAAGATTTATAATGTGACAGTATGTTTAAAGCTTGTAGAAAACAGGCTATCTTTGTTTTCAACGCTCAGGTTCGAGATTCTTACTCGTGTAAATGATCGTAAAATAATATAAACAGAAGAAAAAATCCCGTTAACGTATAATTATAACTAGTTTTCTCATATTCAATTTTGTCATAGCGAAAGTAGATATTTAGATCGATTAAGTATTTCTCTTATTCTATCTGAATATATACATATATTTACGTCAGTCTGAATTTTTTTTTTTAGGTCTGTCTGAAAATAAGTTTTCCTTGTCTGAATTTAAAGTGCTAATAGTTCCAGAAAGGTAACTGTGATTAAATAACAAAAACAAAAACAAAATAAATTGAACCGTGTTTATTTAACATATCTTGCACACATGCGCACCGACTTCTTTGTTACGATAGAGGCACTAAATAGAGTAACTATCCTCTGTACTCTAATCTATAAAAAAATAGGAAACTGAAAATAACGTGGGGAATTCAAAAAAAAAAAAAAAAAAAGATTCGTCATAAAGTATGACTTATATGCAATATGAAAATCTGATTGGACAACGTAATAATAGGCCAGAAGCTGATTTTATACGTTGATTGGCCAAATGTACCAAACTGGTCATAACCTATGAAGAACGTAAAAAAATGCAAGGCGATATAAATTAAACTTTTTTCTCCATTTCTCCCAGTTTTCTTCTTTATTATTTTATTATATTAAAAGAAAAATGGCTACTACCGATAAACTTATTATTTTTGACACAACCCTTCGTGATGGTGAACAGGTAAACCACGATATTTTTTTATTATGTATATATGTAATTGACACATTTTATACAAAAAGTCCCCAGGTGTCACTTTAAACACAGAAGAAAAGATTGAGATCGCCAAACAACTTTCTCGTCTTGGTGTGGATGTTATTGAAGCAGGTTTTCCAATTGCTTCGATTGGTGATTTCGAAGCCGTACAACGTATTGCCACTGAAGTAGGCTCTTTGATGGTCGGCAGAGAAAAGATTGGTCATCCTGTGGTAAATATATTTAGATGCCACGGCGGGAAATAATTTTATGAGAACAACCTTTTTTCTAATTATACATTTATGTCATAGACAATTTGTGGTCTTGCTCGTTCTACACCCAACGATATTAAACGTTGTGCTGAAGCCATCGCGCCTGCCGCTCGTAAGCGTATTCACGTTTTCCTTGCCACCTCTGATCTTCATCTTGAACACAAGCTCAAGATTGATCGTGAAGAATGTATTAAGCGTGCTGTAGCTGCTGTCACACTTGCGCGTTCTTTTGTGGACGATGTTGAGTTCTCACCTGAAGATGCTGGTCGTTCTGACCCTGATTTCCTTTGTAAAGTGCTTGGTAAGGTGATTGAAGCCGGTGCAACTACCCTCAACATTCCTGACACCGTTGGTTATAATATGCCTGAGGAATACGGAAGTTTGATTGCTTATCTCGTCAAGAATACACCTGGATCCGAAAAGGCTATTTTCTCTACTCACTGTCATAACGATCTTGGTTTAGCTACTGCTAACACATTGGCTGGTATCAGTAACGGTGCACGTCAAGTGGAAGTCACGATCAATGGTATTGGTGAGCGTGCTGGTAACACAGCTATGGAGGAGATTGTCATGGCTATTCATACCCATCCCAATTACTTCCCTGTTCATCATACTGTCAACACCACTTTAATCTATCGTACCTCCCAAATGGTTTCTACTTTATCCGGTATGATGGTTCAACCCAATAAGGCCATTGTCGGTCGTAACGCCTTCCTTCACGAATCCGGTATTCATCAAGATGGTATTCTCAAGAACAGACAGACGTACGAGATTATTAGTGCCGAGACCGTAGGTGTGACTGATATTTCTTTGGTTCTTGGTAAGCATTCAGGTCGTAACGCTTTCCGTGAGCGTTGTAAGGAGTTAGGATTTGCCGATGTCTCTGATGCGGATTTCCAGACTGCGTTTGATGGATTCAAGGCACTTTGTGATAAGAAAAAGAATGTAAATGACGCAGATATTCTCGCTATTCTCAGCAACCAAATCAGTGCTCATGTTGGAAGTGCTTATTACACCTTGATTTCTACACAAGTGGTGGCTGGTGCTGATACCACCTCCATGGCCAGTGTCAAACTTTTTGATGTCAAGGCAGAGAAGGAAATTTGTGATGCTGCAGTTGGTACCAACGGTCCCGTAGATGCCATCTTTGAGGCTATCCAACGTAGTGTGGGTCGTCGTTTCCGTCTTACCAAGTTTGATATTAGTGCAGTGGGTGAGGGTAGTGATGCCCTCGGAAAAGCCGAGATCCAAGTCATGGTTGATCCTGCTACTACAAATACTCAAGATTCTCGTCTTACCAAGGCTGCTTTCTCTTCCAGCATTGCCGATATCGATATCATTGCTGCTGCCGCCAAGGCTTATTTGGGTGCTATTAACAAGCAATTAGTGTGGGAGAATGAATTGGCTGCTGGTACTGCCAGAAGTCTTGGTGAAGAACGTCAAGTGGATGTTTAAAAATCTATCATTAAAAAACATACATTTAATCATTTGTAAATAAATATCTCTTTCATATACAACTACACACGACATAACTTTTTCTTTGTTTAACTTTACATTCCTATTTTATCAAGCGATCAACCATGCCACTTACATACATTACAAATCAAGCCGTTATAGTGGTTTGTGGTTTAGCAGAGCATGCCAGATGAACGGGCACTCGAACCAGTATAGAATTGGGCATTATAGAACAATTGTTGTTACGATAGTAAAAGAGCAACTTCCCATACAATATTGGGTGCTATCAGCACAATGGGGGCAGTAGACATTAAGCTTATAGTAGCAGAGAAGCCCGAACAACGTAGAATTGACGGTGTTGGACAAGAAAAGAAAGCGTATACCAAATTTTATAAAATCAAAAGGCACCACAACAGGTCACAGTTTAAATTTTATAAGATAAAATGGATAAAACCCCTCATATCAATGGATTTTATATTGTTATAGACAATGCACATATTCATACACATAAAGATATTGACAAACTGTTCACTTTAAGAGGCTATAGAGGCATATACCTCCCCCCCCCCATATTCAACCGAGCTAAACCCAATTTAGCAATTATGGGTTGTTGTAAAGATCAAGGTCAAGAGGGGCACACTTTCTGATGATTAAGATCTTAAGACAAGAACTGTAGATGCATACAACATTGCTCCTATTCAACACGCTAAAGCTTTTATACAGCACTCATGTAATCAATTAGAGAAATGTAGAAATAAAGAACCCTTATAATTGTGTAAGGTAATTGCATAACAATATTTTTAAAAATCCGACCATCATTTTCAATTGAGGATAGACGCACTGTAACAACAACACGGAGCTTGTTCCTCTTCCTTTCCAATATGTCAAACTTGTCTACTGGTAAAAAAAATAGCAAAGAAAAAAAAAAGGCTTTATGGCTTACGAAAGACCCTATTTATTAGCAATAGACGTGTACATTCGTAAGAACACTCTTCAATCAAGTTTGACAGGATTCTTGAATGACGATCAAAAAAATAAAGCGCTCCTTGTTCAATGGTTTGAAGTGTACACAACTTTGGAACAAGCAACAAGCGAACTTGTAGCTATGTTTCTACACACCTATAACACTGTCTGTCCCGACAGCACGACGAAAAAACCTAACACACTTGTCGATCTCGGTGTCTTATTTGCAGAAGCCGAGATGAGGAAGACTATTATTAAAGGAAACATGGGAAATATTATCGCGTCAGCACATACTACAGGGATACAAAAAAAGCAAAGACTTGTTGATGGGGAAGATATTGTTCAATATATCGGAAATGACACATCTCTCAACAGGCCCAATGCAATTACTCCTGCTAACGCGATATCGGACGTTGCTTCCTCTTCTACGGCTACGGTGACATATACGGTTACACCAGCAGAGCGTCCTCATACTGGCGATTACATCTTAGCAAATAAGTTTAACATGACTAAAGCTTTAAAAGCTTACATCGAAAAGTGCAAGAAGAAAATTGAAGGCATGAATTACATTGAGCTGATGTAAATATTTTGACAGTTATAGTGGAACACATGAACTGCTTATTAACTGGGCTATTTTTTATAGGGCTTTATGTAATGTTGTATATCTTACACAAAATGCATGTCCTGTAATCATGAAAGACATTGGATCTAGTAATTTGGATATGTTAAAAAAAGAACTCTATGACAAATACATGAATAAAAATATTAAAGTCAATGACAGCCTATACATGGATTTGGTCTCATTATTTCGTGTAGGTGTCATGAAACTGTAAATCCATGTCTTTTTAACTATTAACAAACATTCTACTCATTGCAGGATATGGATAGTGAAGCTTCGCAAAAAGAGAATAATCAAAAAATCAAAGCACTTTTTAAGAATTCTTTAGAAGAAGACGGCGTTATGTGTGATGTTCTTATAGAAAGGTAAATATACGATAGAGCTATAGTCTATTTGTAACTGATTTTCTCTCATAATTGATAACCTCAATAAGCTTCCGTACTGCAACGCAGCACACCAGCTTGGAGAATTGGAACTCTGTTCAAGATACTTTGATCCATTGCTTGCACCGATATTTCATGACCCTGAGATTGGTCAACAATTAGTATGGTACATGATGAAATTTTTTCCGCATAATGGCACAATTAAACAAAGCTAATTGCTTTTTTTAGGATCAGGGGGGATACCGACTACCAATTATCAGAAGTGCGTGAAGAAGCAGAATTCTTAAAGAAAATTGCATGTGATATGAGCCAGCGTACTACTTTGGGCTTGTGTAGACAAAAGCCAACCGAACAAGGCGATGTTGTTCTTGCAGATTGGAATGACAGACTTTACTTGGCCAATTTCACAAACGGGTTGGTCTCAGCAAAGGATAACAAGTTTGCGATATGTGTTCAGACAGATGGTAAAGATTTTTTATTTCTTTTTTTAACGCCAAATTTTGATTTTCTACTAATTTTTACAAAAAGGTCTCCAATGCTGCTTTTATAGTTTGCACGAAATTGCTTCTGGTGTCACCGTTATGCTTGACTTACTAACTTTTGATGTTCCCCAGAAAAGATGTGGAGTTGTCAACTTGTTACCAATACTCGATCAACTGAAACGCATATACTGCTTGAATAAAATGAAGTATGCACCTCTTCATTCCGTGTCTAATCCTTTAAAAGAAACAGCAGGAACTTCTATTAAAGAAGCAGCGGAAAATGAAACGTGTGAGCTCAATAAACGGAAGAGAAAAATTGAGCGCGTTTAAATATGTTATTAGCGTAGAAGTACTTCTTCATTACGAATTTGCTTTAAAATAAATAAAATACGCAATTTTATAGATATAAATACTCGTGTCAAACCTATAATAGACTGCATTCATTCAAGAACTGTATATCGTGGTGTAAAATTCCCTGTGCAGACAGCTAGCACTGTATGGACCATCTGTAATCCAGCAAAAAAATAAAATAAACAGTCATTTCCATAAATATCTGATTTTGTTTATTTTCATAAATTCTCTCTTTTTTAACACATAGAAAAAAAAATGGTCGCTTATGGTGGAGGTAATATACCCCTTTTTTCCCCTATTGATTAGGCATGCTAGACTGTTTAACTGACACATTTTAAACAGACGAAGTCAATGCTCTTGTTCTTGACGTTGGATCAACCATGACGCGTGCTGGTTATGCAGGCGAGGACACCCCTCGTGTCATGTTTCCTACCAGTGTAGGCTACCTGGAAGAGAACCCAGATGTGGTCATGGCCGAAGAAGATACCGAACCACAACCATCTTTGTCGAAAAGAAAATATTACATTGGTGACAATAAAATCAACAAGTTCAAAAGCAACATGGAAGTCAAGAATCCAATGCACGACGGCATGGGTATGTGTACATCTTGATTACTACCTCCCTTTATATATATTTATATCTAATGGAAACAATGCTTTAAAATGCAAAATTATAGTGGAGGATTGGGAAGCCATGGAGCATATTTGGGACGCAGCATTGAACGACATGTTGAGAATCGATCCCGAAAATCATCCATTGTTATGTACAGAACCTGCTTGGAATACAAAAGAGAAGCGTGAAAAGACGATGGAATTAGCTTTTGAAAAGTTTAGATTTCCTGCTTTTTATCTCGCCCAAGACGCCGTGATGACAGCGTAAGTGTGTGTATATGTGTGCGTGTTGACTACAGCAAGTAATACAGATTTTTCCTTGCAGGTTTTCAGTGGGAAGAGCTACAGCGCTTGTGCTTGATTCAGGCGGAGGTGTGACAAGTGCTGTACCTGTCTATGATGGATTTGTATTAAAGAGGGGCATATTACATCAGACCGTAGCGGGCGATACCTTGGCCGATCAAATCAAGAGACAACTGAAAAAGGATTTGGATTACACCATTACTCCTCATTACAAAATCGCCAAAAAGAATCCCGTACCTTCTGATCAACAACCCGATGTCCAGTTGCGTGATTTACAAGGCATCACAGAGAGCTTTAACGACTACCAAACAACGGTACGTTTACAGAAAAGAATCTATTCTAAAGTACTCATTTTTTTTTTTCGGTCTTGTATAGAGAGTTGTGAATGAATATAAGGAAACGGTTTGTGAAGTCTCTGATACGACATTTGATGAAGAGTAAGTTATCATTCATACATTGAGAAGGGCCTCACACGGAAAATTAACATGTTTGATGGTTAGAATTTTAGGCTCGAGGTCTAAGAAATCATTTGAATTTCCTGATGGATTTAATCATGCCTTTGGATTAGAGAGATACAAGGTCCCCGAGACCCTTTTCCAACCTCACATTCACGACGAAATTACCACTGCGCAAGAGGAAGAAGAGCGAACAGAAGAAGCAGGCGTGGAACCCAAGAATAAATTACTTGGTGTGCATGATATGGTCTTTAACAGTATCAATCACTGTGATATCGATCTTCGACCTCTTTTATTCAATAATATCGTGGTCACGGGTGGAAATACATTGTTTCCAGGTTTTAATGAGCGTTTGAATTATGAGTTGCCCTTGAAAGCGCCCGGCGTAAGTATAATTTTTTTTTTTTACATGTACGAATCTATGCTAAAACGCATGTGGCTATTTTTTTTTTTTTTATGTAGAGTAAAATCAAGATTCATGCGGCGGGTAATGCAACAGAACGTAAAAGTAGTAGTTGGTTGGGTGGATCTATATTAGCTTCATTAGGTACATTCCATCAATTATGGGTGTCGCGAAAAGAGTATGAAGAATTCGGTGCTTCCATTGTTCACAGAAAGTGTTGATTTTTATTGAAAAAAATAAAATCAATAATAAATACATATAAAAAAAAATAAAAAAATATATGTGACAAGAGATGGGAAGAAAAGGAGGGGGAAACGGAGGCGAAAAGAGATGTGATTATTTACAGTGCATGTGTGTGTGTGTGTGTGTGTGTGTATGAGATTGATATATTTAAAATGGAGGATCATATAAATCATTTAACTTTTGTCTTTTACTTTGTTGTTGAGGAGGATATTTTTGTTGTACAGAAGAGGACCAGACGAGTTTCCTGTTATCAATGGGTTGCCAGTAATTAGAGTCGGCGGTGGTGGTGGTTGGGGTAGCTATAGCAACCGCAGTGGCAGTACTGCTAGTGACGGCAGTGGTGACTGTACTACTGCTACTTGTGGTCGTACGATTCGATGTGTTCGTGGGAGAGTGGTTTGTTGGTGAAGAGGAAGAGGAAGAAGTAGAAGGGGTATCCGCAATGGGTGTATTATAAGGGTAAGTATTCGTGTTGTCATCTAATAATGGGGTGATATTTGCTTGTCCTAAGCCTCCTGATGATGAAGATGATCCTCTGGGAATAAGAATTTCATCCGCTGTTGTTTGTTGTCTTTTCATGATTTTAAGATGGGCACAGTGCTTTTCAAGAATATCATACAAGGTGCTTTTCGAAAAGGGTTTTGGCAAGATATCGTTCATACCAATACCAATATATTCCATAATATCATTGTGGGTGAAGTTAGATGTCATGGAAACGATGGGTGTTAGCGAATCATAGCGTCGAATATTTCTTGTTGTTGCAATACCGTCCATTTTAGGCATGACGATGTCCTAAAAATAAGCTGGATAAGAAAGATTTTTTTTTTTTTTTTTTCACACAAAAAAGTTATTTACCATCAGAATCAGATCGTACTTTTCCAGACTCATCTTTTGAAGTGCTTCCAAGCCATCCTTGGCAAGATCGATGGAGCAACCAATCATATTCAACATGCGACCACTCACATCTCTATAGACGGAATCATCATCTACAAGTAATACACGTGGCGGAGTAGTCCAACTAGCGACCATCTTCTTTTTACCTTTAATGTCGTCGGAAGGTGGAGTAGGCACATGTTCTTCTTTTGCATTGAGTCTATTTAGCTTATAAACAGTTAGACCACCATCCGCTCCCTTGACGGTGGACCCAATTAAACTTCCTCCGTTTAATTGGGCAGCAGCAGCGGCTATGGACGCCGTATCAATTGAACTTTGGGGCGGTGTAGGTAAAAAGAGGTCGGTCAGAATACTTTCGATCGGAATTGTCGACTGTTCTGTCCAGGTGGAAGTGGTGTCTTCTTCTATTTTGACGGCTATAAGATGAATGGATTTAGTATAAAATATAGGTGTAATACTTAAAATACAACTCACTAGGCTCAGGTGGTGGTTTGTTATTGACAGTCAGCTTGAGACATTCGCGTATGATTTCGTCCTTCTTTTTCAGGTTTTCTTGAAATCCCGAAAGTTCGGCCATGATGAGTTTATCATTCTGGTCCATTTTATTGACGGTGGCTTCTAATTCAATTTGAGATTGTTTGAGTTGATTGACTTGAGACTGAAGATTTCTGGTTAATTTTCTTAGATCAGCCAATGTATTTGTCGGTTCGTGTCCTCCGATGACAGGTGAGTTTACGGCGGGAAGAATGGGAGAAGGAGATTCTGTGGATGAATCCACCAGTGTCTTTTTCTTTTTTCCCGGTGTCTTTCTCTTGATTTCTTCAAGCAGGTCTTTTCGATCTCTTTTGAAATTGGCGTGTTCAAACTCCCAAGTCTAATTATTATTAAAAAGGGGGCGGGGCATGTTAGTTATACTATTGTAATCACGATCATTATTCGTACCTGATCACCGTATAGTTTCTGAGTTTCGTCTGCATTACTTCGTATCTTGTGGAAATCATACTTGTTTAATTGACGTACAAAACTAGCAAAATTACAGTGTTTAAAGTGTTTGGGCAAAATTGACTTTGAAAATTCGTTGGTGTCTTTCACAAGAAATGTCGTGCCTGAAGGGTCCCAACAAAAGACGTCCTTGAAGGCCTTGTTTTCTAGCATTCTTTTTTATACATATGAAAATAGGGTTAGCGTCACCTGACTTGCATTTTTTTTTTTTTTTTATCTGTACCGAAATAGCTTTTGAATAAAGTCAGGTACAGCTGAATTGCTTGATTCACTAGAGTTCTTACCGCCATGCTTCATGGCTTTTTTAGATGAAGTGGCCTTAAACTCTTTATGTTCCTCCATTTCAGTTTTCAGTATATGTGTAATATATGTAAATAAAAAAATCAAAAAAAAAAAAGAGGAAAGGGAAAAATAAAAAAAAAAAAAAGGGAATTATTAAAAATAAAGGTTTTTTTTTCACACCTTTTTTTTTATACCTTACCTTATTAGGTCAATCAACGTCACTTGCTTTGAGTGCATTTCTGACTGAGTTTAATATTTCTGCAAAGTTGCCAAAAGGTCCGACAATAGCGTGTTCTTCTACACATTGCAATTGCTGTGAGTGTCCCAATGATGAAACGAAATGAAGGCAAGATCGAACCTTAACAGTGTCATGCTTTGGTTTGCATCTTTGACCCTATGATATCATTTATTTTTATTCTATGTGATATCTTCAGAAGCCGAAGTCATTTCCATTTGCTGGATAGTCTATGTCTACATACACTGCGCCATGTGACCCTCTTCTTCTCTCTCTCTCTCTTTTTAAATCTAAAATTCCCAAAAAAAGTTTGTTTTTTTTTTGCACACAAACTTTCCCTGTCATGGTTGAAGCTAGTATTCCTCGCTACTATTCATTAGAAGAAAAAGAATATGTGGCACCATACTACTCTGTCCGAAACGATTATAAGAAATATCAAGCGGTGAATACACCCATCGTCATCGACAATGGTATACATCTTTTCCCATTTCTCTTTCTTTTGATATTAATCCCCTTTGTAGGCTCTAATCAGTGCAGAGCTGGCTGGTCTTCCGAGAAAGGCCCTTCCAGTAAAGTTGCCATTAGAAACGCGCGCCTTTCATTGCTTTAACCCTTTTTTGTGCTTTTTTTCTTTGTAGTGATCTTTGACAATGTCGTTTCGAAATATAAAGACCGTAGATTAAACGAAAACGTATTAGCTGTCGGTATGGACGCATTAGCAGATCCTGCTGCTAAATCAAACGCACGTTCTCCATTTGACGCCAACGTTGTGTGTGATTTCGAAAAGATGGTACCCCCTTCTAGTCTTTACTTTTGTGTGTTCGCCCCTCCTTTTTTTAACAATTTTTTTTTTTTTGTCCAGGAAACGATTTTGGACTATATATTCGTGGTATTGGGTGTCAATGCATCTACTGTCGCCCATCCAATTGTCTTGACTGAAGCACCTTGCGTACCTCAATACAGTCGCACACGTAAGCTTATAAACACATAATTATAAACAAAAGGGAGGGGAACAAACAACTAATGAACAGCCTAGACATGACCGAGCTTTTGTTTGAAGGCTATAAGGTGCCTTCTGTGGCATACGGTATTGATTCCTTATTCAGTTATCATGCCAATGGTGGATCAATGGACGATGGTGGTATTATTATTTCCTCTGGCAACTCTACCACACATGTCATTCCCACTTTAGGTGGTAAAGGTGTTCTATCAAAAACAAAACGGTAAACAGAGTACACGAATAATACAAAGTAGATACACTAAAATCTTTGCTTTTTTCCAGTTTGGCGTATGGTGGTACACAATCGTCTGATTACATGTTAAAATTGATGCAACTCAAGTATCCAACATTCCCTACGAAAATGTCCAACACACAAGCACAAGAGTTGGTGAATCATCATGCATTTGTGGCGCGTGATTATGAAGCGAATCTGAAAGCCATCGAAAATAGGGATACGTTTGGAGAGATTGATCGTATCATTCAATTTCCTTTTACTGCACCCTTAATTGAGGAAAAGACAGCGGAAGATTTAGCAAGACAGGCCATGAAACGAGAGGAAAATTCAAAGCGGTTACGTGAAGCCGCTGTAAAATCACGATTGGAAAAACTGATTGCGCGTGAAGAACAAATGGAAGCTTTTACCAACCTGAAAAGTATCAAGGGTAGTATCAAAAAAGCAGAGTGGCTGGTAAGTGCTTCTTCAAGAATTAAGGGTACGGTGGATTTGGGACTAAAGATACTCTTTATGTATGTAGGCTCAAGTGAAAGAAGCCGGATTTAAGGATGAAGCGGATTTAGATGACACGATCAAACAGTTAGATATCGCCATTCAACGTGCTCGTAATAAAGAATTAGGGATTGAAGAGACCGAAGAAAAGGAACCTCCTCTCACTACACTTGTGCATATTCCCGATGATCAATTAGATGAGATAGACAAGAAGGAAAAACGTAAACAAAAGTTACTGAAGGCCAGTTATGATGCCCGTCAGCGAGCTAAAAAAGCCAAGGAAGAAGCCAAAAAACGCGATATCGAATTAGCTCGAATTGAGGAACAAAAACGCCTGGATGACCCTGTCAGTTGGATAGGTGAAATCAAACAAAAACGTCAACACGTCATTGATCGTTTAAGGCAACGCAAACGATTGGCTTCCGAATTAGCTGATCGTCGATCCCGTGCATCTCAACTTCGCATGAAATCTATTGCCAACTTGGCAAGTGATGCTCCTGCTTCCAAACGTAGAAGAAAGGGTAATGATGAGGATACATTTGGTCAAGACGACGATGATTGGGCCATCTACCGTGAAATCGTAAGTGGATAGAGACTATTCTTAATATTTGTATTCATTCTAGTCAAGTAGAGCCGTGATGATGAGTCGGATGAAGAGGAAGAAGATATGTCCGAATTAAACCAATACGAAACATTATTACTCCAATACGATCCCGACTTTTTACCCGAACATTCATACGAATCCATGACCTCTCCTACCAACACACTAATGCACATTTTAGCTCGTGGTATCTACCCACCTTACGACCCCACAGATATAGAACAAAGCTACCAATTACATGTGAATGTCGAACGTGCACGTGTTCCCGAAGTACTTTTCCAGCCTAGCATCATTGGCCTTGATCAGGCCGGTCTGGTAGAGACCGTGCATGATATTGTTCGTACATTTGACACAACACAACGAGAGAAATTGATGGGCAATATCTTCTTGACAGGTGGCTTTAGTCAGCTACCCGGATTGTCCGAGCGTTTACATACATCACTTCAGGGTATCTATCCTGTTCATACCAAAATTAACGTCAAGAGAGCCAAAGATCCTGTCTTGGATGCGTGGAAGGGTGCTGCCATGTTTGCTCAGGATCAAACCAAAGAACAGTACTTTGTCACAAAGAGGGAGTATGAAGAGTATGGTTCGGATTATATCAAGGAACATGGATTAGGAAATATCATTCAAAAATAAATGCGTGTAGATTTCATCCCCGTCATCATCAGATGGGGACTTTTTTTTTTTATTGTAGCTACAAAGAGACACTCCCTCTAGATTGGAGGTTTGTCTAATTGGTGGGATTTGTTTATATTTATCATGTCGTTACTGTGAACACGCATAGTAATAAGATCTTGGATCCTTTCACCCGTGTCATAATGTAATATCACTTTTATCTTCCATAAGAAACAATTGTAAAGAAAAAGCGATGCTAGAGTGGTGCCTTTCTTGGCCGCATTACATGCACTGTCCTGGTTCATAATGCAGAAGACTGGTACATGTATTTAACCACTTTGTCTCTTTCGGATTAGTTTTTGCATGAAGTTGATAAATGATTTAGTCGGTGTCTAAAAAGGAAGTAACCCACTTGATCCCAAAAATTACAGTGTTGTTACTTTAAATTCAGACAAATGCAAATTATTTTTGGACAAACTTATATATGTTTTCAGACAGGCTTATAATTGTTTTCGGATAAACAGAAATATATTTCGGACAGCCGTAAAAAGATTTTTAGACAAATGTAAAAGATAATCAGACAAAATATCCATCCCAGTCAATACAATCTTTTGTGTCGATAATGTTACAAGGAATTTAAAGAGGACATCAAATAATTTTCAACCAACACTTCACGATTTAAGTTAGAAAAAGAGAGTGCAGATAATTGGCATGGTCTACTTGTGATGTAATGATAGAGGGGATGATATTTGGGTAGGGCATAGCGGAGGAAAAGAAGATAATGATAGAGAGTATGACATAGAAAAACGTATGGAGTTGAAAAAGAACAGGTAAGTGATCCCAGGCTATGACTACGCGCACTTTAGCGGGCTTAAAGAAAAGCGTAATCATAATAATCTATTCAATCAAACTTTGAGACAGCCAAAACTCACTCAACAAATTTTGTTTGATACGACTTATATTATAAATGATTTAAGTGATTTACATGCCTACAATTATCATACCTAGACTACTACTAATAACCTCACTTCATAACATACAGATACAATTTGATATAAAAAATAATAACTTTGGTTTGTACAAATACTTTGATAAATTAATAATGTGCAGCGGTCACATCAAATATATGTATATATATGAGCCTGATGTCGATTTAAGCAACAATTATTTCCTTTTCTTTCTTATATCCAAAACGAGATGCGTGCACCAATTTATCCAGAAATTGAAGCTTTTATACAAACGAAAAAGTTGAAAAAATATGAAAGCCAACAACAGGAAACCGCTAGTGAAACCATTAACAAACCAAGTAAGAGAGAGAAAGGTAATATAAAAGCTTTCTTCAATGTGTTGTAATAACTAAATCTTCTCAAAGGTGTAAAAAAAAAAAAAGATACCCCAGAAGAAAAAAAGGCAAAAAGTGATGCAAAAAAAGCTAGAAATGTTGTCCCAAATACATCGAATCTAGCATGTAAGTCCTGCGGTCAAAATGGCCATGCATCTGCTAGGTCCAGAGAATGCCTGAATTATAATTATACAGTGAAAAAATTGATTCAACAAAATCTGGGTTCTCAAAATCAAAGATATACTGTCTCCATACCTCCCAAGTCATTCATGTCTTCAGTAGATGAGAATGCGAATAACACGGCGGTTGAAAAAATCAAAAGTCTTTCTATGTTTTTGCGAAAAGTCGCCTACAACGCTCAGATTTTTGTTAAAAACTTTTATGTTTTGAAACATCCAAACAGTTTGCTTAATGAACTATTGAAACAAAACTTTTGGTATAGCGTATAGCGTGTGTAGAGTGGTGCACCGAAATTTATCAGTTCAAAACTTCCAATCACAATATCCGCTTATTCCACACCTCGCAGAAGTATGGGAGGAGCTTAACGGTGTTGAAGGCGTCAACTTGACAGTTGAAAAAGGCAATTTAAGTCTTTAAGGCCAAGTGGTTTCATCCGCTTGTGAGTCTATAACTACTTGTTATTACAACTATTATAAAGAGAACTTTAAAAATATTATTGCAAACTATTTTATATACATGATCCGTCAAGCATTTCATGTAAGTGTAAAACCTTGTTAAATATATACTAAAAACTTGACACCAATTATTAATTTTGTAGAAGAACATAAAAATGCCCGCAGTAAAAAAGCATATAGTATACGAACATGTGCTCAATGTAATGTTTTTTTCAGGACCAGGAACCATCAATTCAGACAATATTTCCATTTCTTTGAACACTGAAGAGCAAGAAAACATTTGTGCGTTTTTAAACCCATTGATATTGGAGATAAAGAATCGTATACCAGCATTTCCTGTAACAAAGGCAACTCTAAATAATGCTCCATTCAGCATTATGCCAGTATTTAAGCACATTCTGGAGAAATATGAATCCTTGATTGTGGAAGCACCGCTACCTTTTCCTGTCTCGCAAGTTCAAATCATCCCACAATTACAATTAGACGAGACTGATCAAGTAAATAAAAGACCAAGAAAAAACAACAACGACAACAACGGCGTAAAAAGAGATTTCCAGCCGCCTCGTCTCTTCAGTCTACTCGACCAATCCAGGAACGATTATGAAATCTGATCTCAGTTTGACATATGAGGAAGCTGGTACTGTGTCGTACCAATAGGAATGCATTCGTAATACGGTACTTATACTACATAGGTTATATGTATTATAATTGAGTGACAAGATAAGAGCAATTATATTCGTGGAATTAGGCGTCAAATACGACAAGATGTTTATTAATAGCCTGTACACAGACAGGTACACTTGTAGGATTTCTTTTTGCCGAAAGAGATACACAGAATCTCCTGCGAATGAAACTGCTTTGGAGCTACAAGATTTTAATAGTGAAGAAATAGATCGTTATTTTAGATTTTGTACAGTAGATCCCAACAGGAAATGATGCTTTTATGTCATTTTATGGTAACACAGATGTTAGGCAGCTATCACCTGCAGAATATTACAACATGAATGGAAGTACCAATCGTCTGAAGTTGGAGCAAGACAGGAAGAAAGAACAAGGTGTGTAAACAATCGAGACAAATATACCTTCTGTGAAGTCAGCAGTTGCAGATAAATATATCACGCATGTGAAATACATGATCTTACACTATTGTATTAGCAAACCCTTCATCCTTTGCACCGAGATTTTTTATGACCACGCCTAAAGAGTGGTTATGTTTGAGTTGTCTAGATTAAGTCTTACATGATTTTCCAGATGCGTCTGTACTTGTTGCTACCGAAAAGCACACATATGAGCCTCTATTTATGCCTCCATATTATTCATTTCTAATTTCAATTGAAGAGCGTTGGCCCCAAACTAAACAACAGAAACGTTGAATCCTTCCGATAAAGCAGATATTATTCCTCCACGTATTACGTAGACTGCCACCACAATTACCCGCAAAAATCGTAAGAGGTAGGTTCAACACGCTAAAACTTATTGGGACAGATGTATTTATTTAAAAAGATTTATTCAAAGCAAATCGAAGCAATACGATTCTATCTGAAAACATACGCTGTTTCCTGGTCCCAGAGAATTCCTTAGGTTGACCATCAATACTGTGCACTCGCGCTTGATCTTAAACCATTGAAAGAACCAAACCATTTTCATCAAGAAACCAACCAAGAATAAAGCCCGTCTGATGAGGATTTATTCGTACGGCAAACTTTTCTTTCCAAGCGTTTGGCAATAATTTAAGTGAAGATTGATAGTTGTAATTTTTAACAAAATACTCCATTAACGCTTACCATTTTATTATTATTATTATTATTATTATTAATGAATTAATGTAACATGTAATTGTTTGTTAAAGTACAGTTAGTTTTTGTTATCAATGGTCTTTCATATAAATGATTTAACATAATGTACAAATATCCTCAATTTTCTTCTTCTATAATAGCTAGACTTCATTGCAGTCCATATGGTAAATAGTTTCTAAAAATCCCAAGCTCCCGACCTGAGAAATTCTAGATATAAAATAACGAATTAAGAACAAAAATAAGAAATTTAATAAATTAGGTTCTTTATCTATACATATTCAGGGCTGGCTGAATATCAATCATTAGAGTAAAACCTATCAAATATACAGTAACATCATAAATTGAGCATCTCATGGTACCTTCGAGAATCTTGTTATTGACGAGCGGTCATATTATGAGATGGACTCATATTTCCTTTTTAAAGTAGCAGGAAGTAAATTACCATCGTCTCAAATTTTCTTGCATTTTTCAACATCTGGAACTTTTTTATGTTATCGGTTACTTTCATACGATAGAAGAAGTATGTTAAGGAAAAAGAAAATAGGAAGAACATAGTGTGTGAACTAGCTTTATTTGTAGGTTGATAAACAAGGGCTTATGTCAGAATGATCTAATTGATCCATAATGATAAGTACTAACACGTTGTGTAAAATTGACAGTATGAAAAAAATATGTAACATGGAGTTTGGTTTTTAAGAGCAGAAGTAGTTGGCTGATAATAATTCCTGTATCCTTCAGGATTATTGCAATAAGAGTAGCAAAGGGTTCGTTGCTAAATTGCCCAAACTAACTCGAAACACAGGCATATAAAATCTCTCCTTCCAATATACGTAAACGGGTTATTGATGGCATGCCTAGTTATAAGACTTTATTCTTTTCGACATAGTAGTAGTTCCATCATCTTTCAGGTCCTATGATTAATAACGGACTTTTTATCCACGTATTCTTGGGTCAGATCTGGTGGCATTTATCAATTTCCCATCTATCTACTTTTTGATTATAATGTTCAACACTTGAACTATTCTCTTTTAAATCTGAAAATGCTTAACCTATAATTCCTGTTTAGCATTTACAAGACTGCTCCAGCTACAAAAAACCAATCAATTGGGCATTTTTAAACGATTATCCTCTTCAAAAAAAAAAAAAAAAAAAAAAAATAACGGGAAAACGAAAAAGTTCAATGCATCACCCAGGTTCTTCCCCATGATGGTTTTTTATTGGGCATTTATACGAGACTGGCTGGATTTTTTATTTTAGTCAAACTCAAAACAGTTGGGCTCGGATGCTCGTTACGGTAGATCTTTTTTTTTTAAAAAAAAGAAAAATTGGTTCTTTCGTAGCAATATCAATTACAGCAGTGATATATTGCAATAAGAACTTTAGAACTCTGACGAGATTTACGCACCTGATGCCTAAAAACCATATCCTTTGTAAATATTGAATGTGATCGAGTTCCACGAGATGTTTGCACTAAAAACAACTCAATCCTAAGTTTTAAGGCAAAGATTAATATTTAAATAGAATGACTGTCTTAATTTATATGCTCCTCGCAATTCTGAAAGTGGATGTCGTCTTAAAATACGATTTATCTCTTCTTTTCAAGCGAATCGATATTAGCGTTTAAGGTATTATGTTTGTATCTATTAGCTTAGTTTATTAGTGAATCTAGCCTAATAACATGACTCGATGCACTCAGTCGAAATCAGTTCATGATTTCGTAACTAGGTGATTCTAAATAAATAAGAGCGTATCTGGGCTAGAGGTGAGAATTACAACCCTCGTTTTACACACTGTTATCAATGGGTTTTTTCCAAGTGTATAGACTGTTGATCTAGGATTCCCCTGATAACCTGGCTCTTTTGTTTTAGTGATTGCAGTACAGTGACATGGTATTGCTAACGAAGAAAAAGAAACAAAAAATAGTATTATTGATTGACTTTTGCCTTGTCACCAAATGCCAATACAAAAAAAAAAAGCTTCACAGCAAATCCTATATTTCATCTGAAGAGAGGTGATATCCTCGTTCATGAGCCAGCACTATCAGTAACGCTAGAAGTAGTTATTTACAAACACATGGGTTTTAAATGTCTGTCAATTATTGAAAGGATACCTCGGCACAATAAAAAGCTAGAACGCTGTAAGAAGTTTCAAAAAAAAATTTTTTTTGGGGAGGAGCGGACGGATACCAAATGCCGCAAGATAATCTATGTTTTTTTTCTTCAGCCCTTTTTTTTTGTATTACAAGTATGTTGGTTTTTGTTAAACTATAACTTTTCTCATCCAACCAAATCCTTCCTTGCATACGTGTCAAGGGGGGGAACCTTAAAATGATGAGTAAATCTCCGCCTAGAGTGTTTGTGTATTTTTTTTTTGTGTGAATAGACCAAGAAGATAAAACCCTTTAGAAACGTCGGTTTTTGGGTATTCCGTTAATTAGGAAGGGACCCCCCAAGTGATTAAAATACGCTAATATTTCTCAAAATAAAACCTGATTGAAACAAGGATACCACATTCTGATTTGACAATAAGAAAGTGTCTTGTGCTAATTTAGCACTTAAAAACCTTCAAATGGTCATAGCGGGAACAAAAAAAAAAAGAAAGTGTAATATGACGGAGGTGACGTTTTTCTCCCTTTATCATAAGGTTTTAAATAATGTGATGTGTTATTGCGTGTAAGTGACAACATCCATTGTATAAATTGAGAGATGTCTGATTTTGTGTATGTGTGAGTGAGTGAGAGTGTGCACATGTTCAATCACAAAAAGACAATTTAAAAACCGCGTGGCATAAGCACTATATACGTAATACATCTCATCTTTTTGGAAGATAACGAAAAAAAAAAAAAAGTTTAGTGCTACTTACGAGTCTAAAGACACTATGTTTTTTGACAAAGTACGGTAGTATTCACGAACGATGATAGGTTTAAAAAATAAAAATAAATAGGCATGCACAATGTACACAAAGCTAGACTATGGGAGATGGGAGGATGTGTATATTTGGTAATAGTTGACTGATTGAATTATATCTTTTTTTATTTTATTGATTATCACCATCTTTGATAACAACCTTAATTTTGCTATATAAATACCCAGGAAAAATTTAAATTTGACTTTGATTTTTTGATTCTTTTTAGTCAGTTGGTGTCCCCGGAAATTCCTTTTTCTTGATGGTCCTGTCCGTTACACTGTGCCATTGGAACATGCCGAAAAAAAAAAAAACTAGATTATCTTTCTACCTAGTTTTTGATTGGAGTAGTTTTATTGGTTAGATAAGAGCATACCCAATAAGATCATTTCTCCATTTGGAAAGTGATATTTGAGTTTATTATTTTGTATGTACGCATGTATGGGAAGTAAGCAACGTAGGGTGTATTCAGTTAAATGTAGAGAGATATGCATTCGTATGTACATAAAGTAAAACCAATGTGCAATAAGAGTGAGACATTCCCCGAAGAAAGGGGGGGGGGGTGATTGCGGGGGATGTGAGATTAATCATAAAGTTCAATGTATTTGGTACTCCGGGGTTTACTCTAAACTCCAATAGGTTATTACGATCCAAGCCATGAGTCATTTTTGAGAAAGACATATAAAGGGTGGCGTTCCTCAATTCTACTACCTTTTTTTTCTCTATTCTTTTTTTTTAAAAAAAAACTCCCTATTCACCTATCAAACAGAAAAAAACTCTTTTTTCTGTTAATCTTTGCTACTTTTTACTCTTTTCCCTTAAACTCCTGAAACCCTTTTAAAAAAACCCTTTTTTTTATCTCCCAATTAGTGTACATTTATCAGAAATTGAAATGTACGCTACTACCTTTTAAATCTCCCACTTCTCGACCCTTTGAATAGAAATTAAAAAAAAAAAAAAAAAAAAGTTAAAATGGCCTATTATTACATGTTAAACGGAAAGCACGTAGGAAACGACGTAGATTGAACCCTCATTACAAATTTAGCCCAATTACACACTATATAGAAAATATCATCAACCCAGTACAAAACTCAACTATCATGTCTTATCCCATGGACCAACAATTATTTTTCCCTACACAACAAGACCCATTGTTGTTTCAACAACAACAACAAGAAGAAGCAGCTCTCTTTAGTGATCTCTTTAAGGACCCTTCTTTAGACCAATTGCTCTCTTATTCACCAATCTCCTCACCCGGATCCTCCTCTTCTGAAACTATTGACAGTCCCACTGCTGTTCTCAATGATGGATTCTTGGATGACTTACTTACTTCTCCCTCTACTTTACCTGCTATGGATATGATGTATCATCATTTTGAACCTCTGGAGCAATTACAACCCATGCATGAAAAAGAAGAAGAAACACTCAAGCCTCGTCCATCCAAGAAGAATCATCTTCAAGGCCAATCTACCATGTCAATCAAGATTACAACCCACAAGTCAGCAAGACCTGCACGCAAATTAGAATGTTTTAATTGTAAGGTAACCAAGACTCCTCTTTGGCGTCGTACCCCTGATAGACAACATTCACTTTGTAATGCATGTGGACTCTATTACAAGCAATATAACTGTCATCGTCCACTCCATGTTCGTAACAAGACGCATACTATCCGAGCTCATCCTTATGCATGTGAACGTGTATTACCAATGACAATTCACACCAACAACAGTCCTCCTTCTCCTCCTTCTCCTCCCGTGGTCCCTCTCGCTTCTCTTTCCCCTACTACTACTCCATCTGTGGAACCCAAGGTGATACAAGACGAGGTCAACATGATGGGTCAAGAGTGTGCCAACTGTCATCAAACACAAACTCCACTTTGGCGCAAGAATGAACGTGGTGAACCTGTGTGTAATGCGTGTGGATTGTATGCCAAACTTCATCATCGTGATCGACCTGCTGAAATGAGAAAGACGACTATCCAAAGACGCCGTCGTGATTGGAATTCCGATGAAGATGAAGAAGAACCCGATGTTGTCATGTCACCTCCTACCAGTCCTGCTACTATGGCAACTCCTCCTCAGCAACAGAGTACCTTGTCACCCATGGCTGGACTTGAAACCGAAGATACCCGATTTGTGTCGCTTTTATTGCAAATGGACAGAGATCAAATGCATGGCTTTTTAAACACGTTGGAACGCCGTTGTGGTTTCCTCAAGACTATTTTATCCACAGATTAAAAAACTACTATAAAATAAAGAGACTTTTTCCTTTTAAAATAAGACTATTTTGTGCAATGACCAAACCAGTATTATGGTATCGGATGCCTTGTTTAAAATAAATGCAATGTTCTAGACCTTTTTTACAAGGTATAATTGGAAAGTTCATAGAAGTTGAGTAGAAAAAAAGAGAACAAATTAGATCAATTCAACTCTTTCATTGGATGACGGCGAGTGATTATAAAAAAAAAATAAGACATCGAAATCGAGATTTGTTTTCATTCTTTTCTTTTTCTTTTATCTTCACTTTCTCATAAATACAACCCTGTAGTTTTTTTTTTTTTTTTATTATTACTTTATTTACACCCTTTTTTTTTTTTACCTCAATAAAAATAAAAAAATAAATAGAAAAACCAAAAAATAATAATGGACGACACCTTATTAAAATACGATCAGAGTTTAGAGGCACTAGAGAAACAACGAGAGAATCTGGAACTGGTGATGAAAAAAATGGGCGCAGAATGGGAGGAAAGGTATAAACTAAGCAAAAAAAAAGTAAATAGACAAATAAAAAAAAAACTAAAAAAAAAAAAAAATTAAATGGGACACGTAGTGGTGCAGGCGTGGGATGGATGGGCGATATCATGTACTCGAATAGCAGCACAACCAGTATGGGTAAATCTCCGCCACCACCCCTTTTGTTACCCTCCATCACTTCTTCCAGTTCAGAACCTTCACATGATTATCTACAAACTTTATTAAACGTCAATGACCAACTATTAGCCGAAAGTTTGGCTTGTTCTAGCATTGACACTACCAATACCCAATCATCATTTATCAAAAAGTCTCCATTCGTCACACCATCACCTTCTCAGTCTCAGGACGACACTTTGGTGGCTCAGTTCACTCCACCAATCACACCTGATTAAAAAATAAAAATATCTTTTTTCCCTGTAATAAAACGTCACTATCCCCCCCCCCTTTTTTATATGTATTAGCATCTGTGTGAGAAGAAACCAGACTGAGTTTTTTGACAGCAATTCCAATCCCAGGTGGATAAACGTTTCGAGCGCGTAGGACGAAATAAATAACCTAGTACTACTGGTTGACGTCATAATCATAAAGAGTCATTGTCAATTATACAAGAGTAGTAGATTTCCCATTTTTAATTTTACAAAAAAAAGAGTAAAAAAAAAAACTATAAAAAAAAAAGGTTATTTATACATGAGAATGTGCATTCAACTCTAAAAGGAAAGTTGCAAGGACTTTTTTTTTCTTTTTTCTATTAGTTCTAAAAGGGATCGACAAAAGTGATTTAAATGAAAAAAAGACATTATTAAAAAACGGACCCGAAAAAATAATGAGGGATTGTGACACAGGGGAGGTATAATAAATTAAGGTTAGGTCCTAAAAAACGCAAAAAAAAAAAAAAAAAAAAAGAGATCTGCGTTTAGGCAATTTATGGAAGGAGAGGATTACTATGATTGATTGCTTATTGGATCATCGTCTTTATTAAGTGTAATGTGACAAGATCAACTACCCAAACCTATTAAGGCTTAAACCAAATTTATAAACTCCTCCTTCTCAAACACACACACACACACACACATAACACACATAAATGGATTATATTTTTTTTTTTTTTTTATGAATTCTGCCTTCTTTTATTCTTGTCATCCCCCCCCCTTTTTTTTTTCTTTAATTTTTTTTTC
Source organism: Mucor saturninus (assembly GCA_016758985.1). Classification (NCBI taxonomy): domain Eukaryota; kingdom Fungi; phylum Mucoromycota; class Mucoromycetes; order Mucorales; family Mucoraceae; genus Mucor; species Mucor saturninus. The sequence continues at coordinate 153,667 of JAEPRD010000016.1, read as the reverse complement.
TTCTTCCTTTCTTTCTAATTTTTTTTAAAAAATACACCTAATACACACATACACACATACGCACACACACACACACACACAATGATTCATAATAGACACTCTCCTTCAAACACTATTGCAAATGCCCCAGAGGTACCCTCTTCTAATACGCAAATGCCTTATTTTGATCCAAGAAATAACTCCAGCAACTATTTCTCCAGCGGTCACTCAAACCCCCCTGTTGTTGGTCAACCATTATACACACTCGATATGAATTCGGCTGCCACCGCTGCCGCCGCCGCCACTGCTGCTGCCGCCGCTTCAGTGGTCGATGTCAATAACTCTTTGCCCCCTCTCTCCCATCTTTTACCTACCAAATCTGCAAAAGTAGACACTACAGACTATTTTAGTCCCCAAACAAAGACGGCTACCGTACCTTCTCAGCCTCCTCAACAGTCATATCGCAAAAGTGTAGATTATCAACGAGCCATGTATCCACCTCCACCTCCTCCTCCATCTTCTGACAGAAGATACATTCCCGCTGGTGGTGGCAATGGTGGTGGCCCTCCTTCTTCTAATAGCAACAATAATAATAGTAATAATAATAATAATAATAGTAGCGACGAGAACCCGTTTTATATGCTGCCACAGGCAGGTCATGGTTATGCCCCTCCTCCTCCCTCCATTGTACCTTCCTCAGGTAATAGCGGTGATATGTCAAGTATGTATTCTATCCCTCCTCACCCTTACAGAAATCATTTTAATCAACAACATTATCACTTACCTTCACCACCTACTTCAGTGATCGATGGTGTGCTTGTCAACCACCATCACCATCACCACCAGCAACAGCATCACCCACACCACCATGGCGGTCACCATGACTACCATCACCCTAACAATCAACATGTGGTGAACGGTGGTATCACCAACAATAGCCAAAAAGTTTTTTCATTTGTGCCACTTCCCGGTTTAAATCAAAAGAAGCGACCCAGAAGAAAGTTCCATGAGGTGGAGCGTCTATACCAATGTAATTATCAAGACTGTACTAAATCATATGGTACCTTAAACCATTTGAATGCGCACGTCTCTATGCAACGCCACGTAAGAAAAAAAAAAAAAAAAAATGAAATCTAAAAACTTTTGAAAATTTAACAAATATTTTATTTTTATTTGTATAGGGCAATAAAAGACAGCCTACAGAATTTAAAGAACTTCGCAAGATGTGGCGAAAGCAAAAACGAGATAACAAGCAACAACGCAATGGGTCTCGTAGTACATCTCATTCGATGGAAGACGAACATCAACAAGAAATTTCTGTGATGAATACGAGTATTTTGTCGCATCATGCTGATTATAATATGCCACCTTATATGCAACATCCTTCCTTATTGTCTCACCCACCTCCTCCTCCTCCACCACCCACCTTATGGCGTCCTCATTACCCATCCCAACCCTCTGAATTTATGCCCCCTCCACCTGGATATTAATTTTTTTATCTATCTTATTTTTGTACATATAATATATTTCATTTTTTTAAGCTCATTTATTTTATCTTATAATAAAAAAAAAACTTTCTTTTTTTAATGTTGTACGGGTTAAATGACTTAATTTCTGGAATTTTTTTTTTATAGCTGAAACACGTGCAAATTAAACAACGCACAAACAAAAACAAGTAAATTATTACAAACAAAATTTTTGAAAAATGACGTAAAATAAGAGAGAGGAGAGGGGAGGGGTGGTCGCACCTCTAAAAGTTTTTTTTTTTTTTTATCTTCCTCCCGAATAAACCAGGGGCATTATCAAAAAAAAAAAAAGTTGGGGGAGCTTGAACACTTTTTAAAATTAAAAAAAAAGGGGGGGGGAGCTTCAAGCGCCAAAAAAAAAAATGATTTGCCGATAATCCAACAATGTTTTTTTTTAAACCCCAAACCCCAACTCACCCAAGTCCAACAACACTTTTGTTAAAGAAGATATTTTGGTAAAGTTGAACACCCAGCTTGTTGGGGTGAGGTAAACTTTATGATTGGCTGATTTTCGATCTCCGTTTCTCGTCTTTGAAACTTACCATCCCAGAAAAGAAATGGGGGACGAAAAAAAAACACTTTTTTCTTATTGTTTGAATCATTTTTTTTTTTTTTTTTTTGTAGAGGGCAGAAAAAAAAAATTAAAAACAGCATTGAAATTTAAAAGCGTCTACTCTTTTTCTTTTTATACCATATAGACACAACGACAACACATATATATATAAATTATGGAACACAAGACCTTACCTAGTCACTTTTTAGGTAAAGTAAAAAAAAAAAAAAAAAAAGCCCTACCCTTGCTGCCAAACTGACAACTCTTTTTTTTTATTATTTTAGGTGGTAATACAATTGATGCTGCTCCTCAAGGACCCGTCAAAGACTTTGTCCAAGCACACGAAGGTCACACTGTGATTTCCAAAGTGTTGATTGCCAACAATGGTATGGCTGCCATGAAGGAGATCCGTTCCGTTCGAAAGTGGGCCTATGAAACATTTGGTAACGAAAGAGCCATTGAATTCACCGTCATGGCCACACCCGAGGATTTAAAGGCCAATGCTGAATATATTCGTATGGCCGATAACTTTGTTGAAGTGCCCGGTGGATCCAATAATAACAATTACGCTAATGTTGATTTGATCGTTGACGTTGCCGAAAGAACAGCTGTCCATGCTGTCTGGGCTGGTTGGTAAGTGCTTCCCCACTTTTTTTTTTTTTTTTTGGCTGTGATGATAAAACAAATTTTTTTTTTTTTTTTGCTAAACTGATGTGTATTGTAAAAAAAAAGGGGTCATGCTTCAGAAAACCCTCGTTTACCTGAAATGCTCGCTAAATCCAAGCACAAGTGTTTGTTCATTGGTCCTCCTGCTTCTGCTATGAGATCATTAGGTGACAAAATTTCATCTACCATTGTTGCACAGAGTGCTCAAGTTCCTACCATGGGTTGGAGTGGTGATGGTATTACAGATACCGAACTGGATGAAGCAGGTCACGTTATTGTCCCCGATGCAGCCTACCAAAGCGCCTGTGTCAAGAGTGCTGAAGAAGGTTTAGCTGCTGCCGAAAAGATTGGTTTCCCCGTCATGATCAAGGCCTCCGAAGGTGGTGGTGGTAAAGGTATTCGTATGGCTCATGATGGTGCCAACTTTACACAATTGTTTGCTCAAGTCCAAGGTGAGATTCCCGGTTCCCCTATCTTTATCATGAAATTAGCTGGTAATGCTCGTCATTTGGAGGTACAATTATTGGCAGATCAGTACGGTAACGCCATCAGTTTATTCGGTCGTGATTGTTCTGTTCAACGTCGTCATCAAAAGATTATTGAGGAAGCTCCCGTCACCATTGCTAAACCCGAGATCTTTGAACAAATGGAAAAGGCTGCGGTTCGACTTGGTAAATTGGTCGGTTATGTCTCTGCTGGTACCGTCGAATATCTCTATAGTCATCATGATGAAAAGTTTTATTTCTTGGAATTAAACCCTCGTTTGCAGGTAGAGCATCCTACCACTGAAATGGTCTCCGGTGTCAATTTACCTGCTGCTCAGCTTCAAATTGCTATGGGTATCCCCTTGCATCGTATTCGTGATATCCGTGTCCTCTATGGTGTTCAACCCAATAGTGCTTCCAGTATCGATTTCGGATTTGAACATGCTACCTCCCTCACCAGTCATCGTCGTCCTACCCCCAAGGGTCATGTCATTGCCTGTCGTATTACTGCTGAGAACCCCGATGCTGGTTTCAAGCCTTCCTCTGGTATCATGCAAGAACTCAACTTCAGATCCAGTACGAACGTCTGGGGTTATTTCTCCGTTGTCTCTGCTGGTGGTTTGCACGAGTATGCTGATTCTCAATTCGGTCATATTTTCTCTTATGGTGAGAACCGTCAACAATCACGTAAGAACATGGTCATCGCCCTTAAGGAATTGTCCATCCGTGGTGATTTCCGTACCACCGTCGAATACATCATTCGTTTACTCGAGACCCCCGATTTCGAAGATAACACTATCAATACTGGTTGGTTAGACATGTTGATCTCCAAGAAATTAACAGCTGAACGTCCCGATACGATGTTGGCTGTGTTCTGTGGTGCTGTTACAAAAGCTCATATGGCCTCCATGGAATGTATCCAACAATACAAGCAATCCCTCGAAAAGGGTCAAATCCCCAGTAAAGGAAGTCTTCGTACTGTCTTTACCGTTGATTTCATCTATGACGATATTCGTTACAACTTTACCGTCACACGTTCTGCTCCTGGTGTCTATACCTTGTACTTGAACGGTACCAAGACTCAAGTGGGTATTCGTGATTTATCCGATGGCGGTCTTTTGATCTCCATTGACGGAAAGTCGCATACCACTTATTCTCGTGATGAAGTGCAAGCCACACGTTTAATGGTCGATGGTAAGACTTGTCTTTTGGAAAAGGAAAGTGATCCTACCCAATTAAGATCTCCTTCTCCTGGTAAACTTGTCAACTTGTTGCTCGAAAATGGTGATCATTTAAAGGCTGGTGATGCTTATGCTGAAATCGAGGTAATTACAATATTTAATTTTTTTATTGAATGTAATGTTAACATGTGTGTGTGAATGTTTTAGGTCATGAAAATGTATATGCCCTTGATCGCTTCTGAAGATGGTCATGTTCAATTCATTAAGCAAGCCGGTGCTACATTGGAAGCCGGTGATATCATTGGTATTTTGTCCTTGGACGATCCTAGCCGTGTCAAGCACGCACTTCCTTTCAACGGAGCCGTCCCTGCCTTTGGCGAACCCCATATCTCGGGTGACAAACCTATCCAACGTTTCACCGACACCAAGAATGTATTGGAGAACATTTTACAAGGCTATGATACACAAGCGCTTGTACAAACCGTGGTTAAGGATTTCGCTGATATCTTGAGCGATCCCGAATTACCCTACTCTGAGATGACCGCTGTCTTATCTGTCTTATCCGGTCGTATCCCTCAACGTTTAGAGAACTCACTTCATAAGTTGGCTGACGAGGCCAGTGCCGCTAAGCGTGATTTCCCTGCTGTCGAATTCGAAAAGATGGTGGAGGATTTTGCTCGTAACCATATCACACTCCAATCAGAAGCCACTGCTTTCAGAAACGCCATTGCTCCTTTATCTAGTATCTTTAGTCGTTTCAGAAACGGACTCAAGGAACATGCCTATGGTGTCTATGTGCAACTCATGGAACAATACTACGATGTCGAGATCTTGTTCAACCAACAACGTGATGAAGAAGTCATCTTGTCGCTTCGTGATCAAAACAAGGATGATTTGGACAAGGTGGTTGCTGTGGTTTTATCCCATGCCAAGGTCAATATCAAGAACAACTTGATTTTATTGTTGCTCGATATTGTGAACCCTGTTAGTACCGGTGCTGCTCTTGACAAGTACTTCACACCCATCTTGAAGCGTTTGTCCGAGTTGGAAAGTCGTGCTACTCAAAAGGTGACCTTGAAGGCTCGTGAACTTTTGATCCTCTGTCAATTACCTTCTTATGAAGAGCGTCAAGCTCAAATGTATCAAATCTTGAAGAGCTCCGTCACTGAGTCTGTCTATGGTGGTGGTTCCGAATACCGTACTCCCAGTTATGATGCTTTCAAGGATTTGATCGACACCAAGTTCAATGTGTTTGATGTTTTGCCTCATTTCTTCTATCACGCCGATCCTTATATCGCTTTAGCTGCTATCGAAGTCTACTGTCGTCGTTCTTACCATGCTTACAAGATCTTGGACGTCGCTTACAACTTGGAGCATAAGCCCTATGTCGTTGCCTGGAAGTTCTTATTGCAAACCGCTGCTAACGGTATTGATTCCAACAAGCGTATTGCTTCTTACTCTGACTTGACCTTCTTATTGAACAAGACTGAAGAAGAGCCTGTACGTACCGGTGCCATGACCGCTTGTAACTCTTTAGCTGATCTCTCCTCCGAGTTACCTCGTATCTTGACCGCTTTTGAAGAAGAACCCCTCCCCCCTATGTTGGCTAACAAGTCACCCAAGGAAGACCGTATGGAAAACATTTTGAACATTGCTGTTCGTGCTGATGAAACGATGGATGATACTAGCTTCCGTACCAAGATTTGTGAGATGATTACTGCTAACGCTGATGCGTTCCGTAAGGCTCATCTTCGTCGTCTTTCCGTGGTCGTATGTCGTGAAAACCAATGGCCTGATTATTACACTTTCCGTGAACGTGAAAACTATCAAGAAGATGAGACAATTCGTCATATTGAACCAGCCATGGCTTATCAACTTGAATTAGCACGTCTCTCTAACTTTGAGATCAAGCCTTGTTTCATTGAGAACCGTCAGATGCATGTGTACTATGCTGTTGCTAAGGAAAACCCCTCGGATTGTCGTTTCTTCATTCGTGCCTTGGTTCGTCCTGGTCGTGTCAAGAGTTCGATGCGTACAGCTGATTATTTGATCTCCGAGAGTGATCGTCTCTTGACCGATATCTTGGATACGCTTGAGATTGTCAGCCACGAGTATAAGAACTCGGATTGTAACCACTTGTTCATCAACTTTATCCCTACATTTGCCATTGAGGCAGATGAGGTAGAACATGCCTTGAAGGACTTTGTGGATCGTCACGGTAAGCGTCTTTGGAAACTTCGTGTGACAGGTGCCGAAATCCGTTTCAATGTGCAATCCAAGCGTCCTGATGCTCCCATCATTCCTATGCGTTTCGCTGTGGATAACGTATCTGGTTTCATCTTGAAGGTGGAGGTGTATCAAGAAGTCAAGACCGAAAAGAGTGGTTGGATCTTGAAATCCGTCAATAAGATTCCTGGTCCCATGCACATGCAACCTTTATCCACTCCTTATCCTACCAAGGAATGGCTCCAACCTCGTCGTTACAAGGCTCATTTGATGGGTACCACTTACGTGTATGATTTCCCTGAACTCTTCCGTCAATCTATCCAAAACCAATGGACTCAACTCTGTAAGCGTAACCCTCTTGTCAAGCAACCCAGTCATTTGGTTGAGGCCAAGGAATTGGTGTTGGATGAAGATGATGTACTTCAAGAAATTGATCGTGCTCCCGGTACCAACACAGTGGGTATGGTCGCTTGGATCATGACCGTGCGTACCCCCGAGTACCCCAGTGGTCGTCGTATCATTGCTATTGCTAACGATATCACCTTCAAGATTGGTTCCTTTGGTGTTGCTGAAGATCAAGTGTTCTACAAGGCCTCTGAACTTGCTCGTCAACTTGGTATCCCTCGTATTTACTTGTCTGCCAACTCTGGTGCTCGTATTGGTCTTGCCGAAGAATTAATTGGTCAATTCAGTGCTGCCTGGAAGGACCCTGCAAACCCTACTGCTGGTTTCAAGTACCTTTACTTGACCCCTGCTGCTCATGAAGCGCTTGTTCAACAAGGTGATGCCAAGAGTGTGATTGTGGAAGAAATTCAAGATGAAGGAGAAACACGTCTTCGTATCACAGATGTGATTGGTCATACTGACGGTCTTGGTGTTGAGAATTTGAAGGGATCTGGTTTGATTGCTGGTGCCACTTCTCGTGCCTATGACGATATCTTTACCATCACTTTGGTTACTTGTCGTTCTGTCGGTATTGGTGCCTACCTTGTTCGTCTTGGTCAACGTACTATTCAAAACGAGGGTCAACCTATTATCTTGACGGGTGCTCCTGCCTTGAACAAGGTCTTGGGTCGTGAAGTGTATACCTCTAACTTGCAATTGGGTGGTACTCAAATCATGTACAAGAACGGTGTTTCTCATTTGACCGCCGAAAATGATTTGGAAGGTATTGCCAAGATTGTGCAATGGCTTTCATTTGTTCCCGATGTCAAGAACGCTCCCGTGACCATGCGCTTGGGTACTGATCCCGTTGATCGTGCCATCGAGTATTGTCCCCCCAAGGGTCCTTCCGACCCTCGTTTCTTCTTGGCCGGTAAGAGTGAAAATGGTAAATGGTTGAGCGGTTTCTTCGATCAAGATTCGTTTGTGGAAACCTTGAGTGGTTGGGCTCGTACTGTCGTCGTAGGTCGTGCTCGCTTAGGTGGTATCCCCATGGGTGTTGTCTCTGTTGAAACTCGTACTGTTGAAAATATCGTACCTGCTGATCCCGCCAATTCTGATTCCACTGAACAAGTGTTCATGGAAGCTGGTGGTGTATGGTACCCTAACTCTGCTTACAAGACCGCTCAAGCCATTAACGATTTCAACAAGGGTGAACAATTGCCCTTGATGGTCTTTGCTAACTGGCGTGGTTTCTCTGGTGGACAACGTGATATGTATCACGAAGTGCTCAAGTACGGTGCTCAAATTGTGGATGCTCTCAGTAACTACAAGCAACCTGTCTTTGTCTACATTGTCCCCAACGGTGAACTTCGTGGTGGTGCTTGGGTCGTGGTGGATCCTACCATCAACCAAGATATGATGGAGATGTACGCTGATGTCAATGCACGTGGTGGTGTGCTTGAACCCGAGGGTATTGTTGAGATCAAGTACCGTAAGCCCGCTCTTTTGGCTACTATGGAACGTCTTGATCCTGCCTATGCTGCCTTGAAGAAGCAATTGTTGGAGGAAGGCAAGACCGATGAGGAATTAGCTGCTCTTAAGCTCCAAATCGAAGCACGTGAACAAGAATTGATGCCTGTCTATCAACAGATCTCTATCCAATTTGCAGATCTTCATGATCGTACCGGTCGTATGAAGGCCAAGGGTGTGATCCGTAAGCCTCTTGAATGGGCTAACGCTCGTCAATACTTTTACTGGCGTGTACGTCGTAGACTTTCTGAGGAATATGCTTTCCGTAAGATCGTGTCTGCCACCAAGAACGTCATGTCTCGTGAGGAAATGTGTGCTCTTGTCAAGCAATGGTTTGAAAACGATAACGAAGCTGCTGTCTATGATGATGCTGATCAACTTGTTGCCGAATGGTTTGAAAAGCGTGCTAGTGTGATTGAACAACGTATCACCAAGTTGAAGAGTCAAGCACTTCAAGAACAAATCGTCTCTCTTGCTGCTGATGATCAAGAGGCTGTTGTGGAAGGTTTCAGTCAATTAATGCAAAACTTGAGCCCTGAAGCTCGTGCTGACATCTTGCGTAAATTGAACGCTCAAATCTAAAAAAGAAAAGAATTATAAATATTTTAACTCACCCCCTTTCCCCCCCTCCCCCATCTCCCCTCCCCTCGCACTTATACATTTGTCAAACGGGTTTTAATCCAAAACACGCCATCCCATATTATAAATAAAGAATAAATATTAATTAAAATCAAGTCCATGTTGCCCTTTTTTTTTTTTTTTGATGAATTTTTTACAGCAAGGATGATGGATACCAGCAGGTAATGTTATTATTGAACAGGGAAGACTGTCCTTTGTCGCTGAAGACAATAACCGTTACTATGATTTAGTCAGACGAAAAGCCAGACATTCCCTTTTCGTACACACCCGAGAAAAAAAAAAATCTGACACCTAAACACTCGTCAGGAAAATAACTATAGGTTAAAGTCGTAAGGTAGCTGTGTTTGGTTGAGAAAAAACAAAAGATGAAATTACATTGTGCCAGATTGTATAAATAAAGGCTTTATTTTATAGGCGTTAATAAACTGAAAATTTGTATATACTACTCCTGCAAATACAATCTTTGTTTTGCCTTTATACAAGCATCCAATTATGACAGATTTAGCATACAAAGGTAGGCATATATTACTCAAGTATGGAAAAAGGTACCATAAATTATTCCTTGTTTGTTTACATGCTTGTAGTCACACTCCTCATAGAAATAACATATATATAAAAAAAAAAATGCAAAATAATATCGCTGTCTTTTTTCTTTGGCCGACCCAAAAAAAAACATATATAAAGAATCATGGAGCCTTTACCTGTTGTATATCGTGATGAAAACTGGTTTATCGTTAATAAACCATATGATTGTAGAATACAAAACTACCCAAATACAACCGGCGCCACGGGTAAAACGAGATCAAGGTCGATCCATGACTGGAATCTAATCTCTTCTCTTTCTCAATACAGTCGAAAGCATGTTGAAGGAGCAATTTCCTGAGATCCCCAAGTTTCGTAACGTGCATCAACTTGATTTTGCAACTTCGGGTTTATTCGTCTTGGCCTTGAACAAAAAAGCAGCGGCTGCCGCCAGTAAACTATTTCGCGATCGCACTGTCAAAAAGACCTATCTTGCGTTAGTCAATGGCCATTTAGCACAAGACGAGTAAAAAAAAAAAAAAAGAAACGAATTCGAAAGGAGGGAAGAAAGAACTCACTTCTCTTACGTCTAGATACTTTGTGGATCAGCCCATCGATGACGATCCCGATCATGAGTTTCGTATGACTATTTTGAGTTCAGGAAAGCCAGCGCAGACAAATATTCAGGCGCTGAAGCGAGGATTCTATCATTATAAGGAGGAAAAAACAGGCTTAGAAAAGACGATTCCTGTAACCCAAGTCAGCCTATCACCCATTTCGGGGAGACGACATCAGTTACGAGTGCATTTGAAACATATTGGACACCCTATTGTTGGTGATTTTAATTATGAAACTGAGTACACGGATACATTTCGAATGATGCTTCACGCACATCGAATCTCACTGCCTTTACCCGGCCAAGAGGAATTAAAAGTCACTTCGGAGGATCCGTTCTTGAAGCTCATCGAAATAAAATAGAGATGCGACCGACAGGATAGATTAACTCCCTTGCATTTAAACCATGTATGTATCCCCTTCCTCCCCCTTTTATATACGCACGAATGATTGAAAAAGAGCTTGTTTATTTTATTTTTTTCTCTAACTAAAAAAAAAAGGGTTTATATGCTAAGGAGATTTAATAGTGTATTATTGATGAAGTGTGGTTGGTTGAAAGGGGGGGGGGGTAAACATTTAAAGGTAGTTGATGACAGCCTCCTTGGGAGCATCAGCAGGGAAACCTTCAAGACCTTGAGGGTTATTACTTTGCCAGTTCCATAATGAGTTACAAGCATCATCTAAAGATAACTCAGCCTTCCAGCCTAATTCCTTGTTAGCCAAAGTGGGGTCAGCAGTAAGATTAGGAACATCACCAGCACGACGTGCAACAATCTTGTAAGGCAATTCACGACCGACAGCCTTATCGAAAGCATGAATCATCTCCAAGACAGTAGAACCGACACCGGTACCCAAGTTATATTCAACGCATCCAGGGTTTTCCTCAAGCTTCTTTAAGGCGGCTAAGTGACCCTTGGCCAAGTCAACAACATGGATATAATCTCTTAATTTAAAAAAATAAATTAGTCTCCCTTCCCCACCTTTGATATTGTATATATCTATACCTGATACATGTACCATCACGGGTAGGATAATCATCACCAAATACAGACAAGAATTCACGCTTACCAACAGCCACTTGAGCTAAGAAAGGCATCAAGTTGTTGGGGATACCAGTGGGGTTTTCACCCAAAATACCAGAGGGATGGGCACCGGCGGGGTTAAAGTAACGGAGTAAACCAGCGTTCCAATCCTTTTCGGCAGTACAAAGATCACGGATAATATGTTCAACAAAGAGCTTAGTACGGCCGTAAGGGCTCTTGGCATCCTATGAATAAAATGTGAGCTTTTCAAAGTCAAGTGTGTATAATTTTTATTTTTTTTTGGAAGACTTACAGTAGGACTGGTTTCAGGAATGGGAATGACAGGAGGTTCACCATAAACAGTGGCAGAAGATGAAAAGACAATGTTCTTGACATTAGATTCCTTCATGGCTTGTAATAAGATAATGGTACCGGTAATGTTGTTGTAGTAATAATCGAGAGGGATTTGAGTGGACTCTCCGACAGCCTTGAGACCGGCAAAGTGAATGACAGAGTCAATAGCATGACGGCCAAAGACCTCCAAAAGAGCCTTCTTATCGAGAATATCAGCCTTATAGAAAATAGGGGCCTTGCCAGTAATTTTTTCGATACGACGAACGGCTTCATAAGAAGAGTTATCAAGGTTATCATAAATAACAACTTCACGACCAGCGTTCAATAACTCAATAACGGTATGAGAGCCTATACACAGCCAAAAAAAAAAAAAAATGTAAGAATAAAACAATAAAGCTACTCAAAAAAAGCATAGTCTTTTTACCAATATAACCAGCACCACCAGTAACGAGAACAGCTTTTTGAACCATGTTTTTAAATATATATAAAAAAGAAGATGGGTATTATATTCTTTATATGAACAAAAAAAGAAAAGAAAGGCCAAACATTTGAAAAAAGCGTATTTATATACTTTTTTTAAAATTCAAACAACGCCTTCTCCGAGGGTGGCAGTTACTTAGGTAATCAGAGACTTTTCCAAACGGAGTAACTGTCATTGATGATGTATTTTTCCCTTTCCCGAACACAAACGAAAAGATTTGAGTGATAACCGTGTAAAAACAGCCATCATTTCCACCACTCCTTTCTTTTCTTGGACCAGAACCTTTTCATGGGCTGATTGTAGCACACAACTATTTTAAAAGTGCAAGCCTTTTATCAAACAAAGGAATTGCTAAAAATACTTTTTTTTTCTCGCTCAAGAAATGACCACGTATCTACGAGATGATTTATTAATTAATTATTTTTGGATTTCCTTTTTTTCGAATTTCCTTCACTTGATGATCATTAAAAAAAAAAAAATGCTGCATGTAACCCAATACTTCGTCTTATTATAATTGAATGCATGGAGTAAATTATAAACAGGGCTTTGATTAAAATCATCGTTGTACCAAACACAAGTCCTTTTTAGGTATAGTGCGGATTATATAAGCAAATATTGACGGACTATCATTTTTAGACAAGAAATGATTGTTCATCTCTTGATGCGGGGGGAGATTACTTAATTCCAACGTGCGTAATTTCAAAGAATTCAGTTGACTAGCTTTGTGTCCAGCTGACAAAATTATTCACCTGTTTTATTATACTCTGTCACGCATCTCATCAAACAGGCATCACTCGATTTATATAGTAACTACTAGATAACTTATGCGCGCACTCGGGTCATCAATCCAGTAACATCGGCTCGCTTATACACATACAAAAAAAGTCAAGATCTGGAAATGATTATTTAACCTTTATTCGACGACGCTCTTTCATGCGTTTGCTAATTCGTTACGATTCTGTTCTGCCACAGCTAATGCAGCCATGATATTGTTTTGTGTTTCTGCATTCAAGTCCTTTGTCAAATGTGTATAAAACTCGGGTTTGTGTTGTTGCATATCTAGCTTAAAAGTTAGTAACATTGTTTTTTTTTTATTTATTTATTTACCTCTAAAGACTTGTTCAAAGCAAATGTAAGGGTCAACATCATCCAAAGGTGACTCAAACATGATTTCTTCAGCAATTTCGTCTTCCTCATCGTCTACATCGCTGTCTTCATTGTTTTGATTAGCAGCTTGTTGATTTAAATATTCCAGATATTCAGTGTCCTCATCTTGAACATCCTCATCTATTATCATTTAAAAAACAATTTAATATACAAAAGCTTGACCGTCTTTCTGATACATGTATGGTTTTTTATACCTTCGTTGTCTTCATCCTCTTCCTCTTCAACATCGCTAGTTTCTTCCTCTTCACCGCTTCCTTCTTCCTCTTCCTCTCCTTCTTCATCGCTACCAGCTTCCTCGTCCTCATCCTCTTCTTCTTCGTCTTCCTCAAATGATCCACTATACAACTTTTCCATAGCTTCACGATCTACATTTTTTTTTTGTTACATCAGAGCACGATACAATAAAAGGGGCCTTAAACACCACTTACTTTCAATAGCTTTAGGTAGACTTTCAAATACCCCCGAAATACTGACCAAAATTTGTGGCCAACCAGATTGTAAGGATTGAGGAATTTGATCCGAGGACAAGTTCAAGAGGGAACACATGGCCACAATAGCTAATTTCTTATCATGGACTCTAATATTCTAGTTAGAGCAACCAAAAAAAAAAAAAAAAGGGACTTCATACACGGTATAACAAACCTTGAGAATTTATCCAAGGTGGAGAACCAAAGACTAAAGAAGCCTTGCGACCATTGGTTTTCATCCAAGATACGAAGGGTTAAAACAGGATTGTAATAAATGCAGTTTACAACAACCTCGATACAGTGCACCTTAAATTCCGTTGTCTTCATTTGACCAGTAAAAATGTACTGGAACGCAAGATTTAAGAAAGGTGCAACACACTATATATATATAAAATAAGGATGAGGTAAATAAATGTATGATTTTGCAGAACCCCCCCCCCCCCTCCGTAGGGGGTAGACAACTTACAACATCAACGTAACCACGGCAGTTGAGCAAAATGGATTCCATTAATCTACATGCACAGACACGATCTACCTCTCCTAAATGATCGCTCTTCATGACAGTATCAATGATCTCAAACATCATTTGCTTGACATGGTCATTGGTGGTAAACACGTCTTTACCATACGACACAAAGTTTACCAAAGCAGGCAACATTTCATTCATGAAATCCAATCCAGAGTCCTTGAAAGCACTATAGATCAGTTCAAAGACACCCCACATAGTGGGTGTAACACGCTTAGCCGAAAAGGTACAAGAATCAATGATCTCAAAGATTTCATCATAGAGATCAATAATACGTTTTTCAAGTGTATAGGTGATGACGGGTAACAGTGCGTTTTCTAATTGTTGCAAAATATCGGGCGTACTTTCCAAACTCAGGATCAAGGTACCGATGGTTTTGAGGACACCCATGGCTGCCATGGTTTTGTCACTTGCTTCATCCACATCGCCATCAAAGTTATCGTCGTCGTCTGTGTTCTTGTGGAATGTCTGTGAAAGTTCTTCCATGATACGCAAGAAGGTATCTCGTAATTGCGTACAGAGTTGGACTGCAAAAGGGGTTAATTGTTCTGCAAACACTTCCACAAATTCTCCCATCACACTGGATAACGTATCAATATCAATTTCATTCGTTAGGTTGAGGAATTCTTGCATAATAAATGGTAAATGGGGTGCCATCGCTTCACAAACTACAACGAGGGAGGTAAACACATGGCACAAGAATTAAACAAACAAAAGGTCTACTTACCACTTGTATGTCGAATCATGGGTTGTAAAGCTAAAGCAGCGTGTACTCTAACAGGGAGCTCAGTGTCACGAAGACAATCGAGTACATTTTGGTATAAAATAGCAAGATTCTGACACAATCATTTAGTATTTACACGGATTTTAAAATTCACTTTTTTTACCTGTTCATTTGTAAAGTCCAAATCACTGAAGTGTCTAGCAATTTCACAGGCCTGTTAAAAAAAAACATTGGTTCAAAAAAGAATGACTTATGCGAGTGTAATTTTTTATAGCTTACTCTTGCACGCAAGTAAGGAAATCTGCTTTTGAATTCAGGAAATACATGAGTGACGAAAAATGGTTCCATCATGTTGGCAACCTCAGACGTATTTCCCAAGATCACTGGAGCCAAGGCACCAATCATACATAATGCACCATCCTTATCACGACCGTTTTTCTGCTCCTCGGGTGTTTCCATGTATCGGTTAAGGACGTCATTGATGAAGCCCAAAATGTTCATAAATGTGTGCTTTTTACGATCTCTAGCCAAGTCGATTAATAAAGTGGTTGCATTACTTTGACTGGAATGAAAATCGTCCAAGGGATCTATATAAATATATATGAAAAAAGATACAACGTATCAATGACTACAGTTTTTTTTTTTTTTTTTTTTTTTAAAAAAAAAAAAAGATAATGTGCGTGAGTGTTTACCAATTTTTTTATGGACATAGTCTACAGCATCCTCTGTCCATAACTGTTCGTCTTCTGCCGAGAAACAAAGTTGAGGGAATAAAAACTGGGAGACCAAAGTATCCGTATGAGGTTTAATGATTTTCCATGTTGTTTTATGCTTGATGCTGTCATCAAAGAATGCAGCGGATAAAGCTAAGCATTTGTTGGACATCCAATATTCCTTCTTGATCCATCCATCGATCTGTTGCAGGTAAGTTTGCAGGATATTTGGTGCAAAATTGGAAGAGAATGATTTGGCAAAGGCAGTGTATTTGGTGGCGCTGGAAGGTAACATGGCAGGATTACCATACTTTCCAAACAATCGGTTTAAACAATGATAAGCCCATTTCTTGGTCTTCCACCAAATGTATTTCTCGCGTTCTTCGGGATCACTAGGCAAGACCTCGTTGGGAATCTTTTTATCGACTAGCTGAAGGAAGAGCGTACCCCAAGGTACTAAAGAAGAGGGTTCTTGCAGACATTTGGGTAAATCCACCTGAATACTGGAATGATAGATTTTTAAGGCCAATTTCAACATTTCGGCAGCTTCAACTGTATCCATATTGATGAGTTTGTTACATATAGCATTGATAGCGGGGAATGTAAGTTTAATAATTTGTCGTAGGGGTTCTCTTCGTTCCAATGATTTCCATCTAATATCCATTTTGTTTAACTACACAATTGTTACCCAAAAAAACCTTTATTTCACTTACTGAAATACTTTGACAACTTCACGTAATGCGATCAAACCAACATAAACAATACGAATTTCCTCAGAGATCATAAATGTTTCCAACTCGTTAATAAAAGTGGGCCAATTTCCAGGAAAATCCGTAGTAAGGATACTATTTAATGATGCGGCTAATTGCACTCTAAAAAAAAAAAAAATGACAAAAATTTAATGTAAGCTATAAGGTACAGAATATAAAAACTTACTGAACTGCGGCAGGTGCAGTGACTAAAGCGTGAAGAATATTTCTCTTGATAACAGACTTATCGTCCTCTGTAATTAGAATACCTTTGGGTCCATCCCAAGCTTTATGAACACGGTTCTTGAAATAAATAGCGGCTATCACGTCGTTTCTTTTGAGTTGACAGCAAAAAAAAAGAAGGGGTTTTTCTAAAATAAAAGTTGGATCTTACCGGCCTGACGAGCTCCTAAATCTAATTCCTCTGAGGCTTGAATTTGCAATACCAATGGCAAGAATCCAGGCTGAGATTCGATCTATAAAGAGATCAGTCGAAGACGTGTTAGAAGTTCGAAAACCCCGAAGTAAAAAGAACAAAAAGCGTTTTACGTTTCTAATGTTTAGTTCAGCCTGTTTGTGAACATTGGGGTCAGGATGATAGGTCGAAACAAACAATTGGTAAACCGCGTTTTGGTCCATTGCAGTTTGTTTGTAAAAAGAGTAACGAAAAAAAAAAAAAAAAAAAACGAAAAAAAAAAAAGTGTTGTTGCAGTTTTTCCCAATTAAGGTTGGAACGCCACTAGATTCTGTTATCTCTTTTTTTTTTACTTCTTGTCCTCTGTCATGAGAATACCTTTTCCATGTGTTCATAACAGTAAAATGTCTCATAGAGATACAGTTTTACGATGTGAGAACCACTTTGTTTAAAGTCTTTTAAGAATCACGGTGGAAAAAGCAAACCACATATGTGCGTATTGTCGGGGAATCAAAACAAAAAGCTCACCCACTAAGACCTAAAGCGGGGATTAGAATGTGCTTTTAAGGTGAACTAAAGTCTCTCTCTTACTTGGGGTGTACGCAGCTAAGTAACCGAGAAAAGCGGAGGGGGTGCACGGCTATGTGCACGTGGGCTTGGTAACGGTGGACGAATAAAAAAGAAAGTAATGTGGGAAGGTCTTGTCGATCAGAGCAAAACGCACCAATGTTTATCAGGACGCCTGAAATGATTTAGAGAACGAAAATCCGCATGATAGTTTTTAGTGCTTCGATCCCATTTGCTTTTTTTTTTTTGCTACGGTGTTACGAAATGAGGCACAACCTTTTTGTTACATGGGTAACTGCATTAACCCACTGTTTAGTATGAAAAATGCAATTTTATCTCTCTTTACAATCAAGTAGATGATCCATATGCACCCCGCATTCCCCCTTAGTTCAAGGCTGGGGAAATGGAGATACTCCATGTTTGAGTAAGGGCGATGATTGTTTATAATCTCCGTTCTGCTTGGCATGTGGGAAACCCTTGGCATGCTTAATTTTGTTTTGCATGCGACTGCATTTTTCTTTTTTATCAAGTTTTTTTGCGTGCTTTTTTAATATTTTATATAAAAAAAAAAAAAATGGAGAAGAATTGAGTGTATATATAAATGAAGATTAAGTCTATTTTTGTTCGGCAGTAGTCTTAGCAGCTTGGAATTGTTTACATTGAGCCTTGTGAGAAGCCTTGAAATCGGCCACTTGACATTCACGAGAACAATACCAGATACTTCTACAGGCGCCACAGGCTAAAAGAGGGGTATCAGGCTTATCCTTGACATGAGTCGCGTTACAGTGAGAACAATGCTTGGGGTTAGGAGGGTAAGAGTTATTCAAGATACCGGATTGGATCAATTGTTGCATCTTTTGATCACTTTGCTTCTTGGGTGCATAAGAAGAGATCAACTTTTGAGCCTCAGCCTCAGATTCATGAGCACGAATAGCATCACGCTTTGTCTCGCTTAAGCCAGTATGTGCACCGTATAACTCTCTGAAACGCTCTTCAGCCAACTTGGCCTTGACATAATACTCATGTGCCTCATTCTTTCTCTTCTTGTGGTTGACAAGCACGGATAAAGCATAAAGTGCATGGACAGAGTCGTTGGTATCGGCGTGTCCGTTTTGAAGGTACAACTTGTAGTTTTTGATGGCATTCTCACGCTCATTTTCCATGGACAAGTAAACAGAACCAAGCACAAAGTAAGCAATAGAGAACTTGGGGTCTCTTTCTAAAGCCTTTTCCAAATCCTTAATACCAAGTCTAATAGTAATATATAAGAAACAAGAAAAAGCAGGGGGTGATGTTAAACTAACCTGAGTTTACCCAAAGAGAGGTAACAAGATGCACGAAGAAAGAATACGCGTGCAGGGAGATCAGCATAAGTATCAATAGCTAAGGATAATGTGGTGATACTGTAAAAAAGTAGTCAGGTAACACATACACGTAAAAATAATAATAATTCATTTTCTTACCAATGCTTAAATTGTCTTCCGACCAACAAAATCCAAGCAGAGAATAAAAGACTATCCTTGACAAAGAAACCTTCCTTTTGCTCTTCAGGAATGTTTTTTAACAAGACCTTTTCATATTGTTGACCAAGAATAAGAATACGTTCAGACATGGGAGCAGCCTTATCGTCCATGATCCAGGCATCGACCATAGTTTCAGATGCAGTCTTGATGTCTTCTTCATATTTCTCTAAAACGTCATCCTCAAGCGATCTGGGAATAGTCATACAAAGCTCATAACCTTTACGGAACATTTCCTTGGCCTCTCTGTATATTTTAGCATCAGGGTCGTCAGACTTGTCAGCATTACCACGGGCTTCTAATAAGTCATAAGGAACAATACGTTGAGAGCCTTCCAAGAAGCGATCTTGGTACTCTTCAGTAGCAGTGGCACCAGAAGCAGTGGCAACTTCGTTATTGGTAGTGGTAGGGGCTTGGACAGCAGCAACTTCAGTCATTATGTGTAATAAAGAGGGGGAGGAGTGAAAAAGGGAAAGGGGAAAGCGGGGGGTAGATTTCATTTTTATTACATTTTATAGGGTAAAAACAACCCCTTGACGCACACCCAATGGGTTCAGTCAATTACCAACCAATAGAATAATGACGTGTAAATTACCCCACTTGATATTTTTTTTTTTTTTTTTTTTTAATTTGACTATAAGTATTGTCTTCTCTCCAGTGTTTTCAACTGCAACACAAGATCTTTACTCTCTTTATAAAAATCCACCTTACAACGAGGATGATGGATATCGATTTCATTGGGCAAAGGGATATCCATCGATTTACCTTGTAGATTTAAAATAATCTTGTTGGTTGTAATATCAATTGTCCACGAGGACGAATTCTAATAATAAATGCATAATCAAATTTAGCGCTTACTTATTTTACACACACTTTGGCCACACATCTTACCTTATCCGGCATACGAATAATCACATTAACCATTTCATTCTCTTTATCCACCTTGATCTTGGGCTCCAATTTCCATTCCACATGATTCATGCTAAATTCACTTTTGACGGCTGTCAACAATGAAGGCTTGGGTAATCGCAATAACCGAGCTGGGATCGCTCCTTTACTAGCAATCGATGGCATAGTGAATTCTCTGCTTAGTTTTACATGGGCGATTTCTTCGACATATTCCATCGATAATTCTAATATGTAGAGCCTAAAATCCAGGTCTCTTTCACTCCTTAAATAAGGTTGCATATGGATGCAAGCGTCCATGATCAATGCACCTAACAGACACATATGAGCCCTAAAACTCTCTCTTTAAATAAAAATCACAAACCTCCATCGACTCGTTCCTTGCCCATATTTAAGGGTACTTTATAATACGCATCAGGTTCTGCATTCAATGCTTTCTGGATTTCTTTTTCCGTCGATAAAGGTGGTGCAGGAATGCTGGCTGCATGACAAATATTAATATAGACAGCCGTGTTCACAGGGTATTTCTTGTTTTTCGATGTCACCACTCTGGTTTTACAAACAAAACCTGCTTGGGGTTGCACATTAATTGTGTTGAAATCTCGTTTTGTCGCAACAGACATATACTTTTGGACCAGTCGTGTCATTGAAGCGGGATCTTGAGCTATTTGTGACGCAATGGCATCCATCAGTGCCTCGTGCTCTTCTCGTGTCAGTTGCTCCAACGTGGGTTTCTTGGTGGCGTCGAGTAAAAATGGTGTCGTAGGCTCATCAGGAACCAGCTCGAGAATAGGCATGTTCTGTAATGATTGTGAGTGAGAGAGGAGAGTGAGAGAGAAAAAAAGA
This sequence comes from Mucor saturninus, assembly GCA_016758985.1. NCBI lineage: Eukaryota > Fungi > Mucoromycota > Mucoromycetes > Mucorales > Mucoraceae > Mucor > Mucor saturninus. The sequence continues at coordinate 132,904 of JAEPRD010000016.1, read as the reverse complement.
AAAAAAAAGGTTTTTTTTGAGTGTGTGTATGTGTGTTGTGACCGTATTTGATTTATTGGGTTGTTTAAAAAAAAGTCAGTAAGGAGAGATAGATAAAATGCACATTAGTAAGATTCAAACAAAAGAAAAATCGCATGTTATCAGTATAGTAAATGTATCATCATGAATAATATACTCTCCAAACAACAACTTTCTCCTAAAGACAGGTTAACCGGTTATTGTTGTTTTTTTTGCGCCGTCTGCAGAGACAGAATAAGGCTGCCGATCACTTTATACCAAACTCTAAATCAGGTAGATACCCACATTTCAGCTTGTTGGTTATTGTTATACGTAGTCTACTGCTAAGAGTAGAAATTTAATAAGCATTTAATGTCATTTGTACAATACTTGAGAGTGCTCATTTACACACGAGAAGGAATATCTTTAAAATAATTAGTATGTAGTTCCCTGTAATGACATTTATATTATTTAGCAAGGCTATGGTTATGTAGACTTCGACACGGGGGACATTACCTGTCAATTGTCAAATTAAAATAAAAGAAGGTTATCTGAGATTTAACTTTTTGTTTCCAATAGCAACCGCTTAAAAAAAAAAGGCGATAATTAGTGTCTCCTTTTTATCGACGTCCGCTCCCCTCCCCTTCTTTTTTTTTTCTTTTTAAACATACATGATGACTGAACAAGTCTCATTGCAAGCCAAATTAAAAAACCTAGTGCAAGTAAGAGAGAGAGAGGACTGAGAAAAAAAAAGCTATATAGACGAGTCTCATGGGATCTTAAAAAAAACAGACTCTCATCATTATTTCTTTTTTGTTTTTTAGCAGCGACAGTTTTATTGGTGGTTGGGACATGTTTGCGTAGTTTGTAACGGACTCTTTTACTTCAGCTCGGTGTTGTCTTTAAACACGAATGAGTCGTATTATAAGCGAGCTTATTTAGGAGCACTTTTATCATACGCTGTAGTGATTTACAACTCAATTGGCGTGACACACACCACGATAGGAATGAATTTATTGTGTGATGAAAATGTCCATTATTTTGTCATTGCCTTCTACTGGTACTCTTACCATCCCATTACAGGTAAACTGTGTGTGTGTCTGTCTCTTAAATGAATGATCTACTAAATACTATGTTCTCTATAGTCACTTTAATACCATTCTTTGTGTTCTCCATCTTTCATACCCTTACTTACACCAAAAGCACCTTACTCCCCCTATTATGTATACCCATCACCAGCCAGATCGAAAGCAAGATTCAGCATTTCACAGATAATTACCATACCACTGCCATGAATTATGTTGCCTATGTCGAAGTCATTGGTATTCTTGGCAGACTCATTCTGGGGATTATTACGTAAGCAGCCCTTTCTTTTTTCTATATATTACCTGCTAAAGCACCCCATACATAGATTCCGCACCTCTGTGTTGGCATTGATTGTGTTTGTGCATTTTTTGAGATTGCGCTATTTCCTTTCCAGCTATACACGCGATGCCTTAGAGACGACAGGTAGATATTTAGACACTTTGCTTATTTTACCCGAGAACAAGAGCACACAGTGGACAGTAGTGTCCAACCTGTACATTAGTCTCAAGCGCCTAATTATCCGTTATGGAGGAGGAGGAGGAGAAGGAGGAGGAGGAGGAGAAGGAGGAGGAGGTGTAACCCTGTCAAATGAAAAGTCAAAATAAAAGCGGAACTCCAAAAAGTTTTTTTTTTTTTATCTTTTTCTTTCTTTTATATATATAATGTCACAAGCAGGAGGGTTTCATGGACGTAAAGAACAGATTGTGTCTTCCTTAGTGGAATACTTGGATCCCGAAAGACGAGATAAATCACCCAAAGGATTCATTGATGCACCTATTTTGGATTTGATGCATGTGATTAACTCTCATCCCGAATATTACACCACCAGCAGTTGTTCTGGTCGAGTGGCCATGTATTGTGAAGGGCTCGAAAAGGATGTGGAAAGTACAGACAGTGATCCCAACGCGATTGAAAAGACTACGAAGGGAGGTCAGTGGTTATACGTCAGTCATGACCCTATTCCGATCCCTGACAACAACAATGCAACGGATGACTGGATTGTCAAGTTGTTGTTTGGTAAAGAGAGTGATAAAGTGGTGTTTGACAATAAGCGACCTGCAGATATTCTCAACCGACAATTGATCTATTTTAAGTTTGAGCCTTTGGTGAGTTTAATTGTATTTGATAATATGTTTGTATTAACGAGAGAGAGTGGGGGGATTAGATCCTTCATATTGAGGCTTCTAGCCAGGAAACAGCCATGCATTTATTGGGTGTTGCATATCAAGTAGGCTATCAGAACTCGGGTATTACACCTTCCCGTCGTCATATGCTTGCGATTCGTAGTACGCACAAGATTGATACACCTGTAGCTTATGTTGAGAAGGGACAGATTCATTGTCTTGTGGATCCAGCTTATTTATATCTCTTACTAAACATGTCGAATCAAAAGTTTGAGCAGAACATGGAACGTATGAAGATATTTGAGGACACTATGCGAACTGAACTGACCAAGGCAGAGGAAAAGGAAAAGTGGGAGAGTAAAGAAGCACGCAGAGAGAGAAAGCGTATGGAAGGACTCTCTTTGAAAAGCAAATTACAAAAACCAAAGGAACAAGATAAGCCTGATTTAGAAGATTTATTAGAATATGTGGTTTTATAAAAAATAAAAAAAATTGAACTAAAAAAAAGATCACGTTTCTCCCGGGTGTTGCTGCACCGGACTAATTACAGGAAAGGATGGGGGGGCATTTGTTTGTGGGTAGCTCCAATTGAAAATCACCTCTTTTCCTCAATACATTTTTTTAAAAGGTAAAAAAAAACAAAACAATCGACATCATCACCATCAAAATCTCCTTTAATTTTGCGATATTTAAACAATGGATGGATGGCGCACGATGGATTGAAACGCTTTTTTCACTCTCTTTGCTAACTTTTTTTTTTATAAAAAAATCAAATCAGTATGGCCGAACAGACTACTCCAACATTTAAGCTCGTCCTTGGTAATCATTAAATTTTTTTTCTTCTAATGTTTTACCATCTCTAAACATCTTTCTATAATAATTAGTCGGTGATGGTGGTACCGGTAAAACCACTTTCGTCAAGCGTCATTTGACTGGTGAATTCGAAAAGAGATATGTTGGTAATGTACCTCTTTTTATAAATAATAATAATAAAAAGGCTTACGCGTACATTATATTTGTCATTAGCCACCCTTGGTGTCGAGGTCCATCCCCTTCAATTCCACACTAACTTTGGTGCTATCGTCTTTAACACCTGGGATACCGCTGGTCAAGAAAAGTTCGGTGGTCTTCGTGATGGTTATTAGTAAGTATATTTACTCATTAAAGAGATGGTATACTAATACTTTCTGTCCGTAGTATTGGTGGTCAATGTGCCATCATCATGTTTGATGTCACTTCCAGAATTACCTACAAGAACGTCCCCAACTGGCATCGTGATCTTGTCCGTGTTTGTGAGAACATTCCTATTGTTCTCTGCGGTAACAAGGTTGATATTAAGGTAAGGACAAAAGATAAAAGTAGAAAAGAGCCATTGCTGATTCACCAGAATAATAGGAACGTAAGGTCAAGGCCAAGACCATCACTTTCCACAGAAAGAAGAACTTGCAATACTACGATATTTCTGCCAAGTCCAACTACAACTTTGAGAAGCCTTTCCTTTGGTTAGCTCGTAAGTTGATCGGTAACCCCAACTTGGAGTTTGTTGCTGCCCCTGCCCTTGCACCTCCTGAGGTCCAAGTCGATGCTCAATTGATGCAACAATACAACAACGAAATGGAAGAAGCTGCTGCTCAACCTCTCCCTGAGGAAGATGATGATTTGTAAACACAAAAAAAAAGCATAGTTTTTATACATTAAACTTTTTTTTTTAATCAAAGACCCTTTTTTCCTTCAAAAAATAAACCCTTACATGATTCTTTTGCATATATTGTTGTTGTTATGTCTATCCTTTTAAAGCTATTTATTTGTAGGTTCGGGTATAGGGCCTCTCTTCTGATTACACAAGATATACACACAAATGATATTCGCGTCAAAATGTAAAGTTTATAAAATAAACCTTTTTTTTATTATAACAAATTTGTTTGAAATGATCTTTTTCGATATGAAAAAGAAACCCAAACAAGATAATAATAGAAAAAGCGAGTAGTTTACTTCAACTTCTTCTTGGGACGGAGTTGGTTGGTACGACCACACTTCTTCTTACGGCAGTTGGTGGCACGAGGAGGAAGACGAGCGTAACACTTACGACAGATCATCTTTTCACAGTTGTACTTGGAAGCTAAAGCCTTAAGAGAGGGCTCAATGATACCACCACGAAGACGGAGGACCAAGTGAAGAGTAGACTCCTTTTGGATGTTGTAATCGGACAAAGAGCGACCATCTTCGAGTTGCTTACCAGCAAAGATAAGACGTTGTTGGTCTGGGGGAATACCTACAATTTGCTCATTTTAGTATTTTTTTGTTTTTGTGTTTTTTTATTGCTTTCTTTCAGCCGTTTCCATGCTTCACACGATAAGCCTTACCTTCCTTATCTTGAATCTTTTGCTTGACATTGTCAATGGTGTCGGAGCTATGAGAAATACAAAATGAGTCTTATTGTAATGTCAACACAAGAAAAAATGAGTGTTGTACCTTTCGACCTCCAAGGTGATGGTCTTGCCAGTCAAAGTCTTTACGAAGATTTGCATAGTAAAAACTACAATGGATGGATTAGTCAATCGTGTTGTAGATGGTGCATCTTGGGATGGATGTGTGTACCTTTACGAGACGGTTAACAGAGGAGGATATAAACAGTTTCGCACCCTCCATTTTCTTTTACATTAATTCCTCCCCAAAAAAAAAAAAAAAAAAAACTGAGAGGGAAATTTCACAGCTATTCCGGCATATTTGTGACGACTTTTGACTTTTCGGTCCGGACACCTCTGTCTGTACTTGTTTTTCTCGTTTTCTTTCAAATGATTCTTCTTCCACCCTTTACGCAAAAGCATGTACAAACATTTAGAAGATCGCTTTCCTGGAAGAGAGAAACAATTAGAACAGTTGTCTAACGTGACTATTGGCGTAAGTCTCTCTATTTTAATCGCTCACTTTTTTTTTTACTAAAAAAATATAAACTAAAGTCTTCATTGACTGATTATTCACCACAAAGCATATTTGTTTATGGTCCTCCTTCCACCGGAAAGACCAGCGTGATATCAGAAGTCTTTAAAACCAATGGAGGATATGTCAACTGTGTAGAATGTTTCACTCCAAGACTTTTATTTGAACACGCCATGGACCAACTGATTCAACGCCAACCTGAATTCAAAAATAACTATACTCGTAGTCGAAAAATTGATAACGTACAACAATTCGTAAAGTGCATTCGAGAAACCTTTCAAAAAGATCCCAAGACAAAGTACTTGGTAAGCTTACCCCCTTCTTCACACAAACACACACAATGCAGTATATTCAACGTTTTAAAAAAAGATATTGGATAGAGCAGAGAGATTACGTGATATGCCAGGCACCATCTTGCCTGTCTTATTAAGACTATCTGAACTGGTAAGGAATCGAAAAAAAAAGTTCATCATGCCGTAATCTAAAGAGAAAGAAAACTCAATTTATGTACATCTAATAGACCGATATGAATATATGCGTAGTGTTTATTTCGAATATCGTGTTTGAGAAATTCAGAGTGAAGCGAGGTGGCATTGAACCTTTCCTGTTACGATTTCCCGAATATACACGCGAAGACACACTCAAGATCCTGCAGTTAGATTTTAAGCCAGCGACGGTCGAAGGCGTGTCACTGGATGCCGAATTCTATCTGTGTTTTTTGGAAGTCATTTACTCTATTTTCTGTCACAACTGTAAAGACATTAACGAACTACGTTATTTTGCCGCTCTTTTATTCCCCTTATACATCAAACCGATCGAAGAAGGCACGGTCTTACCCAACGAAAAAGCCAAACTATTTAAATATGCACAACCGTATTTTGCAGAGGCGACCGAAAAATTATACCTGCGTGAAATCTCTAGTGCTGAATGGTCGCAGGAAACAAAGGACCTCGATGACACATTAGGCTCGTTCTTGTCTTCAAAAGTAGGTCGTGCCGAATTTGAGTTACCGTTTTACACCCGATTCTTGCTGATTGCTGCTTACCTGGCATCGTACAATCCACCGAGGTTCGATGTGCGTTATTTTGCAAAAGCCAGCGAGGAACGAAGCAAAAAGAAGGGTGGAGGTACACGTAAAGGAGGGCGTGTGGATAAATTGGGCGGTAAAATGCGTCAACAGTTATTGGGACCCAAAATCTTTCCGGTAGAAAGAATGTTGGCCATCTTTTATAGTATCTTGGATGAAACCTTGGAAGATACGATCGATATTCAATTACAAATCACCAGTCTCACCACATTACGACTCTTGGTGAGATCCACTTCCATTGATCGTTTAGATGGTGCCAAATACAAGTGCAATGTGAATTTCGAATTTATCAAGACAGTAGCTAAAACTGTACGATTTGAGATTGACAAGTATCTTTACGATTTCTGTTAGAATGTTGATGAGGAGGGGTATAAAAATAAAATAAACGTTTTATTATAGAAATATTTTTTTTAAATGGCAAGATCCTTTTCAATCACGTCTTCATCATCAGCTAACTGCTGCATGCTTTCAATTTCTCTTGCTTTCTCTACAAGTGCAATCATGTCTTCTGCTGTTCCTACTGAAGTGGTGATAAAAGGATGTTTTAATAAACTACTCGCGTCCGGTCGTTTTAAAGGATCCATGGTGGTACATTGGGCCAAAAAATCTTTAAAATGATCAGACCATCCTTCACTGCTTAACGGGGGTAGACCATGAAGTGCAATTAAATATAGAGCCTTGAGTGGTGGATGCTCAATATAAGGTGGGTTGTTCTGGGCCATTTCGTAAATAAGAACACCTAAACTCCAAATATCAATCTTGGTATCGTAATCTTTGCCCTTGATTAATTCTGGTGCCATCCAATAAGGTGTGCCGACAATCGAGTTTCTTTTTGGTTGCGACTGTGTGAGTTGTGCGCACTGACTAAAATCGGCTATTGAAACCATTTAAAAAAAAAATGACATAGGACGATCTCATAGAAAAACTTACTCAGTTTGACATCACCTCGTAAATTCAACAAGATATTATCACTGCGAATGTCACGGTGAATTCGGTTAAGGCGATGGATGCGAGTTAAAGCACGCAGGATATCTCTGGCAACACGTGCAATTAGGCTCTCACTGATAGATATGCAGGATCCTTCCTCATATGGCTCTAGTGATAAAATATCTGACAATGCCATGTCCATAAACTCCATCACCACCTATTATTAAACGCAGTGAGTGAATATACGACCCATCAAGAGAGAAAGAAAAAAAGTGTTTTACCCAGATTTCATCGTTGGTGACATAACTGGTAATGTATTCAACCACATTAGGATGTCTACTCATCTTCATGGTGATTAACTCGTTTCTAATTTTACTGATTTTAACCGATGCTGTTTTATGTATTTTCTTGATGGCGACCTGGCAATGACACAATAAAAAAAAAAGTCAAAGAGTGAGTGGCTGGGTTTTAAAACTTTAAATGTGCCTAGTTACCACTTTGTTGGTGCCGATATGTTTAGCAGCATATAATGGACCCGATTCACCTTCAGCAATCAAGATAAACGAATTATAAATGGTATAAGGATCTGTTGATGGGTTATCTGCAATATCCTCTATAGTAAAAAAGTTAGATAACTGTTTGTGTTACACATTTAATATTTTTATACATTTACCAATGGATGTGTTTGAACAGGTGTTTTCTTTTTTTTTTTTTGTATCAGTCACGCGAGTTATTTATAAAAAGAAATGGAGAGATACTTTACCTTTTTCACCTTCTTGGATGATCTTTACTGCTTTCAAGACATTGCCTTTTAAAGAAGAATTTCGACTTGTGGATAGATGTAATTGCCTTGATTCACGCTTTGTTTTGGGCGGTGAAGGTGGATCGGAGTGAAAGAGAGAATCAGGGCTTTCGACAATTTTCATGGTCCGCCTCTTTTGTAGCGAGGTACTGATCTTGTCCTTCCACTCTTGTGGTAAGCCTTTAAAACCCACACCATCGCCATCTAATTCGACATGTATATTGTGCTGGATATTGTATGGAAGACCTATGGAAGAAGGAGCTGCTACTCCGTGTGTAAGTATCAGATGTGACACACGCAGAGAGAGAGATCCATACTTACATTCAGAGGTGGGGACTAGGATAGGGTGAATATAGGTTGTATCGAGGATATCATCACTAGGGAAATTGCCTTGCCAGACATCAGGTAGGCCCATATATTTGCCACTATCATCATCAAATTCGACATGAATGCCATGCTCGAATTTGGTGGGTTTCCCGATATCCAATATCCTTTCGCCGTGTTGATTTCTCCAGGCGATGGCTTTCGAAGGAACATTGACAGAAGATACGCTATGATGTTGATAGATTTTAGCGAGTGTAGCTGCTGATCCAAACCTTCGGAGACCTTTACTTGTGTTTGTTGTGGCCGACCGTAACGATCTTGCCTTGTGATGATGACATTTTCCCGTAGTGGGTACTGAATGTACTGAACTCGACGAATTGGCATTACCCATTAGAATGTAAAACTTGTGAAAGAGAGAAGGAGAGAAAAATAAAACCGCTCTTTTTTTTTTTTTGAATAAGAGAAAAAAAAAACTTTTGTGTTACTTTCGCTATAGCCTTTTACGCTACATGAGCATTATCCGACATCCTTTATCAAGTTAAAAGGAACGTTCAGTCTCCTGAAAAATAATTGGCTTGGGATCACACTCACAAAAAATCATTTTTTTTTTTTTTTTATTGTGTACATATATTTTACACACACACACACACACACACACACACACACACACACACACACACACACACTTGTATATATTATTTACCTTCTCTTTTCTTTCTACTTTTCTTTTTAAATGAAGCCTTTTATCATTCCTATAGTTGCACCAGAAGAAGTGATTAGACCGACGCATAAAGGTAACCTTTTCTTTATTCTTAATTCGCTTCCCTCCAAGTTGGTCTCTCTTATCTCCCCTCGACTCATTCTCTTTTAGTCAGTGCTTCTAACGGAAAGAGATCATGTAGAAACGTCATTATACACGGCTTTTGTAAATTCAAAGATAAAGGTTGCGAATTTAACCACGAAACCGTAAGTATATTTTTATCTATTTATTTTCACTTTCATTCTGTCTTCACAATATTAACCCGCTTTCGTTCCATGTATCAGGATAAGACCTTTGTACTTCCTCAACAGCAGTTAGAACCGTAAGGATATCTATGGCCTTTCTTTTTTCATTTAAATGACTAATGAAAACGGAGTTTCTTTTTTTTCAGGCCACGAAACACTACAGTTTCAGCAGAGAGTATTCATGCACCTGTCTTTGTACCGAAATCATCTTCACAAGGTAAGCGGATGCCTTATAAATTTACATGCCAAAATTATTAATCATTTTTGTTTCATAATAGATAAAATTTCATCCAGACCAATGTAAGCTCTTTATACATGTACACACACACACACACACACACACACATAAACTAATAGGAAACCAAAATTAGATATAATTCAGTAAACAACCAACAAATACCGTTTTCTCGATTTGAACCAAGTGTAAGATGAAAGAGATAGAAAAAAAAAGGAAAGAGTCATATATAAACCTTTATATGTAGGTACCAAATTATGTTTCCAATTATGGACAGCACATAATGAATAATACTTCAGATCCGTATTATTACATGAATGTCAATCCATCAGTAACACAATATCACATGTATCAGCCAACACTACCACATGTAGCCAACCTATCGACACATCACCGATTAGTACAATCTTTTTTTATCCCGGACAAATTAAGGGAACAGTTGATAAAACGTAAAGAAGCATCCCTTCTCACCGTACCTGGTAAGAAGAAAAAAGTAGGACAACGAAAAAAAAAAGATTACTTAATATCATAATTAGCGAAAGAGATGGGATTGCCGGAAGAAGTACATGTGTATCATTCATTATATCCCCTCGAGGATAAACCAGGAAAGATTTTAGGTCATTCATCATGGATTTATAAGGCTGTGTGTCGTACCACGGGAAAACATTATACAATGATACGCGTCGAAGGTAAAATCATCTCGTCTATTCATATCCTTAAACGCGTACTGATATGAAAAAAAAAAATGTAGGATTTAGGTTGGTAAATGAACAAGCAATGAGTATTGTAAAGAAATGGAGGCGAATTAAGCATGCAAATATCATTGCAATTCATGAAGCCTTTACAACCAGAGCATTTGGAGATTCATGTAAGCAAAACCGGGATAATTTTGAAAAGGTGAGCCTTTAGAAAACTAACCTTTTCTTTGTGTACAGCTCTTGTATTTGTGTACGATTATCATCCATGCTCCATCACATTATTCGAAGCGTATTTTACACCACAGGCACAAGCGTTACTTCATGCCCGATTCCAAGCAGCAGGTATCAATGGATTACCCGTACCGGAAACGACCTTGTGGAGTTTTATTACACAGATATCCTCTGCATTAAAGACGATCCATAGTGCAGGATTAACCGCGCGAAGTTTAGAGCCCAACAAAATCTTGATGACGAGTAAGAATCGACTTCGGATCAGCTGCTCGGGATTAGTGGATGTACTTCAATTTGATGGTATATCCAAGATGGCTATGCATCAACAGGAAGATTTATTATCGTTTGGTAAATTGATTGTGACTTTAGCTTGTAATTCACCTCAATCAGCTCAGAATTTACCCCAGTCGTTCGATTACTTGTCCAGATTCTATACACCAGATCTAAAGAATGTGGCATTGTATTTGCTTTCAAAGCCCTCCCATGCGAAATCCATTGATGAAGTCTTTAAATTAGTAGGTCCGCGTATGCTGCATGAAGTAAATAGCAGTCAATAGTAAGTGTATGTGAATAGATTAAAAAAGTAGATCACTGGGTTTGCTAAATAGAGCGAGTACACTCTCTTTCACCAAAAGCTATACAGATTCACTCGAGACGAATTTAGGTCGTGAGTTGGAGAATGGAAGGATTGTGAAATTATTATCCAAGCTTGGGTTTATTAATGAACGGCCTGAATTTGAAAATGATCCACAGTGGTCTGAGACGGGAGATAAGTACATGATTCGATTATTTAGGGATTATATATTTCATCAGACAAACGAGATGGGAATTCCTGTGGTGGACATGACTCATGTCATTTCCTGTTTAAACAAGGTAACTAAAAATATGTGTGTGTAAGGTAGGGGCTAACGAAAATTATGATTAGTTGGATGCAGGTGTGGAAGAAAAGATCCTGTTGACTTCAAGAGACGATCAGACTACCATGATTGTAAGTTACAAGGAGCTTAAAGTATGCATCGCCTCTGCTTTTCATGATATCTATCCATCCTAAGAACACACAATAAATAAAACAAATGTCGCTTTTTTTTTTTTCTGTCATATTATGTTGGTTTATTAGTAGACTACGGATAAAGAAAGTTTGTATTTCTCGTCTCTGTTCTTCAATAAAAAATCGGTATTGTGGAAAGCACGCACACAACGCCATGCTTCGGATTCAGAGTCAAACTTGACCAAGAACTTTGACACTGTTGATTGTTCCTTACTATGGAATACGAAGTTTTAAATATACATATTTGTAACTATATAAAAATCCCCCATTACTTACGTCTTTAAATGTAAAACATTGTCGGGTGCACCTTCAATAGGGAAAAAGTTTCTGGAACGTAAAAATCCTAATAAATGTTCGGTCTCTGTTCTAGAGGGAAGACCTGTAATGACCACAGCACGGCCTGAAGCACTGGTGGAGTCGGTAATGGAGGTCAATTCAGGACGACGCAAGGCGCTCATGAATGTGCTGGGGTTGGAGGTGCTGTCACCGCTCTAAAAACAGTTGAGTCCTCTTTATTCTCTCTCTATCTCTCTTTATTCTCAAACTTACATAGGTCATGCGAATGGTATTACCACCGACAGAACGTCTGTTACCATATTCAACTACACGACGAGCGTCTTCAGGAGAAGCCATTAATACCACACAGCGACCTTGGAAGTTGAATTCGGGGCTACGACAGAAAACAGCTACATGGCAAGTTAAAAATAAGGTTTCGACTACAACATGTAAGAAAAATACCTTCAACAATGCGTTTGTCACCTTGAGGGAAAGCTTCTCTGGCTAATTTACGAACATCCTCGGTGGTTGCTGTGACAGGAAGAGAATCGATTTGAACAAAACGGGTAGGTTCTGCTGATTTCTTGCCCTGTTTCTTGACTTGACCAATGAATTTGTTGGTCAAGTTCTCTGCAAAGTTGGTCTTTTCAGTATTGTTGTTGTTGAAACGAACGACAGAGGTATGAAGCGATCTTTGACAGGTATTAAAGACTTGGGCTGAAAGTCTTTGGCGAACAAGAACTGAAGCTAATTGACGTGTCGATGCCATGGTTGAACTGTAGGAAACAAAAAAAGATAATTTTTTGTTCCCCCTCCTTTTTTTGGCAGGGTACACCCTCTTTACAAGTCACTAATATGCTGTATGCCTATTTTTTTAATTACAGTGGTCACCATCTTAATGCAAAGTAATCAATTATTTCGACACTCTTTGTCTATCGCCGTATCTGATTATAAAATTACCCCATACTGTCAAACTGACCATGCCTTGACCCTTTCCTTATAACATCGTTCTATTATGAAAGAAATAAATTATCACCTCTTTTAGCGTTTGCACAAGTCATGATGGAAGCTCACAATCAATTGAAGATAACGCAAATACTTCAACTCCATACAACAATCGTTTGTATATATTACAACACAATTGCAATAACACATGTATTTTTCGTGCTATTTTAAAGCGATGGTTGTAACCATGGCAACTTAGTCGGGAACAGAAAATTTATTTACGTGACGGGGGACGCCCGCTTTAATTAAGGTTTGACATATTATGAGGATACTATCCTAAAGCTGTAATTTTCCTAATATGTTCCAAAATAATATTTCTTCCTCCAGTGCATACAATGATAGTGGGGCAAAGCACATCCAGCAACAAGGAAAAAAACAAAAACAAAAAGAAACCACGATATATAAAAAAAAAGGAAAGTTACAAGCCACCAAAATTTATAAGCCAATCAAAAGAAGTAGGATCAAATTTTTTTCAAATTGTCACGGAAAAAAATAGAGGTGATTACTTTTCACAAGTGAGGTTTCCTTCTCTTTTCCCTAGTATATCGTAAGTAGTGGCTTATTTCGACTTCAATAAAAAAAAAATACTAAGTAGTATGTGTTATCGGATATAGACAATGAGTGCCGATTTGGTCTGGGCTATTATCAAGAATAACAATTCTTTCCTCGTTAAGCGTCAAAACGTTCAGTTCTCTGCTGAACCCGCTAACTTGAAGAACGTTAACTCTTTCAAGTACTCTGGTCTTGCTAACTACAAGGTAAAAACAAAAGACGAAAAAAAAAAAAAAAGTAATTTAGCTGACCAAAAAAATGATAGACTGTTACCATCCTCCCTGCTGCCCGTGGTGTCCGTGTCACTCTCCGCAAGGCCAACAAGGAGCAATCCCCCAAGAAGTCTGCCAACTCTATCGTTATTGCCAAGTCTGGCCGTAAGACCTCCAAGTCTGTTGCTAACTTGATTGCTCGTGGTAACAAGTACAGACCCGATCTCCGTGCTGTAAGTATTTGATATATTAAAGGGGAAAGAGAAAAGGAAAAAGTGTGTTAATCATCTTTCACTATATAGGCTGCCGTTGCTCGTGCTTCTGCTATCCTCGCCACCCAAAAGCCCCGTAAGGTCCAAGCCAAGCGTGAAGCTAAGGGTGTCCGTGCTACCAAGGCCTAAATCCTTTGTATCTTGAACACATATACTACATAAAATAAACCCCCTATACTTGTTAAAAAAACTTTTTTATTGTTATTTATTTACATGCGTTTTTATTTTAATTTATTTTGGTCTCAAAAGACCCATTTATTGTTTTTGTTGCTGTTGTGCTTCCAATGACTTTAATCTGTTTTCGAGTTTGGCTACATAAGCATCAGCTTCATCGCGATATTCTTGATATTCCAAGTGTTGCCATAATAACTGAAAACCCATGGTGGTGGCAGAAGCAATAACTGCACACTTCACAATAGGTGTACCATATTGATAATAGAATCCTCGTCCTTTTGCTGCAGGTATCGTTGAATACGAACGTGACTTTGTCGAACTCGTTAATGCTTTCTTGAGCAACATTTTATAAAAAACAAAAGGTATGAGAAAAGAATAAAAAAAGACCTGTTGTTTTGCGCACCCCTACAACAGATCACATCGGCGTTTAAAAGCTTCTTTCTCAATGAAGCCCCTCCCCCCCTCTATTTTTTGTTATATGCATGTTTTGACAGCTTCATAAATGCATGAAATGATGAAAATCATCTTTTTGGGGACATTTGGATAGCCCATCAAATATATAAAAAAATAGCATGACTGAAAAAGAGTTTAATAATTCAATGATAAAAGCTCCATGCTTGTACGTTCAATAAGCATCCTCCTCCTCTTCCTCGTTGCATTCCTCATCTTCAGCATGCTTATAGCCCTTATGGCTTTTGTACTTATTATATATGTGATATTTACCCTTCTTGCTTTTTGTGTGCTTGTAAAGATCATGCCAATTGTACTCTGGGTAGCCTTCAACATGTGTAGGTACCGAATCGGGCTGGTTAACAGTAGGCGGTGATAAAGGTTTATTGGTAATTATAATCTGTTTCTCTGTATGGATCTTATCGATGTCATGCGAATCATTGTGTGGTATCCCTCTAGGTCCAGCACTTATGTTAGCCTCATCTGATCCTGCAGTGACAGTGCTTACCAAAGTCTTAAAACCTTCCGTTGTGTCATGGATATCAGTGGTAATTGTGCTATGAGCCACTGTATTGGTGGGTATATCTTCAATTTGACTATAAATAACAGGAGTATCAGTCACTTTGCCATTGTAAAACACTGTTTCGTTGGGAGTATCATTGATTGTACGGTAAGTCACTGGTTCGTCAGAGATATTGATAAGCGGGCGATAAGGTGTTTCTTTATTAGATGTGATATCAGCAATGGTGCGATGATTTGCTTCTTCATGGGGAATGTCGTTTACTATATTGTAAGTAGCTGTATCACTAAGTATAAATTCACTGGGGATATCAATAACTGTATGATGGGTTATTTTTTCGCTGTGAGGGATATCAGTAACTGTACTGTGAGTTATGGTGTATCCAGGGATGTCAGTCGCTCTTCTGTGTCTTATTCCACTCATAGTAACATCGGAATCGAGTTTGCTGGATAAATTAATGTCAGTAATTGTACTAAATGTGACTGTATCAAAGTGTGTCTCCTTAGTTAAAGACTGGTCTGAAATGGCACTAGGATAGTGAGTTACAGTGCTATGATAGACTTGTGCTATAGGAATGTCACCACGATTAGCATCACTATATTCGTTTCTGAGAGAAGATATTAAAGAAAACGGAATACTTAAAGATTGACGATCCACAGTACGATGTGTTATCGTACTGGAAGGCTCGTAAGTAATGGTTGAATATTGGTTTGATTCGGTGCTAGGTGTGTCAGTCACAGTGTTATGAGTTATCGATTGACCGGTGTCTCCGCCATAAATTGTGGAAAACGAATAAGTGAGTTGAGAAGAATCAGGAGCTTCAGGTACGATGTCGCTGTATATTACTATATATCGTTCAGAATGAGATGTAAATTCACTGACAGTTGCGTATGAGTTATAGACTACTGACTCATCGTCAACCTCAGTAGAAATTGTTTGGTATTCCAGTGTGCTGTAATAATCTATAGTTATTTCTTGCTGATTTGTTACAATGAAAGGTTGAACAACGATGGTATTATAAACTATTGATTGTCCAGGATTATCATCATAAATCGTGAGATATCTAGGCTCTGCGTTTTTAATATCATCTGTTACTGTTATATAGGTGTATTGATCAATAACATTGTCGTAAAGTTTTTTATATATAACTGTATTGACAGGTACTTCTGTGACTATTGAGTGTTTATAGTGTATAGTACTAGTCTCCTCGTAAATTGTACTATATATAATCGCATTATCAACCTCTTGAGTGATTGTTGTGGGTTTATTATGCACTTTATCAGGAATGTCACTGTAAATTGTTGAATAGGTTATTGTGCTGATATGTGTTAGAGATTCGGGCATACAGTCAGGCCCAATGCATCTCTTCTGGGGAGCAGCAAAAAGATTCATGGGACTAGCTTTGTTTTTGGAATGGTAATCATTAGCCACAACTACTCCCGAGAGATCACTGATACCAATATCTTGAATGTTCGCTAAATGACGAAAACAGGATTGAAACATATTTGTTAACGGGATATATTCATTTCATATTTAGAAATAAGCTTACCATCACGTGCTAATGTAAAATCATAGGTTTGCCCAACCATATGACGACTAATGTGTATTCTTTCGGGTGTATAAATGCCATACTCATTCGAAGGGTAAAAGTTGAAGATTGTTTTGCGATCTGAATTTCCTAAGATTTCTTGATTCTTAGATAATGTGAACGTCGTGCCAACAGAGATAGGAACCTAGCCGAGATAGAATACATATTAACAAACTGCATTTATAATGTCTTTGATATAGCAATACTACAAACACTTACATCAACTATTAGCGTTTGTGGGAATGTCTCTCCTTGAGAATTTTTCCATTCAATGTCCCTTCCACTAATTATAGGAGTAGCATCCGATAGCATCTCAGGAAAAAGATGGCAGTTGAAGTCATTACAGGTGTTCATGATTATAACATCGAAATCATTCTCTTTATCATGAAGTCTTGTAAGAACATCATTCTCATCCATCTTTAAAGTAGGATGTAAAACTGACAATTTCATTGAAGCCATTATTGCATCAGAGTGAGCATGTTTAAAGTCGAAAAAACCGGTACCATGATCAGTACATATGGGACACCCTTCGCCATACTCCCGAATATGTGAAAGATCAGTCTCTTTCTGAAAGTATGAGGCACCGTATACATGATCAACAGTAGCATGAGTTCGGCCTCCAACAACCAGACCGCACTTATCTGAGTAAACATTGTTTTCATTGCTACAATCAAAGGCATTGTTCTTATTAATCGCACCAAAGTTACCGTCTAAATCTCCTTGAACTACAAGAGAAGTATGCATGTCGCGAACATCCTCTGCAGCAAAATCACCAAGTTGTATTGAGAGTAAATTCAGTCCTAATCATCATTTTAGAGGTTTGCGAGTCACAACAGCTTAACTTTGTACCATGAATTTTTTATGTCATGTAGTAATAATAGGGGTTAAATGTAATGGTGGGAGGGCAATAAACTAAAAATAATCATCATAAATATCTTGCTCTTTATCATCGCAGTCTTCATCGTCATCGTCCTTATGGCCCTTATGATTACTGCTCTTGACATATTTTCCCTTTCATGTGTATCATATCAAGTATATTGTAGACAATACATTGTCTGTTAGATCTACTGGTTGTTTTGTAAAACATAATGCGTAGGGTGACTTCTGGCCGGAGAGTTATAATAATTACAACCGGTAAGCTTATGGCAGTTGTAATACTCTCGTATGTTATAGCAGTAGTAGGAATATTAAGTAATAGTTATCACCAATGATTATCTTGCTAGTCTCTTCACTGATAGTGACATACGTATTTCGAAGTATCGCTTCCGTATGGAAGAGATTCAATTGTTACTCCTTACAACATAATAAATATGGCAGAAGATAACAAGCTATATATTATTGAAAAAAAAGTATTGCAATTATGAATAATGTCGCGAGTAATGGGAGTGAGAAAGGTTACTATTGGTCAAGTACTCCACCCAATTGTTAAAAATTAATAAATGATTTTACAAGTAATATCAAATTAACAAAGTATTCCGGTTGCTATGAAGCAATCTGATATACCATAAAAGAAAGTACGAGTAATGGTTTAAAGTTGTGGAGTTGTTCCTGAGTAGAAAAGCTTATAAAAGGGCAATTTCTTTGACTGAGAAAATGAGATTTTTAAACTAGAATTATGTCATTCGGGGGAGCAGGACTACGTTTGTACAGTATCGAACACTACAGCAGGCTTGTTAATTTCATGAAAGAAATTCCGACTGAGAGCAGATTCTTGGACGAATTCAGCCAAATAAAACCATACTATCCAACATCTCATTATGAGGGATATTTTACTGGCAATGTTGGTAGATCATCTGTGATATTAGAAACAGTAGTTTCAACTTCCCTCTGGTTTTGGCACTCCTCTATTTAATGAGGTCCGCAGATAAGTCTAAACTTTATGATTTTTTACGTGTTTATCCGTTCTGTAACTATTTTTTTATTTGTAATCTGTGTTCATATCTACGCTATTTAGTAAGTTGCATAATGTTCACCCCATTATTATTAGTACACGGCATTGTCGAATCACTGATAAACAATTACTGAATTCAGCATCATAGATCTATGTAAGCCTGCGGCTCTGATATATACTTGAATGGAGCAATAAGTTCAAGTGGTTATTTTTATGCATTTCTATTATTGGTAAAGGTTCAAACATTGAATGGCTGATTAAATGATCAATTATTATATCATGCTGACATAAAACCCAGCTCTTATTTATCAGTCTATAAATAAAACTTGCTCGCACACTTTTTTTCTTCCCTTTTTCTTTACGAATGTATTCGTGAATAGCACTATCTTTATAAAAGGGAGTAACAAGTATTGTGAAAAGGTTGGTTAATAGTGACTTTTGTTATTCAAGAAAACGCTAAAACAAACAAACAAAAAAAACCTGCTTCTTTTATAAATGAAAAGGCGCACTCTGATTTGTTTGCAAAGAATCAGTGATATTACTGCTGCATCTAGTCAACGCTTCACGATGGAGAACCCCCCGAGTTGGTTTTTCAGCTTTAAGCTAAAACTTCTGTAGGTCACATAATTTATATTGTAATTTTGATCACGTATATTAACAAAAAACACAATCATAGGCATCGTTTTGGGAACTTGGAACTTCGTGTGACAGGGACGTAAAATATTTACGACAAACGTGTAGAGTTTACCTCGTTTAAACGTCTACCTCAAAAACTGTCATCATCTACCCAGTCGACCAAAGTCTGGGTAATTGGTGACATTTCTGCAAATCAGTGCACTTCAAAGTTCCTGTTCAACGACAACGGAAAAACACGTTCGTGTCAAGAACAGCTGGAGAGGATAACTTATTATAATTGATCCTGAAAAAGTCAATTAGCAGGAGCTGCTAGAGAGAGGGAAGGCAACTTGCGAAAACATAGCTGAGCAATCAATAGGAATTCAACAAAGTTTTTCTATTTGGGAAAGCTACTATAGGAAGAATGATGAGGTTGCAGGCATATTACGCAAACGACCAGCGAAAGATGAACTCGAAAAGGCACTTCATGGATATAGCTTTCAATTATCTAATCAGCTAATATGCATGTCATAAATATCGTCATTAATAGGAAGGCAAAGGAAAGAAGACTAGACTTTCAATAAACATTGAACAATCTGAGCCAGAAATCCCAGTCGATCCAATCAATAGTTCCCAAGAGTCTCAGGTGTTAAGCGTTCCCTTCTTGGACGTTGTTTATGACGATAGTGAATACGACAGCACGTACAGAAACAGACAATCATTAAAAGAATCAGAAAGCTCTTCCTCCAGCATTAAATGCCACATATGGACTTTGACTTTAAGCGAGTTAGATATTGTATCCTTTGGCAAAAAGGAAATGACAACAACCAATCTGCTCATAAAGACAAAATACGAAAATACGCATATCGAGGCAATGAATAAAACCATCAAACCAACTGACATGGATAGACGGCTTTCTCTTTCTGCTTTGTTTGATTGCTTGAAATTAACGAAGGTATTAGAACAGTACGTAATCCCTGTTCCAAAACTGCCACACAACATAATCAGCTGCATCAAGGCAATAGAAAAAGCCATGGGTAACAACGAAGTAATGGAATTAAAAGGAGATAAGTTCAGCACCGTCAAATAGAGCTTGCCCTTCTTCATATTACGTCGGATTTATATACTTAATTTATAAGTAGAATATTTAAGTGCATGTCATTCGAGAATGTTAGAGATGCTATGCCTATCTTTTCTTTTGCCTTTGGTTCTGTGTTCGCTGGACATGCTGTTTTGAATTGGGTTTGCCATATAGTAACCCACCTTGATATTAATGCTTCATAAAAGACTATGTAAACACAAATTTGAGTGTCTTTATGCTGACTTAGAGTTGTATACAGGGATTTTAGGACTTGGGTTAATAAACAAAAAATGCCCGACACTGATTCTTCGTGGCCCGACATGGTTTTCCGCACGAAGTCTTTGAGGTTGGAAAGCACTAATGCTGCCGAAGAATTGCCATCCTTTTTCAGGGGTTAGCTCATTCGGCAGATGGGCTATTACACACTCCTTAGCTGTGGTTGATGAAAACCAGCTTCTACCCACCGTATCTTATACTAGGATTTTTCGCCTGAAACATCAGACAAATTTTTTTTTTTTATATTCTAATAAATCATTGCATTTAATCCAAAACGCTTTATTTTATTACATTCATTTTATACTACAAGGCCAATTTCTCCATTTGCTTATGACGGATACAGAATGATGGCATATGTTTTTGTGTGCGCGTGTGACACCATCCTTTTATTCATGTGGTCTCTTCACTGTCACATATAGCTTGTAAACATCATGCAATTGACTGATAGACTACCGGATTGCCCAAAAAAAGTAAGAAAATTTTCCAGTCCCATCAGCATATCTTTTTGTTTTGTTTGTTTTTCAATAATAAAATTATTGTTACTGAATGAACATGACTGCCCTCAGGAACAATGAAAATGAGGTAGTAATCCAGTAACATGACGCATTACAATCTTTTTCTAATGAGCCGCATGGTGAAAGACAACAACTTAGACGTCGAACGAAACGTGATTGAAGAAGTAAAACTCAGTAATTGGATACACTTGAAGAAGCACAAAGATGTTTGAGTGGTTACCCACCTGTCAACTGGAGGTGGGAAATAAAAGGTACCAGATATACAGAATATATACTACCTTATTGATTTCGTTACTTCAGGAACAAGAATTATAGTGATCTGCAAAAATGCTTTGATCTTATTGACAGAAAGAAGAGAGTAGGAATAAAGTAATTATTGCTTAAAGGTTAAAAGCAGCATTGCGCTGAGTGGGAAGATCAATAAATGGTAAGGTTCTGAGATTGAATAACCTGTCAATGGGGTCGATCGGCGTTCCCATCAATCAACGAGAGCGATTTGTGATTTATCAATCGAAAGATTCAAAATCTTCCTTTTTTTAAAAAAAAAATGATACATGGATGTGTTTCAATGGAGAGATCAGCAGATGAGGTTATAAACTATAAACAAAAAACAAAAAAAAACGTGTTTTCATGGATGAAGTTGGGTTCTACCATCTCGCCATAGAGGTTGGTCTAATGAAAGGTATTCCGGTCTAAAGCAATTGCAGCTATCTTTTGTCTGAAGAATTTTGATGATTGGCTTGTGGGTAATATTAATTGATTTGTTCACAAGAAAGTGCACACCACTCCTTGATGACAAGGAAGTTCAAAGTTCAATGGTCCGGCAAGAACGAGATCCAAGTACTTTTTACAAAGAGAGGACGATTTTTGTTATCTAAGAATAGATTTCTAGCCGTTACCTTGTATCCAATAGATAATGTAAATAATTCAGCTTCCATTCGAGAATAGAGGCTACAAATGGTGTTTGTTTACCTCCTTACTCTTCCAAACTTTAATTCATGAGTTTCGAGTTTAAAGTAAAGGCACTAGCATTTAAAAAAAATCCATTGCGATTCAGGTGGTATTTTGGCTTCTTGGGATAATGGAGGGTTACCTTACATGATTGTCGTGACTGGATCTGGCATTGGGGGTTTTCTCGACGTATCAATATTAAGAAAATTTTGTTTTTTTTTTAAAAAAAAAAAAAAACTTAAGGCTAAAAAAATAGCGTTTACTTTTTGAAGAAATTAGTTCCTTTTTAGAAAATGAGGTGTAAAAAAAAAAAAAAAAAACTTGTACATTGGTACACGAAGAGTGTCCATGTCATGTCTCAAGGTTTTGATTTTTCTTCCTTATTTGAACCCTGAGAGAAAGGTAAAACAAGTCACGGTGCAAAGGCTAAAAAAAAAAAAGTTTTTTTTTTTTATTGTTGGGTGAAATATAAAAAAAAATGAATTTGTTCAAATTCACTCGTTTCTTTTCTTTTAGTACACCTAGAATAATAAAAATGGCTGCACCTCTCACTCACCCTTGTATCGTTGACGGTTGGTTCATGGAAAAGTCCACCATGTGGCCCGGACAAGGTAACAATGGAAACAAGATAGCTTTTTTGACGTGTCTGACGTTTTAACGTTTCCCCATAATAATAGCCATGTCTCTCAAGGTCGAAGAAATTCTTCACGTTGAAAAGTCCAAGTACCAAGATGTCCTTGTTTTCCAATCATCCAACTACGGTAACGTTTTGGTTCTTGATAACGTTATTCAAGCTACTGAGCGTGATGAATTCTCGTAAGTGTTGATACGGTTTAAGGATTATTTGATAATTAACAGAGTGAAACTATTAGCTACCAAGAAATGATCACCCATCTTGCCATGAACTCTCACCCTTGTCCCAAGAAGGTAATAAGAGATAAAAAGAGGGAAAGAGAGAAAGAGAGAAAAAAATAACCCCAAATGGAAAAAATAGGTTCTTGTGATTGGTGGTGGTGATGGTGGTGTCCTCCGTGAGGTTGTCAAGCACGAGTGTGTTGAAGAAGCTACTCTTGTTGATATTGATGAGGCCGTTCCTCGTGTCTCCAAGAAGTACCTTCCCAACATGGCTGTTGGTTTCGAACACCCCAAGGTTAAGGTTCACATTGGTGATGGTTTCGAGTTCTTGAAGGATAAGGTCAACCAATACGATGTTATCATTACTGACTCTTCTGATCCCGATGGTCCCGCCGAGTCTCTTTTCGGTCCTGATTTCTTCCAACTCTTAAAGAACGCCCTTACCGAAAAGGGTGTCTTCTCCACTCAAGGTGAATGTATGTGGCTCCATCTTCCTCTCATCAGAAAGGTCAAGGACTTCTGTAAGAACCTCTACCCTCAAGTTGAGTATGCTTACACCAGTATCCCCACT
The DNA here is from genome assembly GCA_016758985.1 of Mucor saturninus. Classification (NCBI taxonomy): domain Eukaryota; kingdom Fungi; phylum Mucoromycota; class Mucoromycetes; order Mucorales; family Mucoraceae; genus Mucor; species Mucor saturninus. The sequence continues at coordinate 109,596 of JAEPRD010000016.1, read as the reverse complement.
TACCCCAGTGGTCAAATCGGTCACATCATGTGCTCCAAGGATGCTAACGCTAACCTCAGAGAACCCCTCCGTAGCTTCACCAAGGAACAAGAGGATAAGCTCTGTCGTTACTACAACTCTGATGTTCACAAGGCTGCTTTCATCTTGCCTCAATTCGCCAAGAAGGCCTTGTACGAATAAATTTTTTTCTTTTTCTCTTTGATGATTTAAATAATAAACATTGCATATACATCTTATTCCCCACGCATCCTTCATTCATTTACAAGTACTCTCATTGACTCAATTATGACACGGGTCAACTTTATGGACGGTAGATTTTAAGCGATCTAATCTTAACGCTCGTAGATCTTACCAGGACCAGCTATAGTTCATGAGACCTAAAACAGACGAACCCAGGGAAACAAAGAGAACCCATTGAAGCGGGACGTCAAGTTTATGCGAGAGTCATATAATAAAAATGCGTGCTGCCCCAATCCCTTTTGTTATCCTAACCATTCCTGCAGTCAGATCTCCCCCCCCCATCCCACCCACTGTTTTTTTTCAAGTCGAAGGTTCTAGCAGCAAAAAATAAATAAAAAAAATAGACGGTGATAAATGGTGAAACCCAAACATATAAATGCTAATTAGTCCGGCTAATTGTTTCTAGTAAGAGACCAGTTCATACGGACAGCACGGATAGCCGAGATAGCACCAATAACAGTGTGAGACACTCTTCTAGCTAAACTTGTTAATGAAAGTTTGATTTGCCATAGTCATTTCTTGTTCTTTTGCTACTTTGTTGACACATTGTCAAGACAGACTTCCAGTCTTGATATTACGAACCGGATAGGTTTGTCTGGTTTGGCTGCTACCAAACAACTTATATAGTAGCATAGCAGAGCTATTTCTCATTACACAACTTTTTTTTTTTTTTGTATTAACAGTGAGTTTATTCATTACACAATTTAAAACAAGTAAAGATTAAATTGAATTTAAACAAGTATATTATTTTTAATAAGGGTATTTTGATAAGCGGTATGAATATTATATGTTTTTCGTTATTTTTGCTTTTTCTTCCTTCAGATTAAGGTTCAATACCTTCTTCCTCGTCGTCTCTTCTTCTCTTTCTTTTACTTGCCTCGACACTGAAACAAGGTAACAACAACAGATCTTTCACTGGTTCTACTTTTTGTACGTCGCAATCTCTTTTCTTACAAGCTTATTACTCTCCTCCATAACTAACCTTCCGTGGTAGACAGCCTTTAATATTGCGAGGAGCTGATTAGATATGTCATCAACCTCCTCAGGCAAATCAATTGAGCTCAAAGTGGTAATTCTTGTTACGTATCCTGCCGGTGAATCACAGAGAACCATGGTAAATTTGGTTTCTAAACAAAGAAAATTCATCATTAACAAATGGATAAGGGATGATGTCGCAATTCCAAATCTTTACATACCATACATTAAATAGCCGACAAGAGTTAATTGACGAATTAAACTAGGCGCAGCTCTGTATAAACTATACATCATATCTTTCAAGACTTTTTCCATTTTAAATAAACCGTCATAGAGCTGCTTTTTGTCATTTTCAAAGCGACTACACTCACAGCAGCCATACACCAATCTTTGGCGAGTAAAGAGCGTTTGCTGAAATGCTGATTTTCGTAATTTAAGGCGGATTTTCAAAGTTTACGTAATATTTTTTACACTGTAAATAGCAGGGACTACACTGTAAATAGCTGGGATCAGACTGTAATTGGCTGGGCTACAATGTTTTAAGCGTGCACCACTATAAAAAAAAAAAAGGTTCCCGTGACACTTCTCACTGATTTATAGTCTCCACAGTGTATTGAGCTGAGCACATAGCCTATAAGCCCTGCTTTTATAATCTTAAGCGCAGGCTTGAGGCATATCGACCTTTCTTCCCGTAAACTTTCTATCCATTTTTTCTATAGCTGCTAATGTTCTACCAAGATTTCTACTAACACAAGAAGATTTACTTGATTTCTCACCTCTAAATTATTGGAAACAGAACCAATTCTATTAATAATTAGAATTTTGGAAATAAACTGAAGGTTGTACTTTACCCGGTACACTCTATTTTAGAAGCGTCTAGGACGGTACCGAGAAAAAAACCAAATTCTGCGAAGCATATCGCCCTCAGTTTGATGGTTGAGCGGCAATTTTTGATATTTAAAAAGCTTGATATAAGCAAGCACTGTATCTTTAGCCCATTCACAAGCAGTGGAACCAAATTCTTGTTTCAAATACTGCTTAAATGAGTCAGCATCGGGAAGCTTTCGAGCTTCAAGTATAAGATTATTTAATTCTGCTGGCAATTCTGGAAGCTTCTTCTCATTGTAGTTCATCATTTCAGCAATATCTTGATCACTGAAATATTTCTTCCAACTTTCGTCGCCTAAATCGAGAACGAGAGAGTGCACTGGACTAAAAAACAAGTTTGTAAGTATGCTGCGATAAAAAAAACATTATTCGATACTTACTGCTCGAAATCACAAGCAAGTGCGAACTCTTCCATCTTTTTCTCTACGACCACACCAGAAGACAATTTCCACATAGAAGTTTCATTGAAATCTTCATACGATTTTTTAATATAGTCCTTGTCTGGTAAAGATAACCTTGGTTGTTTTGGAGCAGGGGAGGCAGAAGAGGATGCATTTAATGATGACGAATTTTTAGAGACGCCAGCGGGTTCATCATTTGTAATAGGAAACGCTTCAAAAGGTTGAATGTTGGGATGAACAATACCCAGTCGCTTGTCATTAATTAGCATAGAGATATTTTCCCAATTTGGTTTTGGTTTATTCTAAAAAAAAAAAAAATTAGTGACAGAAAAAATTTTAATTCAAACGCTAAACTTACATAGCTGATATTTGATTTAGAGAGCACTTGGGCAATTCTTGAGCACCAACTTGATTTATAAATAAATTTTGAAGTTATATTACCATATGAAGATACAATGGTATCGGTCAGTTGATCAGAAACTTTTGAAACGTTAATTGGCAAACCAGCTTCTATTTCTATAATTAAAGTTGTTATTAAGTCGTTGTTAAGGATATTAGATTTGAGCTCTTTGGTAGTAAACACTTGCTATCATCGATTGATTCCCAAAAGGCTTTACCTGAAATTGACTGTTTCGAATTCGACATTGTTGGTTCGATGGCAATAAATATTTAGGCCAATCATGTAATGTTTAATAAAGAATAATTTTCCCCTAGTAGGAGTCGTGGAATAGCAGTATACATTTGTATGCTGGTATACAATGTCGTAGGTTGGTTGTAGATGATGAAATCCTTCACAAATAGAAAACAAGGTCACAGTGCATATCACCTTGTTACGCGATTTACTTATTTCCCAGAATTGTCTTAAAGTCAACAATGCTGAACACAAATATTATTGGTTCTGACAATTGAGTGACTATGAAAATAATTGGTATGGAGTAGGAATTACAGTGTTTACCCTTCAAATTTGACAATGTCTACACCTACGTATATTTGTAAATTTTTCTACGTATTTTTTAGATTCACGTGATCCATTCTTTTTTCTTACCCTACTTTTGATCTTTGAAAAGACCTAAAGGGTGCAGCATAAGTGGGAGTTTCAGCGCCAGTGAAATACCACTTCCTTTCTCGTTTTTGGCCTTGCGCAAACGACGAACCACCCGATTTTCTTTCCCAATGTTTACAACTGGGAACAGGAAAGTATTGCTTATAATGAAAATACTGGCCGTAGCCGTGATAAAAAAAAATGGGAGTCTATTCTTTTTTTTTTTTTTAAAAAAAAAAAGGTAATATTTTAGTGTTTTTATAGAAAACAAAAGTTGTTATAACTAACGTTTTCCCAATATTTAATATTTCTCTTTAAAAAGATGGTATTAAGCAGCATAAGAATAAAAAATAAAAAAATGAAGAGAAGAAGGGAAGGGAAAAATGTTTTTTTTTGTAGACTGATAAACAAGCGCTGGTTATGTTAGGATGACTTAATTGTTTATTTATAATCATCCTGACGTAAGCCAGCTCTTGTTTATCAGTTTATAAATAAAACTCACTTCTGATTAAATAGACAATTGAATCATCCTGATGTATACGAAGGCTTTTTTTATCAGTCTACAAATAAAAACCATTCAAACATTTTTTCCTTCCCTTCTTCTCTTCATTTTTTTATTTTTTATTCTTATGCTGCTTAATACCATCTTTTTAAAGAGAAATATTAAATATTGGGAGAAGGTTAGTTTATAACAACTTTTGTTTTCTATAAAAACACTAGAATATTACCTTTTTTTTTTTTTTTTTTTTTTTTTTTTAAAAAAAAAGAATAGACTCCCTGTAGCTAGTGTTATGGAAGTAGGCTGGAGAAAAATTTCATGCTGTTGCTTCGAGTTGGAATGATGAAGCTTCTTTACAAAATAAAAAATCCAGCAATCAATATTAATCAGCTCAAGCCACTTTCAACAAAATTAAATAGAAAGGTAGACACTTTTCTAAGAAGAGGAGTTAAAAAGTGGAACTAAACGCTTGCAGATTTATAAAGGGCACTTTCTGAGAAAAGTCAACAGAAAGAAATTAAAAAAAAAAAAAAGGATTGATAGATTTGGAAGAGAGACATCTGGTGGCCTTGGAGCAAAAGAGTCTGCGATTAAAACATCAAAGTTATAAGCCGCCATCCTTTTTTGTAGAAACAAAGAAGGGACTCTTCAAGCTCGTATGCTTACTGGGTTGATCGTTGGGTTAACAGATAACATGGATTTACCTGAAAAAAATGTGTCTTTGTTGATAAATCTGGACTTGATGTCAATTTGCGTCGTAGTCATGGATGGTCTAAACGTGGCACCCAGACCGTTGTCACAACAAGTTCAGCTAGAAGATTCTCTCACACTGTTATTGGTGCTATCTCGGCTATCCGTGCTGTCAAACTTAAGTATGAGAGAGTCTGCAAATGGTACAAGGAAAAAAGTAGTAGGAGCTACATAGTGAGAAAGTCGGCTCAAGATAGGTTATCTGTTCCTATAGGTACCACAGATCTTCCTTTTTTAAACGATACTATGGATATTATGGGATGAGTTTCCCCAAATGAGAGGTTATTTCATTGTTATGAATAATGTTCCCATCCACATCCACGATTTAATTGGTCATATAATCATTAACAGAGGCTATACCCCAGTGTACCACCCTCCTTACTCGCCTGAGCAAGTGAAGTTCGAGAAGGTGACCAAATCAAGTTTAACCAATAGGACTTCAAAAAAGTGTCCAATTGAGAGTGGACGCACTGTATATTAGACATGACATTTACTTATAATGCCATATATAAACAAAGAAATCACTTGGGGCTTTAAAACTCGTTAAAGTCAAGGATCTAGATATTGAGATCTATAGATCTAATCATGAATTCCCTAGATCTAACCATGATGCAACCAAGGAATCCATCGATCTGATCATGGTGCCGCGCAAGATCTAATCATGATGCCCAAGAAGATCTTATCATGGTAAGAAACCAAAAGAAGAAAAAGATATAAGCGGGAACGTCTTTTTTATTTACAGGTGGGCCAAAAGACGTAAAGTGCCCAACCGGTTATCGTTAGTATATAATAATAAAAAAAAAAAAGTGTTTTTGTTTGGCGTTCCCCCCTAAATAAAAAAAAAAAAGTGTGTTGTTTGTCGTTGTCTAGACGACGGTGTGTTTGATGTCAGATACTTCATCAGTTTCCAAACGTTGTTCCAGGTCGGGTTGTCGACCATGCATTAATTCCAAATGTTCTCGTTGTGCTGTCTCTTTATCAAAGGTACCAATGGCCGGTTCAGGTGTAGGAAAGATGTGATAGATGGCGATACCCAAGATAATGACAACATAGGCAAAAGGATACATGACTGTGATATGATAACCAAACAAGCCAATACCAAAGATCAGACCGTAAAAGTTACTGGTCAGTAAGGAGAGGTTATAAAGCACAGCACTTCCCCAACGGAACATGATGGGAGCCAACGAGTAGAGGATACACATACAGACAGTATAGACAATGACCAAACCCACAATGGCAGGGTTTCCAGCAAACGAACTAAACTCGTTTCTTTCGAGGATCATCAATTGAATGAAATTGATAAAGGTGGCAAAGAAAGTAAACATACCAATGACTTCATACAGAGGATGTTTACGTGCCATGAGTTCCTCTCCTACATTGGAGAAACCATAGAGTGTGGCACCCAAGAGACAAAAGAGGTCACCCTTGACAGCATCGACAGCAGCATAATCTTTTCCTTCCATCACATCACTGGCGATCAACATGCCCATACCTCCCAAGGCAATCACGACACCCACGTATTGGACCCAGCGATAACGGATCTTCATAAAGAAGAAAGATAAGAGCATACAGACGGGTGTGCTCCAGCAGTTTAAAAGCATAGCGGATAAGAGAGAGGTGTATTGGTAGGCTTTGACTACGAAATAATTACCCTCGACATCAATGGCGCCCAAGATCAAATAATAAAGTCCACGACGTCTGAATTGAAGTAACCAACCTCGGATACCTCGTTTGTAGATAGCATAACTGTTGTAAACTACTGCCAATGTTGCACTAGTATCATCCACATTTTAGAAATCTTGTTTTGCACTATATAAGAATCAACTTACTAGACGAGGAAGGTTTGGGTGGTAGGAGCAGCAAAATTATAAGAGAGACTTAATTTCGTGGTGGTTACATTAGTACCAGTGATACACAATGAAAGCACTAAAATATAAATTAATTTTTGTTTACTAGAAAGGAGATCTTTCTTTTTTTTTACCTTGGCCCAAGATCAAGACCTTGTAAAATCGAGGATCTTTCAAGAACGCAAATCGTTCTTTTAAGGTCTTTTTTTCAAACATTGATTAGAAAAAAAAAGAAAAAGAAGAGTGGAGGGTTCCACCTTTTTTTTTTTTTTTTTTTTTTAAATGATATTAAAAAATAGAATCAGAGGAAGCTTCAGAAAGATCTTTTTTTTTGTGCTTCCCTTTTTTTATTTATTAGATCTTTACACTTGTCTTCTCTGAAAAGAATACCTGTTTTTATATACATGTAAAAATAAAAAGGTTGAGCGTATGTGTGAAAACGAGGGGGGGGGGGGGTTTCAAAAAAAAAAAATGTTGTCTCAGACGTTTGACATGATGAATAAATTAGACAACGTGTTTTTTCGCCTGTAGTCAAAAGAGCTTGTTAGACTCTCTTTTTCACATGGGATCAACAAGACTCACTCGCCACTTTATTTTTTCCCCATGGCTTTCATTGTTTGCGTAAAAGACGCGTGGGAAGATTTCTTTTTTTTTTCTGGGATTTTTTTTTATTTAGCAATTAATAAGAAAAAAAAAAAAAAAGAGGTTGAAGGGGATAAAGAAAATTTGTACACTGAAAAGGGGTTTCTTGAAAAAAAAGAACCTTTCATAAAAAGAGGGGGGGGGGGGGGAGAATAATATTGAATTTTTTGTTATATCGTTATTTTTTAGGGGAGGGGGGGAGGGGGAGTTTAGAAAAAAAAAAGAGGCTTTTTTTTTTTGCATCTTTGGGCGTAATTTTTTTTTTTTTTTCAATTTTTTCATTTTTTTTTTTTTTTATGGTTTACGGAATTCAGTAAGGACGGGATATATAGCTTGAAAAGCTTGATAGATTTCTTCACGCACTTTAGCACCGGTAAGGACGATTTTACCCGATACAAAGATTAACAAGACAATCTTGGGTTTGACCATACGATAGATAAGACCAGGGAACAATTCAGGTTCGTACTAAAGAAGGAAAATACGTAAGCAAAAGGAAAGAAAAAAGAGGCTTTTTTTTTTTTCCTTACAGAACTGAAATGACCATGAGAGTAAGCCAACCCTTCAAGACGAATAGGGAATTTGACATCACACGAACCCACAATATTTTGAATTTTAAAATCGGTAAATTTCGCTTGAAATCCCAATTTTTGAATGATACGTGCGTATTTACGTGCTGCCAATTTGCTATCATCTTCACTTTTGGCTCCAGTCACCACCATTTTACCAGAAGCAAAAATCAAGGCCGTGGTCTTTGGATCTCGAATACGCATAATCACTGCTGCGAAACGCTTTTGTTGTTATTGTTTGGCACATATAAAATGTGTTTTAGTTCAAAAACGAACATACAATCCCCCAATAAAAAAAAAGGGGGGGGGGAAGGGGGGACCTCTTTTTTTTTTTTTTGTTCAAATTACCTTTGGATTGTACTCTGCATTACGAGCATGAAGAGCAATTGTCTTAAGATCTAAACGACAATCCAAATTCACAGTAGCCACAATATTTCTATTATATCTTTTAGAATACAATAGAACACGGAAGAAAAATAAATAAATAAACTTACTGTAAGGTAGGTGTGATACCCGCCACAGCATAAGGATTTGCGTCTCTACTAGGTGTGGGTGCATCAATGGGTGCAGGAGTAGAAGGAAGTGCAAAAGGAGTCGAATTGTGAAGAGGTGTTGGAATAGACGGTGTCTGCATAGCAGGTGTCGTCATCGAAGGTGTAGCAATGTTGAATCCAGACATGGTGTTTATTTTCTTTTTAAATGCACAGTCTTATTTTTGTTGTTGTTGTTTGTCGTTAAAAGGTGGATATACGGTTAGTGTTTGAAAGGTGATATATTTAAAAAAAAAAAAAAAAAAAAAAGTGTGAAAAAGCGGATAAAGGTGTGAAAAAGTTGAAAATTTTTTTTGCTTTTGTTCCTCATTGGGTCCTATTTATATCTTTTGCGTGTGACTTGTAAAAAAAAGAACCAATCAAATATGAGATGGAGATTCTTTTAAGCTTCTCTTCTTCTCCTCCCCCCCCCCTCTTTTTTTGGGGGGAGGGGTGGTGGGGGGGAGAAAGCTAAGGAGGCACAAAGTGTGTGATATATAAATACACAGTGTCTACGTAAAGAGTGTACGTATACACACTGCGATGTAGAGTATATACACAGTTCATTTAAAATAAAACGTTGGGATGATCGTCATTGTACCACTGGGGGAAGATGGGGGGTGTGCATAAACAATAAAGTAACATGATGCTTTTTGTGTAATGGTAAGCAAACTAGCTATAAAAACCCGGTGCCCCCCCCCTCTTTTCCCTTTATCTTTCTCTTTTTCTTTTCTTTTTTAAATGAGTGTGATACAGGCTATTTTCATCAAACAAACCGAGACACGACATGAGAATAAAGCATATACTGCCTACCGTATCGACATTCAAGCGGCAGTGCGTCACTGGCATATTTGGAAACGTTATTCAGATTTTGTACGACTTCATGAACAATTAATCGAGAGTTTCCCGGGTATCAGTATGCCAGCCAATTTACCTCAAAAGCGTATCTTTCCACCTACCATCTCAGCACCCGATCGTATCGAGGATCGTCGACAAGGATTAGAAGACTATTTACGTACCATTCAGAGTTACCGTGATGATCGATGGCGTAAAACAGATATATGGAATGATTTTTTAGCCTTACCATTGATGCAACCGGGGGAAAAGGATGGGTTTTCTTTTCGGTCTTGGTTGGATGAATATGATGATTTGTTATCACTCTCACGAGAGATTCGGTCCTTGATCACGAGTCGGAACACGCATCAAAGTCAGCATGAGGTATCCGATGCCATGCGTTGTGAAGTGAAAGCTAAAAAGGATTTGATGACACTGAATGCTCGTTTGGGTAACCTAGAAACCTCACTTTTGAAAGGGGAGGGGTTGGTGGTGGAAGGTGAAGAGAGAAGACGGTTGGACAAGACAAGTCAATTAAAACTAGAACGAGATGTACTTGTTCAACTCATGAGTGTAACAAGACAAGACTTTTCCAAAAAGAAGGACACTTATGCATCCTCTGCTTCTTTGTTGTTATCATCATCAGAGAATCGGCCCTTTATGGGAGACATTGGCTTTGATCAACAACAAATAAAGAGAAACAAGACGGTGCCTTCACATACAGCAAGACCTGTACGTGCATTTGGAAACGCCCTTCGTCTTCAGCAGCAGCAACAACAACAAGAAAAGTTACAAGAGACAGAGTTGACAAAAGGGTTGGATAATAAGGAACTCTTGACCTATCAAACAAAAGTCATGAACGACCAGGACCTACATGTAGAACAATTCAGTCAGTTACTCTCAAGACAAAAAGAAATTGGTCTCGCTATCAATTATGAACTAGAAAATCAGATTGAGGTATTGGAGTCTTTGGATATTCAAGTCGATAACACTGGTACCAAACTCGCTTTTGCAAACAAGAAACTGTCTAAAATCAAGTAAAAATTATATTTGTGACCGTTTCATTTTACAACCCAAAAAAAAAATTATTTTTTTTTCAAATAAAAAAAGATTTCTTTTTTTTTTCTTTTGCATACCTTATTATAACCAATGTCTGAACCAACAGATAACACCATTGCACCTGGTGTCAAGAAAACAACAAGACGATTTGCACCAGTGAAAAGAGGAGCCAGTAAAAGTGCAGCAGGATTAAAACGTGAGGAAGCTGCTGCTGCCGCTGCTGCTGCTGCTGCCCCACCACCAACAACACAAACAGAAGGCTCCACCACCACTGGAAGCGAGTCTGCCGTTAAACAAGAAACACTTTCTAGTGAACATGCGAAAACTATTCCCCTTGGCACTATGCGTCCCGAAGGAGCCAACTCGGGTCGTTTACAAAGTGTCAATGAGGGTCAAAAGACACGAGGCGGTACTGCCAAAGTAAAAAAATAAAGAGTAGCCAGTATATCTTTGAGTGATACTCATTTCCCACCTTTCTTACTAGATGAAATTCAAACCGACCATTCCCCACAAGAGAAACAAGAAGGAAGTGTAAGTTCTATAGTTAGACGTGCCGTCACAAAGCTAAAAAAAAAAATACGAAAACAATAGGTCGTCTTCGGCTATTGATGAAGCATTAAATTCTAAACCTGGATTCAACAATGATCGTGGACGTGGTAGAGGACGTGGAGAAAGAGGAAGAGGAGGACGTGGAAGAGGACGTGGTAGGGGTATCATCATGGTAGATGAATCCACAGCCTCTGGTATCTTTTCCTTGGGTCCCTCTGCTGTCTCAAGAGGAAGACCCGGTCATGGTGGTGCTGGTTTTGCTTCGTTTGGTGGTGATGTCCCCTCACGAACAGAAGGAGATAGTGCAGAATCCGATATGGTCGAAATGTTTACAAACGCTATCGGTAAAGATACACCCGTCACATTTAGACATACATCCCGTTTAGAAGGAGATGTCGATCCTGTCACTTTGTCACAACCCGTTGGTAGTATTCCTTGGATGACTGTCAAGTCAAAGAAACCCGTGGTGGATGTGATTTCAGTGAAGGAGGAAGGGGGAGTGGAAGGGATGGAGGTAGACACAAAAGAAGTAGAGGAAGAGGAAGAGGAGGCGTTACCACCTCTGTTCATGGAGAGTGATTCACCTGCACAGAATATCTTTGCATTGGATGAGAAACATCGTCTTGTATGTGTGGCAGAGGATGAATTACTTTATTTCCAATTACCTACTGTGGTGCCTCAATTTGAAAAGCCCAAGGAGGAAGAAAAGGAGGATGTGGAGATGACAGAGGAAGGAGCTGAGACGGTTGTCAAGACAGAAGGAGGAGGAGAGGAAGCTGAAAAGGTGTTACCAACGGCCGCTAAGAAATCAACTTTAGAGGAAGCCATGTCACAGTTAGATTTAGATGATATGCCCGATGGACAGATTGGTAAATTAATCGTGTACAAGAGTGGTAAAATGAAGATGAAGTTGGGTAATATCTTGTTGGATGTCAATCAAGGTATGCAATCCAGTTTCTTGGAAAACATTATGGTCATTGATCATGAAAGTGAGGAAACAAAGAAGGCCATTGAGTTGGGTCACATCGTCCAAAAGTTTGTGTGTGCTCCCAACATGGATGCTCTCCTAAAAGACGATGAAGACGCGCTTATTTAATTTTTTTTAGTTTTTTATAATAAATTTTTTTTTCTTTTTTTTACACACACACACCTTCTGCCTCAGATGCTGTCAGTGGTGCTCAGCTTAACTTGTATCGTGTCCTTGCTGACATACGCCTATTTCAGTATCGCACAATTCGGAAAAATACTCCCCTTCACTACGAATAATGTGCTCATCGTCATTGCTCATCCAGATGATGAATGCATGTTTTTTGGCCCCACTTTGACCTCACTCTCCACTCTCACCAAAGCTAAAGTTCATGTACTTTGTCTCTCCACAGGCAATGCGGACGGTTTAGGAACGCTTCGTAAAAAGGAGCTCGTTAAAAGCTGTCAAATTCTGGGTGTACCTGCCTCCCGCGTTAAATCTCTGGATCACCCGTAAAGTCGGAAAGAAAGGGGTGGGGGCGAATAATATAACAGACGCTTACTAACAAAAAAAAATAGTGGCTTGCAGGATGGGATGAAAAACAAGTGGGATCCAACCATCGTCTCTCAATCGATTGGTGAATATGCTGTGAAACAAAAGATTGACACTGTAAAAAAAAAAAAAAAAAAAGGCGGATAAAGAATTTAAGCGGGGGGTGTAGGTTTGTATTAATTAAAATGTTCATTAGGTAATTACTTTTGATGGACAAGGTGTATCTGGACACGCAAATCATATTGCTGCCTATCATGGTTCCAAGTAAGTTTACTCTTTTCGTGATACGCTTGGGTTCCTCCCTTTTTTAATTTTTTTTTTTTTTTTTTTTTTTTTACGTGTTGAACACAGACTTTATGCAGCCAAACATGGGTTACGCCTGTATCGATTAGAAACGATTCCTCTTGTACGTAAATACATTGGTATTCTTGACTTGATGATACCCAACTATGGTCAAAGGGAACGAATGACGTTTGTATCGACACCCATTTCGTACCTGATCACGCATAAAGCCATGCGTCACCACCAATCTCAATTAGTCTGGTTTCGATGGCTTTATGTGACTTTTTCTCGATACATGTTTGTCAATGATTTAATTATGGAGTGCTAATTTCAACGGATTACAAACAAATTTGAAAAAAATTTTTTTTTTTTTATAGTCCTTTTTTTTTTTCATAAAAAATTAGAGTTTTTTTTCTTTTTTCTCCTCTTCGATAGATAAAACTAAAGAATATTCCGACACCCTTTTTTTTTTTTTTTATATATACATATATTTTTGCTATAATACGATAATGAATACAACAGAAGATAAAAGTAAAAATAAAAGAGAAAGACCCAACCTGTTTTTATGTTGACGTTTTATTTTTGTTGTGTTTAGGCGAGAAAAAGTATCTGGACTACAAAAAGCGAATCCGAGAAATAGAAGAAGTAAATAAAAAACACGCCCTTCCCCATGGCAACTTCTGACAACACTTTTGTATAAACATGTAATATAGGAAAATGATAGTATCAGTTCTCAGTTAGCTAAAGCACGTCATCATATCAAACGTCTCCGAGTCGAAAGAATGTAAAAAATGTCAAAAAAAAAAAAAAAAAAAAAAAATTACATGTACTAATGTTCTGTAAAAAAAAGTGTTTTATTAGAGGAAATCGATGATTTAAGACAAGGTCGTTCATCTCGTGTTAAAAAGTCGGGTGGTGCTGAAAGTGATTCAGAAATGTCTATTTCCGAATCCATCATTGTAAAGTCCTTTCTATCTAAAAAAGACGTGGAACGGAGAGTCTCATATATTATCCTTCTTTTTTTTTTGTGTAGTCTGATGTCAAGGGAGTCCGAAAGAATGCGGCTGCTACTCCTCGAAAGAAGCGAGATCCCAACGCACCCAAAGGACCTGGTAATGTCTTTTTCCTCTATTGTCGTATGGAACGCGATAATATCAAGGACGAAGTTCCCAACGAGAGTTTAGGTGAAGTGACTCGTCTCCTTGGCCAAAAATGGAAAGCCTTACCCAAAGAAGAAAAGCAAGTACGTATGTACATGACATGTAGACACAGAACATAAAAAATCCCAACTTTTTTTTTCTTTCTTTCTTAGAAATATTACGACATTTATAAAAAGGAGCAGGAGGAATATGAGTCTGCCATGAAGAGTTATACAGCTGCTGGTGGTGGATTAGAAGGCGCTGCAGCGGTTGAGGCGGCTAATAAAGTCAAACAAGAGGGTAAATTAGATGATTCGGATGAGGAAGAGGAAATAGACATGCTTCAAGATGATGATGATGAAGATATCGAGGATTTGGATGAAGAAATCGAGCAAGAGATTCACGAAAATAGTCATGCCAAGGAACATCTTCATGCTATCGTCTCACCACCTTCCTCAATAACAACTACAGATACAATCCCAGAATCAACTACTACTACTACTACTCAACAACATCATACGCTTATTTAGACGCAAATCAAATATATATATATATATATATATAAATATATAAAAAAAAAAAAAAAAAAAAAAAAGGAATCGTGTATTTATTCTTCTCCTTCTAGTTAATAGGTTTAATCTAGTAATAATAAATAAATAAAAAATTGTTATTAGACACACACATGTATAAAATCCCCATCCTTACCTTAAAATGCAGTGAAATTAAAGAAAACACAAAGGCCTTTAAATCTTGAACGAGATAGTAAAATGCACGTAAACCTTCAGGATCCTTACTCTCCTGTACTTCCACAAGCGAACTCAACTTGGATGTCTATACACATTTTTTTTTGTTAGCCACGCTTTCTCTCTCTCTCTCTCTACTCTGTAACAACTCGTCTATACTTGCCTCAAAAGAAATATGTTCATTACCAAGACGAACTTCAATTTCTTGACTTCCAACCACATTCTTGGTAGGCCATTGGCTGTCATCTTCCCTACACACGACGATAAAAAAAACACCAGTGTTATTACTCCCTCTTTTTCTTTTCTTTTTTTATGCTTACTTCATGACTTCACTATCTTGAATAATCTTCTTTAATTCCTCAATGACAGCTTGACTCACATACACTATAGATGCACATCATAAGAAATACAAGAAACAAGCCTTCACATCATCACTCACTTACTCTCTTTCTTGATTAAACTATCGTTTCTGTAGTTGGAATTATTAGCATATCGACAAAGACCATCGGATCTAAATTCAAATTCCAAAAATTCGTGGCCGTAACGTCCCTTGTGTCCAGAACTACAATTTTTTTTTTAATCCCAAGTGAAGGAGAAACGCGTAGGTTTACATGTGTTGAGTGTTACTTACTAGTAACGAACATAAAATTCTTCCTTTTCACCCATGATGTATAATTCTTTTTAGATGATTAAAGGGCGTTTTTTTTAATAAAATAAAATAAAAAAAAATAGTACACACACATACACAAACGCAGAGACGCAGACCCAAAAAAAAAAAAAGAGAATCAGACGTCACAATTAGATATAAAAGACAAAAGTGGAATTAAGTTTCCCTTGTTCATGATATCGTAATGATCTCCAACGATACTCGTATCCAAGGTAACATTAGCACCCATCGACTTTAAATGATTTACCATGACATGCGCTTGTTCAAGATTGACAAGTGTATCTTCCAAACTATGCGCAATCACAATGGGTTTCCCCTTCTTTAGTTCCCCTGAGAATTTACTGACAGGTGAAGCATCATGGTGATTGTCTGGACCAAATGCTTGTTCAATGAAATCCAAATAAGAAGGAAATGTCTTTACCAGTAAAGGAATATCGTGAATACCCGATATACTCACAATGCCCGCCAAGTAACGATGATAGGGTAAGGAAGTATCCACCATAAACATCGTGGCCATGTGTCCACCGGCAGAATGTCCAATCATGTAGATTTTCTCGTGATCGTAGCTAGCATTGGGTGTCTTGTAGAGGTACTCGAGGGCTTTCCCTACATCCAGCATATGATCCGGATGCTTTATGCTAAGATCTGTACTCAATCTTTTTTTGTTCTTGGCTGTTCAGTATACAGACTCTATGACCTAGTCTTTGCTTCAATTTTTATATATACCTGTAATTGACGGAAGCAACGGAACCTAAATGAGTCAAACCGAGAGCAAGATTTCGGTAATCCGACTTGTCTTCCGATCGCCACGCGCCACCATGAACAAGCACAAAGAGTGGAACTTGACTCTTCTTTTCTGACTCGTAAAAGTCAATTGAACGCAACGGGTCATTCTCAACAGGACCGTAACAAAACGTTTTCATTTTTCACACAGCCAAAAAAAAAAAAAAAAAAAAAAAAAAAGAGAGAGATGGGGGGGCGCTGATTTAATTTTTCAACTTTTTATTATCAGTAGATGGATCATCCTCCTCCTCGGCTTTACGTTTCAAGGGTTGCTGCTGCTTTTTGGGTGCCTTGATGGGAGCCACGGTTTTCAAGATCTTTACATTCTCCCCAATAAAATGAACCTTTTGCTCTAATGCGTTGGATAACCAAGGTGCCTCAATGAGAGGTACTTCCTGAGCTGATAAACGTAATGATTCCTCCTTGTCCTCCATAATCTAGAGAAGGGATAAGTAAAAGAAATCATTTTTCACGGGGGGAGTGAAAGTGTTTTTACCTCAATCAAGACGACAGATGCTCGAGTGATACCCAAGGCTTGACCCAACTTGGACTCAGAATCTGCAGGCATGGGGATTAATTTGATTTTAGCTAAAGCAGCCATGGAAAGCAAATGTTGGCATAATTGAAGTGGTTTGATCTCTCGTTTACAGATATACATGACGGGTTGTGTGGTAGGGTGCGTGGAGGCAATATAGGATTCCATGTAACGAGTGACTTCATTGATACCCACATGCAAACGTGACTGAATCTCAGGCGCTACTGCTGCTGCTGGTGTGATCTCGGATCCTTTCTTCTTTTTCTTTAAAGCACGGCATCGGGTTCTATATTCACCCACGGGTGTCAAAGTTCTAAATCATGTAGTAATGTATCAGCCTTTCTTTTGTTCTTTTTGTATCTTGTTTTCTAGTGTACGTTTTTTCTCTCTCTCTCTTTTTGTTACTTTAATAATTGTGTCAGAATGGTCTGTCCCAAGTCGGTATGAATGGTGGGCCATTTTAAAATAAATGGTGAACCAAGAACATTTTTATAAACACTTTTAGTCTTTTCTGTAGCCGTGGCGGTACGTACATTAGTCACTGCCGTGAATGTCTTTGCTGCTGTCGACATGTTTTATCAGTGAAAAAAAAAAAAAAACCTCACATTTTTTTTTTTTTTTTTGGGCGGTTTGTATTTTGTAGGTCATGTGTGTGACTGTTCTTCAGTTTTCTTTTCTCAACAATGATGATAAATACTTTATTAGTGAAGGGAAAAAAAAAAATAAAAAAAAATTGGGGGGGGGGTTTTTTTTTTTTTTTTTTTTTTGGAGAGGAGGAGTGTTGAGGAGAAGGGAATAATAATAATAATAATAAAGTGAGATAGATATCTTAAAGGATTGTACAAAGTCTTTTGTGAAGACGTCTCATGTTACCCGTGACAGCAGCTTTTGTAGCAGCTTCGATCACATCATCCACATGAATGTTCTGCATAGCACTACATTCGTAATATTTAGCACCTATTTCCTTTGCCAATTGTTCTCCCTTTGTTGTATATAAAAAAAAAAGATGAGTATAGAGAAAAAAGAAGGGAGGAGTTGCGATGGTTACCTCTTCCTCGGTAATTAATCTCTGTCCTACTAGTCCAAGTCTTCTAATTTCATCCTGATTCTGTCTAAAGTCGAGTTTGGTGCCGACTAATAATTTAGGTACATTTTCACAAAAATGAGTGACTTCTGGTAACCACTAAGGAGAGAGAGAGAGAAAGAAAAAAAAAAAAGAGGGGGGGAAACACAAAGAAAAAAAAAAAAAGATGAATATAAAAAAGATTTCTTTGTGGATGAAAGACTTACTCTATCTTGAACGTTTGTAAATGAAGTACGAAGATTGATAGCAAAGCAAATGAGAACGACGTCTGTCTCTGGATAGGATAAGGGTCGTAATCGATCGTAATCTTCTTGTCCGGCTGTATCCCATAACGCTAATTCCACAATCTTTCCTGTATCCAATGTTACGTTGGCAATATAATTCTCAAACACCGTTGGCACATATCTCTATAACCACCATCAGTCCACACTCGTCTTTTCTCACTGTTTCTCTTCATGTAAACTTACTTGAGGAAACGCCTTTTTCTGGTACACCACCAATAGACTGGTTTTACCACATCCACCGTCTCCTACCACCACTAACTTCTTTCGGGCAACCTTTTTTTTTTTTTTTTTTTTTTTTTTGTTTTTTTGTAAGAGAGAGTTAATCAAGTATCCAAAGTGTGAAAAGAGAAAGAAACTTACGCCTCGGGTCATGTTATTTGTATGTGTGTGTGTGTGTGTGTGTGTGTTTATAGTTTTTTTTTTTTTTTTTTTTTTTTTTTGTTGGAAAAAAAAAGAAATGGATAAAAATGGAAAAAGAAAAACAAACTGGAAATAAAGAATAAAGATGTGCCCCGCCGCCCCCTCTCTGTCTCTGTCTCTCTCTCTTTATATTTGTAACTCACGAGGATTAAAATTTCTAATTACAGATCATTCAATGAGTTACGAATTGTTGCACCAAAAAACAAGTCCACCGGATTAAATAAATAAAAAAAAAAAAAATGTTGTCTAATTTTAAAGGAGTCTCAGTTTCCATGACACTCATCAATAGGGATACCCTTCAAAAAAGATGGTTTAGTATCGGGGTGCCTGGATTCTACTCTTACAGGTCTTTTTGATATAATTGTTCTTTTAACAACCCTTCTTATTTTTTTTGTATTTGTTTCATCTCATTCTTCTTCTTCAAATAAATATATCTAACCCTCCATGTCCTACATAGACTGTAATGCAAAATACACACATGCTAGTTCATAGTGCGTGTCTTGGCAATACTGTTAAACGGACCTTTTTTTTTTATAATATACCAATGATCATGACGTAATTCGTGTTACCAATACGGAAGTAAATATATTACATGAAATGATTTCTCTCTAAGGTCATCTAATCGACGGGGATTGAATGGTATAACCGCACAGCAGGATAGTAATAGACGAAACTCTTTTTGCTTCTGTTTGTTCTGTGATATGCAAAAAAAAAAAGCTATGGATGGATCATTTTTTTTTTGCATGTACATAAAAAAAGAGTGCAGAGATTACTAAAATCACTTTAAAAAAGATATATTGACTCTATTCCGAAAAACCGGAACGTGTCCGGGGGGGGGGAGGGGGAAAGAGATATAGATGTGTGCTGATTATAACTATTTTTTCTTGCATGATTTTATTTTTTAATGTATAGTAGGAAAAGAGTTATTCATTTGTATGTATTTTTTGTTTATTATTGTTGTTGCTTTTGATTGAGGCTATGACCTGTTAAGATGGGAGATAGATTTTTTAAATCGATTGACCGTTCATTGGCCAAAACGGATATTTCTTGGACGGCCGAAACAATTTCACGCGTAGGAGGTTCTATAGAGAGAGAGAAAAAATGTTAATGATGGATAGAAAGAAGATTCAAGAAAGAGTAAAAAAAAAACTTACTTGAATCACACAAAATAACCAAGATTCTAATGACAAGAGTTTCTCCGCCAGGGGGAAATTCACGAATAAGTTTATTTAAATCTGATGATTTCATTCCGATTGCTTTAATCATTTTAATCATATGAAGGCGAATATACTTTTGTACACTTTCCGATGCTTTAATATAAACCGAGAATAACCTATATAATGTAGTTTTTTTTGTTTTTTTTGTTTTTTTTAATACAGTGAACATCATAATTTTTTTTTTTTTTTTTTTTTTATAATACTTTACTCTTTCAGTAAACTTGGCCTTCTTGTGCATAATACAAAATACAATTGTGCATGTCGAACCACGTCCTTTTCATCCCAACTTCCTTCAGTTGCCAAAACTTGCAATGCCTCTACTGAATAGGATTCGACTCTCGTGTTGATATGAGTTTGATTTTCATTCCATTTCTTGACGGCCATAATGCTTGTCTGTCTAATTTGATCGTTTTCGTTAATACAAAGGTCTAAAAGAACCTGAAGTGCCATCCATCGCACCGTAGGTCGATTAATGACTATATTACGAAGTGTCGACACGCAAGATACAAATCTTTCGGGGACACTCTGTAAATTCTCCTTCACAAGCTCAATCGTCTCTTCATTCAATTCGGGTGCCTCTAGTAATAATTTCGTCAAAATTTTATCCTTGGCATCTAATGTAGGGATCGTCTTTTTGAGTAATTTATGGAACCATAGGTAATAACTGGCTGTAAAATTTGCGTTCAGTCTGGATTGTCTTTGATCTGATAAATATTCTTCATGAAGCCATTCTAATGCCAAATCATGTCTATATATATATATACATTTTTGCAAGTACCCCCCTTCATCCATTAGTTTTTTTTTTTTTTTTTTGCATACGTATATCCTTTTCTCTTTTGTGTTTACCGTGATAATAAATCTTCGACAACAAAATCTAATAATAACTCCTTGATCTCATTGGTTTCATCGAGATCCATCGGAATCACTTTTTTATCTTCATCTTCCTCTCCTTCTCCAACGGATGCAGGTTGCATACCGACACCACGCGTGACAAGCTTAGCAACGAGTAATAACCATCTGCTTTTGGCGGTTGTAGGTGTAGCATCATGTGTAGTGGATTGAAACGATTTCTCCGCATAAAGAATACGTTTGATGGCCATCTTTAGCAATTGTTTCTTTTCAGATTCACTTAAATCTCGTTGTTCGGCCAATTCATACGGTTGCATTTTCAAAGCCTGACTAGCTCGTTCCTCCACACTGGCAAGCACAGGTACCTTGGGCTTTTGTTCTTGTTTGATGTTGGGTAAAAGAGGTACAGGTGCAAGTGACTTGAAATTGTTTTCCATTTCCTCGTCTGAATCCACATTGAGTTCTGCCTTGATCTCAGCCATCTCTATGTCGGTCTCCTCCTCCTTCTCTACCTTCTCCTTCTTCTCTTCGCCTTCTTTTTTAAACAAGGGGTTTGTGTTGTATTGAGGTTGTTCAGGTGGAGGTGGGAAGGGAGGTGTGGTGGAGCGAACGAAGCCAGTTCGGGTGACGGCTAATGTGACACCTTGGGCAGGAAGCAATGAAACTCTTTCTGACATGACTTCCAATGGAACAGTTTGTAATACGGTCATACACAAATTGACAATAGCACTTAGTGGTATTTGTGTAATATCATAATTGGCAAGGATATTATTGGATGTAGCTGAAGGTATGATGGGCATGTATTCGGTCTTTGCGCGTTTCTCTTGTTGACGGTCTGTATCAAGATGACCACTTGATCGCTTTGCTCGTCTTGCTTCCTCTGCTCTTTGTTCTCTGGAATGGCGACTCTGAAACATGGCGACATTACCTCCAATCGATCCAAACGCAGCAATCAGTTCACTTCGGAAAGAGGAAATGGCATCCGTTCTACATCAAACATGTGTTGGTCTATTTTCCCTTATCTCCTACCCTACTCTCTTCCTCTCTTTTTACCTTATCAAAGACACAAACGCTAATTTCAATGCTTTATCCACATTACGTAACATCACGGGTGAGTCATCCTTTGATCTCGTCTTTCTCCAACCTGCAAACGCTGCCATGATTTGCTTGACGAATTGAGGTCTTTTCTTACCGATAATCATGAGACAACTCACTGTTGCTGTGATAACAGATCTAAAAAAGAGAAATATTAGGGGCAAACCCCCTCCCGTTTTTTTTTTTTTTTTTTTTTTTTTTTTTTTCGCATAAAAAAAAAAAAAACCTTACTCAATATCTGATTTCAACATGCTGAGAATCAAGCTAAACATATCCTGTCCCTTTTTTTCAAGCTCTTCTACATTTAACAAACGATGATCGGGTCTTGGTAAATTAAGCGAGATATCCTTCTATATGTATACATAAAATAAATTGAGTTTTTTGGTGGAGGGGGGGGAGAGCAAAGTGTTTGGGGGACGACATAATTACCAAAGTGGACTTTGATAGCAGCAATACTAAGACTTGTAGACATTTCACTGCGTTTATTTGAACACCTGCGTTACTATGGTGTATCAATGAAGTATCGACTAACGTCATTAAGGACAGACAAAGCGACCATAAACGAGTTTCAGCTTCGTTTTGACAACTATATAAAAAAAAAGGGATAAGTATACATTTTTTTTTAACTGCCATCTCTCTCTCTCTCTCTTGATGAAAACAAGAGTGACTGAACAACTTACACAGTTTTATAGACAGTGGGTAATACAGTGGAGAATGCCTTGGTTGCATTCTTTATGATTTTTAATTCCTCTTTATACGCATCCGTGCCATCGTCTTGTTTTTCAAGTCCATATTGAAGCAAATCAACAAGCGTTTCTAAAAAACTTCTAGTTGCAAACGATTGTGCATTTTCTGGTTGTGATAACACTTGCTGATCAAAATCACGCAGTTGTAATACTTGTTGATCGTGATCCATTCTTTTATAACGAAAAAAATATGTAATAAATAAAAAAACGCGTTTTTAATTTGGCAACAACAACAACAAAAAAAAAAAAAAAAGGAAACGCAGGCCGAAAATGAAATCTGGGCTGGTTTTAAAAAAAATTGAAAAAAAAAAAGTCCTCTTGCATCATGCTGGGGGAAGTGCTTTTAAAATATGAAACGTTTTTTTGTTATCGGGTCGGATTGTATCCGGTGCAATCACTATAAAAACTTAAATCCTTCTCTTGGATTGTTATTTGTAATATTTCGGTTATTTTTTTTTGTAGGAAAAGTGCCAGGATAAAAAAGAACTACCCATCGTGTCTTGCTCCATTGATATCATGCGACCCATTTTTTTTTTCTGTAGGTTCAATAGTGCATCGTAATAATGTGAAACCAAGCAGACAAACATATTTCTACTTTCATCGTTTGATTGTCAGGACAAAGTACGTCTGTTATTTTCCTACGATCAGAATCACTTTTGACTCTTTGCTGATTTAAATACAAACTCTGTTATATAGTTTTTACTTTGTTAAAACCCAAACACGATTGGAAGTCAGCAAGTGTGGTTGCAAGAGCAGCCACAAATCTTAATAAAATGGGCAGAGACTAGTTGCTTATTTAAGCTAGATTCTTATGTTCTTGTTCACCCAGCATGCATGTTTCATGGATATGGGATTTTCTGTGTGCACGTATAAGTAAATGGGATGAAATGCGTGGACAGCGTATACTACTGTATGGGCCATTATCTCATATACAAGCATAATCAATAAAGAGAAAACTGATTTCAAAGATTTGAAGATATGGAGAAGTCCTGAAAGATATGGATTCAGATATATCATTTATCTAGTTAAAGCGTGTATTATGTGAAGTTAGAGAAGTCATAGAAACGAGTTTGAACAGCTATTTGACCACGGATATTATGAAGCGAAAATATAAGGGGTTATAAAGAGAATCTTTACCACCAGGATCTAGTCGGAACAGTCTTATAAATGCTAAACAGGAATTATAGGTTAGGAGTTTTCAGATGTAAAAGAGAAGTTCAAGTGTTGAACATTATAATCAAAAAGTATATGGATAGAGAATTAATATGCCACAAGATCCTGACTCAAGAATTACGTGGATAAAAGGTTCATTATTAATTAGAGGACCTTAAAAGATGATGGAGTTATTATTATGTTGCAAAGAATAAAGTTTTACAACTCGGCATATCGTAGATAGCTCGTTCACGTATATTATGGGGAGAGCTGGGGGATTTAATATGCCTGTGTTATGAGTTTGGTTGGACCATTCAACTATGAACCCTCAGCTACTTTTATTGTAATAATTCTGAAAGATGCGGTTACTGTTATTAGCCAACTAGTTCTGCTTTTAAAAAATCAGACTCCATGTCACATAATGTCTTCTTACTGTCAATTTTATACAACGTGCTAATATTTAAAAAGGACGATAATGATAGTCGTTCACTTCTTTTTTTTTTTTTTTTTTAGATATTTGGAAGCTTTCTTTTCTGTAAAAAGATAAAGCTGTGATGTTTGAGATATAAATATAGATAAAACCAGAATAAAAAAAGAAATAAAAGAAATGAGTCTCTGTTAATCCTTTATTAAAAATATGGAGAGAAAGTCATCACAAAAGGGAGGACCCTTTTTATATCAAACATCTGGGGGATTGAATCTGGTAAGGAATTAGCAGTGGCTTGTTTCTATCTTCTGAAACATAGCAATTAGTGTGGTATTTGACAAAATATTACAATAGAAAAGTAATGAGATAAAAGTATATCTTTATTGGAGGTAAAAATAGACTAGGTGGGATGGTGTGAACTTAACATAGTTATTGACTTCTTCGTTCGTTGATATGATCTTTTAAAAAAGCGGAGGCGTACACTACATCATTTTATATAGAAATATGTACTCGAAGTAGGAGTAGTTGTGTAGCAGTATACAGATGTATGCTGTTACTCAATATTAAAGGATGTTTTCATTCCATATTTTTATTATTTATACGATTTATTTGTTTATTCTCAAGTAAATCGTACCCAAATACGACTCTATGCTAAATGTGTTTGTTGGTTGTACAATTAAATAAAAGTTTAAAGCATTTTAGTTGGAATCATTAGAGCATTAATAAAAAAAAATGGTAGAGGGAAGAAAAGAGTGAAATCAAGCGGAAATGCTATCACTAGTCTTTCAAGGACCTTAACTCTTAAGTAACTACTATCGACATTCTAGCCGAGCGAGCTTCGATCGAAGCTCGCTTGAACCCAAAAAAAGTGGCGCAAGCTCGAGTACAAAAATTGGTTCAAGCTTCGTTCGAACTGGTGCAAGATCAGCGCAAGCTCGAAAAGCTCGAACACTAGCCACCATACAAATAATGAGACCGACATCTCACAATCACTCTCTATTTTTCGGGAACTTCACCTTTCATCACTAAATTTTGATACAACGTAGATCACAGATTTATACAATATGATTACCGAGATCAGTATTTTACCAAGACTTCTGCTAACGATTTCGAGGTCTTTTTATTTATTTTTTTTCAATTAATCAATTTAGCATAGCATACTTTCTTCTGTGCGACATTTTTGTGGACAATATGAAGTAATGTTGATACAGGAATAATATTCAAGTTTTATCACGAAAGATTATGGAAAGCCATTTTTATGATCTATCGCAATTCATCGAATGTACTCAACAAATACAAGGATAAATTTATCCGTGTCATAGCCATCAATACGAACCGGCAAAATAGTTGCAAGCGCTATGACTTACTTCGACTGTCATACTTGGAATTAATCTAGTTTGTCAGGTCCAGCATTCGGTGGATTATACTTATTACAGTAACAACAGGAAGATGTGTGTTTTCGAAAGAAGAGAAAAATATAATCAGTGATGGAACGGAGCGTTTTTTCACCAAGGCCCATTTAGAACAGATGCTAAAATCGAATTTTAAGGCAGTTTATAATGATGGTGTGGAGTAGATTATATTGGTGGAAACAGGTGCGATTCACGAAAGTACTTAGAAATTTCAAGGAAACTTAAAGGTATTTGAGACTATTTTCGAAATAAATCATTCCAGTGTGTTTTTTTTTATAAAAAAAAAGTTTATCCTCTGTGTCACTTTGTTTAAAGTGTTTTTGAATTATATTGTATAAAAGCATATGTTGCTTCTTATTTTAGACATGTATGTCTAAAATTAATAATAAAACAATGTGGCCATCATTCTCTATGTTTCCAATACGGTCAACATTATCCTCTTTACACAGAGACACGAGAACAACGTACTGCAGCCAGTTTTTGCATAACCGAATCTAATTGATGTGGATAATTCTAATATTAAATCTTATTAATTGTGGATTGTAGTGGACATTTATTCAATTCAAGTTGATGGTTATTAATCTACAAATTCTTGCCCAAAAAAACATCATAGCTGAGCCTTTTGGTAAAAACAAAATTGTAGTCAGAGTATTACATTTGAAGAAAACAAAAAAAAATGACATGACTTATCTGGGGGAGTATAGATTGATGCATTTTTGTCATGTTTTTCTCAAATGTTTGTTCCATGTAGATACCTCAAAATTCGGAAAGAACGGCGGATAAACCTTTGTTAGCTCTAATTGGCTATATTCTTGCTAGGTCACCACATATACTAAACTTTCCAGTCGTGCGAAGATGGTTATATTGTAGTCAAGAAAGATACAGGAGAAAGTAATTTATTAAAATAACAGGTAATTCAGATAAGTATTTCTTAAACCTTCTTCAATATTTTTGGTGATCTTTTATGTGCAATTATTCCAGTAAAAGATTTGAAGACTTGAACGTTAGCATATCATTCAGGGTCATATTTGCAACGCCTGTGGGCAGCTTGCTGTTACGGGTGTATGGGAATTCAAATGCCCGTTTTGTAATATGTTAGGGCGGTACACTTAACTAAGATGGCCTATTTTAACTTTTTGTCTCTCAAGTTTCATCAAATAATGCTTTTTTCCTCCTTGAAGGCAAAACAAAATCGGACTGTTTTTTTTGCAATAAAACATTTTATTTTGAGCCTTGATTTTTTTCTTTTTTACAAGTGTAGCAAATGAAACGAACGTACAACGACATCAAAGATGACGAACGGCGAATAAACTTAAAACGAAGATATGAAGGGTCACCTTTAAGCATGTCTTCACCTGCTTGGAATGGCGCAGCATCATCCTCACCAGCATATAGACCATCACAAACTAAGAATCAACGACAATTCAAGGGCTGTTCAAGAATAACAGACTACGAATTTCTAGATAAGCTTGGTGAAGGTACTTTCGGGTAAGTTTGTATTTTTCCCTATTCATTCTGTTTGAAAGGCTGACATAAACTTAAACACATTATAGTGAAGTTCATAAAGCGAGAGATAAGCAAAGTAATGAATTAGTTGCGTTAAAAAGAATTTTAATGCACAATGAAAAGGAAGGCGTAAGTATTCGCAAGTCCAACTGTAAATGGTATAGTAATTGACCACACTTTTATCAGATACCCATCACGGCTATACGTGAAATTAAGATTCTCAAACAATTGAGCCATAAAAACATTGTTCCTTTAAGTGACATTGCGGTTGAAAGAGGTACGTTTAACTTATCTTTATTATCTCAATAGGGGCCTAAAAGCCGTCTCTTTTTGTGTAGAAAAGGGGAGTATTTACATGGTGTTCCCTTATATGGATCATGATTTAGCTGGTTTATTGGATAATCCAAAAGTGCGATTAACTCCACCACAAATTAAGACATATCTGAAGCAGCTATTGGAAGGGACCGCATATTTACATCATGTAAAGTATATAGAAAACCGTGAAAAATATTTTTATTGACACTGTATATTTCTTTTAAAGAACCGCATCCTTCATCGCGACATGAAAGGTAAACCATTAGAAAATAACGGTCGTAAGACTTGATGCTGACTTAAATACCTTTTATTATAGCTGCCAACCTCTTAATCAACAATGATGGTATATTACAGATTGCAGATTTCGGACTTGCACGTGGCATCGAAGATGATAATAAGGAATATACCAACTGCGTTGTTACTAGATGGTATCGACCACCAGAGTTGTTTCTTGGTGAAAAACGATATACCAGTGCAATTGACATGTGGGGCGTTGGATGTGTGTTCGGAGAGCTTCTTAAATCAAGGCCTATATTACAAGGACAAGACGATCTTGATCAATTGAAAAAAATATTTAACTTGTGTGGTTCACCCAATCAGGACAATATGCCTGGTTGGGATAAACTACCAGATGCTAACAAGACCAAGTTCGAAACAAGCGCACGCCATGTTCGAGATGAGTACATCAATTTCGATCCTGTCGCTGCCGATTTAATGGACAAGTTGCTCGTACTTGACCCCACAAAACGTTTGACAGCGCTAGAAGCTCTCGAACATGACTATTTCTATTCTTCCCCTTTGCCTGCAAACCCGACTGAGTAAGTTTTTTTATATTTCGCATGTCTGTAATATCGCTTTTATTGACGCTACAAATCATTTAGGCTGCCCAAATATGAAGCATCACACGAATTTGATCGTCGAAAAGTGAAGCAAAGACGTCATAATTAGGCTTTTTATTAAAGTTTTTAAGGGTGAAAATTAACAAATGTTTTTTTTGGGGGGGGGCTTTTCAATTTTTAAGATATATGTTCTTTTTTTAAGACTTATCATGATTTGGTGTTGTAAGTGCAATGGGAAGTGGCTTCATGAGAAACCGTAAATCTTTGAAGTATATGTAAATCTACGCAATTACGAGGTTGAAGTAGCTGATAATCAGTATAAGTACTAAATATTCGGACAATGTTAGAAGCTCCGTAGTCAGAATATAAGAAAGCGAATTTGAGTGAGTGTTCGGCTCTTCTTTAGTTTATTAAAAAATGGAAGTAGAAAGAAAGGAATCAGTGATCAATGTTGTGCTGACTTCTGAAGGCCACGTCGGCTATGTGCTGCACTATTTTCAGAAAATATTAGATCAAAAATGTAAAAAAAAAAAAAAAAAAAAAAAAAAAATCGTTCACAGCGTAAAAAAAAAAAAATACGTTCATCTTCCAAAAAAAAAAATGGTAAAAAAAATAAGCTCATCACTTAAGTGAATCTATGTTTGACCTGTGATAACAGCCTGGAAAGTTCTAGTTGCGGCGTTGACGAACATTTCTAATGTCTGCTAGGTCATTTTGGGTCTTTATTCTTCTCCGTTGGTCCTGGGGAACCTCTCCACGTCGAAATCTTGGGAAAATGCCGTTTCCAGAAAGAAGTGCACGAACAATATCAACCATGTTCAAGCAAGCAATCGTATCGCAATTCCATAGACGAGGAACAATCCTATTTGTGCTATCAGTCATGGCTCTACAATTTTGATTTGTATATCTGTCATAGGAACAAAAAAAATGATTAAATAAAGATATTATTAAAAAGTGAAATCAACATACCTTTAGAGACCATGTCTAATAACACGAGGATTTGCTCTTCGTCTATGAGGGCACTGGTTACCGACCATCCGAAACGTTTCAAGATTTCTACGTTCACAGGCTGGGTAGCACTGACTTGTTCTAAATTCATCAATTAAGCACACCCTTTTCCCCAACTTTTTGAAGCAACCGACGGAATTTAAGGCCCCGGATAGGCTCATGAAATCTTGTATTAGGAGCAGACCAGTTACCCATGACATAAACAGCTTCGACACCAAACTGCTCATCTAGATGTGCTCGTATTACTCCCAGATATATCTGGCGTACCAGACAAGGATCTATCAGGATCCTTGTTAATAAAAAAGGGCAGTTATTTGAAGTAAGAAGTTTGCTATAATAACATGTTTGGTAAATGGTACTCAATTTTGGATTGGTTGTTACAATATATACCTTTTACGTATAAAGTGTTATGAGTTTGAGAAAAAATATATATTACGTAAAATGCTAATGAAAGAGAAAAATAAAAATTGAGTAAGGATTGAGATAAATTTTTTATCGACTATTTATAAGATTTTGTTGTTGTTGTTATTGAAAAAAAAAGGGAGAAAATGAAATTCGCATGAAGCAATAATAAATGCACTTTTTCTAGCTCTCATTTTATATCTATTTCTTTTGAAAGAAGACACATACATGTGTAGAATTTTATTTTAACGGTAACAGATAAGCATGCTTCAATAATCGAGCACCAAAGTTATTTAAAATAAGCACTCATTAATGCCTCATAGTCTTTCCCAATTTATTAATAGACCTTGTATGTTTCTCTTCCACCACATCCTGACTCGAATCTAAAAAATTTTCTTCTTGCTTCGAGACTCTGAAGGTCACCAATATCGCATCCGTTTCCAAATCCTGCAAATCCGGAATAGTACGTTAACCCACTTTCTTCGCATGCTATTCTGGTTTTACTGTTAAAGCAATAAGATCTATATCCATACTCGGTAGGTATAAGACAGCAGGCATACTTTGCTTCAACTTCTGCAGACAAGGTGACCAATAAAAGAAAGAATAATGAGACAAGACCAACTACAGGAGATTGAATGAACATTTGGAAGAAGTGATTTTTAGCTAACATATTAATTCAAAGATCCACTATTTATATAATTGGACTGAAGATGAGAAAAGCTAATCTAAGTTATTCGATCATGTACACGTACCCCTGAAGTTTGATTGAATTAAATGCATCCTTTTGAACAGCTAGCTGGGCCAAAAGAACGATAAAATACGGTGCATGATATTGCTTAATAGAAACTCTGTTTATACGTTAAACGCTTGCAATTTGTTTTAAGGTGGTAGTCATATTTTTGCTGATAGGTTTTAGTTTCCGATGGATTTTTCAGAATAGCAATTTGCAGATGATTTGCAGTGATCTACTGAGTACTTACCTCAGATTTACATGGATACTGTTAATAAAGCAGAATTATCTGAGTCGTCTCTTTATGAATGAATTTTCTTAGAAACAAAAGGGAATCGATCAGTTCAAAGATTATAGTCATTAAAAATGGATGTCAAATGTCACATAAATTGCCTATGTTTAAGTGATATCCACGTAAAGTATTGTTTTGGTGCCAGCGGTATTATTCCAAAATCAATTGATATTTTTACATGCATCAAGAAGAGATACGCATGACTTGGTACATATTGCTACGTTTTCTAAAATCCCAAATGCATCCCAAATGATTCAACATTCTGTCTTGGGTATATGTTAGATTGTTTTATAGTAGTCGCTCGTACAAACATAAGGACTCCATGGTAGCTTTAAAAATGTTGAATTAGCCAAAGTAGATGGAAGACAACTTGAATCTCTTGGAAATACTGGAAAGGTATGTACAGTTTAAGATAATCCAGTATGTGTATATTATGTTAGCTTTTTAAAAAAAGAAAACTGGCATTTAGGAGCTATCTCATAATCAACGTATTAACCTAACTATAAATAGTATAATGTCTGAGAGAGTTTTGTAGATTAGGTTCACAAAATGAAATAATCACAAAATAAAAAAAAAGGAGGAATAATTAGCTCAAATACAAGTATTTAGCTGGAAGACTTAATTTGTTTATGCGAGGTTGAACAACATACCAGCCTATATTTTTTTACTCATCTTGGTAGAAAAATGATACTTGCTACTGTTGTTGGCAAGAATTCGAAGAATCCTTTAGCATAGCAATATTTTTTAATCGATGTATGCTTAGTTAATCGTTTATGTATTCAGTGAGTCTTTATAAATCTATTTTGTAGATGTTATGCATTAGGTAGGCAATATTCATGGGTATAGATATTGAAAAAAAAATATTAGACTGACTTATTTTTATGCTGTTTGATGAGCAAGTTAATACTGGATTACTTCCAATTCAAAATTGAATTTTTTGAATTTTAAAATAAAGGGATAAAATAATTTTGGTTTAAAGGTTAACTACTTCACCGTCACAGTACACGACCGAAATCCACCTTCTCTACCCTTAACTCAAATAAGAAAAAAAATTTATTGAATACTTTGCCTTTGGTAGGCATTAATAATATTGAAATAATGTATATGGATTATATTAATCCCCACAGGCTTTCCAGATATATTAATAGACCTTGTATGTTTCCCTTCCGCCACATTCCGACTCGAACTTAAAAATTTTTCTTCTTGCCTCTAGATTAGTAGTATCTAGGTCACCAAGATCGCATCCGTTTCCAATTCTCAAAAATCCTGAATGGTACTCCAATCCGCTATTATTGCATGCTGTTTCAGTTTTGCTGTTATCACAATAAAAGCCGTATCCATTCGTCGTTTTTATATTACAGCAGCCATATTTTGCTTCAACCTGTGTAGATAAGGTAATCAAGACCAGAAAAAATAATGAGACAAGACCAATGACAGGAGATTGATTGAACATTTGCAGAAAGTAATTTTTAAGATTTCATATTGATTTAAAATCTCGCTATTTATATGATTGTAGCGAAGATTATCACAAAAGCTAATCTAAGTTATTGGTTCATGCACATGTACCCCTGAAGTTTGATTGAATTAAATGCATGCATTTGAAAACAGAGTGCAAAAGAACTTTAGAATACAATAGATATAGCTCTATGTACCATTAATAGTAACTCATTTTGTAAGTCAAAAGCTTTTGATATATTTTAAGGCTGTAACCATATCCTTACTAGTTGGTTTAGATTTCAATGGCTTTTTTGAGGATAGCAATGTACAGATGATTCTCAGTGATCTACTGAATGATTTACCTTTAGATTTACGTGAATATTCTTCATAATTTTGTGTTTCTTGGGATTTACCTCTTCAAAAACAAGTTTTCTGCAGAAACAAAAGGGTCAATATTGGTCAGTTAAAAGATTGTAACAATCAATATATTGATGTCAATTGTCACTTAAACTGCCAATATTTGGATAAAATCGACGTAAAGTATGGTTTTGGCATCATTGCATTTGCATGCATTTAAGAAGAGATAGGCATGACATGGTACGTATTGCTAAGTTTTCTAAAGCCCCAAAAACATTTCAAATGAGTAAACGTTTATTCTTGAGCGTTTGTTAGATTACCATATATATGAACTTGAACAGAAGAAAAACTCTTTAGGAGGTATCAGTTCTTGATAGTTATAAGCGAATTCCTAACCTCATCCGTAAGCTATCTCAATACAAGTAAGTTCTTGTTACACATCTAATAACTATCATCTACAATAGGTCTATCCTACGTGCAAAGAAATGAACCTTCGAAATCATTGAGTTGAGGACAACAATTGCTTTAATATATATTAAATGACAGCAATTGTAATTTATTCTGGCTTCGAACAATATGATGTTTATAAGCACGCACATAGGCCAAATGGTGAACAGCCGTCCATCTTTAGTCGATGCGCCACATAGAACGTAGCTGTCTTTGTTTTGACGAAGAATTAATGTTTTTTACACGCTAAAAGAGTTATACTTTAACAAACTGTCTATACTTCTGATCTGAAGAAAGTCTAACAATATCTGAATTTGAAGTGCTAATTGTAATGACAAGGAAAAATTTTGTATTCATCCGAAAACCGAGGCGTTTTTTGTCTGGATTTTACTCAAAAAGGATCTGACAGTTATTTACAAGTCGTGCAAAGAAAAAAAAAATAACTGTAGCAGAGCGGATAAGACATAAGTAATCAATAAGATAAAAAGTGAGAAACCGAAAAAGAGAAGCCAAAAAAATGGGTAGAGGAACAGGCCGAAAATAGCAGTGATTGCAAGGGATCATATAAAAAACATGTTTAAGGCAATCTCAAACACCTCTCTAATCACAACATCACTTAATAATGTCTATGACGGCGATAATATGCCGCGAGAAACCTTTAACATGAAAACAATTAAAGACACCTAGTTCAAACATATAGCCCTAATAATAGAGCAATTGAAGCACTGATAAAGAATTAAATTTTTTACACTAATTTACATTGCCAATAATTTAGTTGGCTTCGGTATGTCCCCTCTTACAGATACAGTAAACAACGCTCAAGTGCTGTCCTCACAACCTAAGGATAAAGGCCGCTTCTCTAAGAAATAGGTAACGCATACCCTTTTGACTGTTGCTACGTTTGGTATTACATATCGAACCAACTTGGCCTGTGTCTATTCCATTATGCCAATGAAAAATAGCACAGCACGACAAAAAATAAAAAACTGCCTCATTTGCAAAAGTCGGACTTTGGGTTAGTTGAAAAAAAAGACTTTGGGGAGGCCAGTTCCCGTATTATCAATTTAAAAAAATGTAACATCAAAAGAGAAATTCTAGAATGACAAAAATAAACACACCTTCCGTGTTGAAATTTTATTTAAAAGACCGTTTACCAGATCTTGTGTTCCAAACCCATTTCATTGTTGGCAGTCAAACCGACAGCAGCTCTGAAGATGTTTTCAATAGCAGTACGTTGTCTGGACAAAGCGTTGACAACGGGAGTACCGGGAGAGACCATGGGGGCCTTAAGCATGTAAGACAAGATGGAAAGGACACTGTGGAAAGTGCTGAACTTGGTCATCTCAGTAGTCTTGTATTGAAGACGAGTCATTAATTCGGTCATGATTACCAAATCAATAATCAAAGGAGAGGCCAAAAGAGAATCCTCACAAATGTTATACATGGAAATAGATTGACGGCCACCCATGAAAATTTCACACTCATATTCATCAAGAGCACGCTTAGAATCACCAACGGAGGGAACATACTTGATAACAACAGTGTGATCGGGATGCTCATCCTTACCGTAAAGCAAATGGTTGGAAGCAACCATATCATCAACAACAGTAGATTTGGAGATCTCCTTGGATCTGAATTGACGCTGAGAAGATAAATTCTTACCATCATTGTTACCCAAATGGTTATAAGAGGTGATTGCAATAGGCTTGATACCGGCATTGACAAGGAAATCAACGAGAGCAGACTTCATCTTAGTTTGACCAGACTTGAAATCATCACCACCAATAAAGGCCTTATGGCGCTCAGCTAATTGGATCAAACCAGGAACAAAAGTGTTTTGAGGAGAACCGTTGATGAAAGGAGCACCTTCTTCAATACAGGCAAGAGCAAAAATAGAAGATGGAGCAACCTCCTCATGAGAAGCTTCAACAGCAGCCAAAAAGTTATCGGCAGTATCGTTCACACCATCAATTAATTCAGCGAAACGTTCAGTGTTGGCAGTCCACATTACCATAACCTTATCGAGACCATTAGCAGCCTTGAAATCACGAATATCTTTACGGATTTGTTCAACATGGGCACGCTTGTTATCACCGGGAATAAGGTTATCGGCGCGGTCTTCTTGATTGGCAGCAATGAAATCGGGGTAGTAAATAGAGGGAAGAGGAGTCATCTTGGACATTTCTTCGCTAACTTGACGTTGGAGATCGTATTCGAGAACCTTGGCACGTTCCATGGATTCGGCTAAGTTCTTACCAGAGATATCCCAACCACCGATAACCATATCAGTGGGGTTAACCATAGGCAACATTTGATTCAAAGGAACATGAACATCAGCACCTTCAGAATCGGTACCTAAACGAACAGTAGATGATTGGGTGACAGAACCGAAATAATTAGGCTTATGGACACCAGCCTTTGAACGCCAAGTAAGCTTATTCTTGTGAGCAAGAATAGAGGCAGTCAAAGTGGAACCATTGTTACCACCCCATCCGACCATCATGACACTATCATTGGAATCTATCAGTTAAATATACTCACATCGACAATTGATAAAATGCAAAATTACCCAACACGAGGAACAGCGCGTTCAGTCTTGAATTCATAAGTGGTTTCGGTAGGAGTAGCAACCAAAGAACCGTCAGATTCTTTAGTAACTAAAGTATTGTAGTAAGAGTACTTGCTCAAAATATGCTCATCAGTGTACTGGACATTGGGAGAGTTGACCTTGAACAAGGGAGAAGGAAGGGTACTACCAGTAGTGGTAGTGGAAAAGATATCGGCGTTGGGGGGAGACATAGTATTAAGTACTTTTTTTGGGACGATCACTGCACCGCTGATAGCCTTTGTGTGGGTTATGGGTGGAAGAAAGGAGATTTGCAAACTAACAATGACAGATGAGTATTTTTTTTTTCCCAATCGAACTACATATAAGCCGAACTTACCGTTTTGAAAAGAGGTGCGTTCGTAGAGAAGTCGCGCCTCAAGAAAAAATGTTTATAAAAGTGGGTAGGGTTAAAGAAGAAAAGGTAAAAGTAAATAAAAAAAAAAAGCTTTTTTGAACCCTTTCAAATTGTATGTGTAACATGCAGCAAAATCACCGGAAGCCAATAGAGCATCTGGTTAAACAAAGTGTAACACCAACCCTCCGACACAATAGTAATTAGGAGGAATTTAACCAATAGAGCTGTAAGAAGCATCGAAATAATAAAAGAAATAAAAAAATATGTGTAGATTTGTGTCATGTTTATGTATTAAGAACTTATTGATGATGAGTAAATGATAATGATAAAAAATAAATAAAATTTTTAGTATTGTGGTATTGTTATAGTTCCTTGGCGTATACCCTAGAAATTTACAGATGAGATTAGAAATTTTAATAAGTTGAACGGGATAATAAAAAATAGAAATCAAAACGTGTTATCGTGTGATAGGTGTAAACTTTACCAAGGGATTTTTACTGTAAGATAGTCGAATACCACCATTGATAGAATTAGATAATGGATTGCCGTGCATTTCTTGCAACGCTAAAGTTGCATATGGAACATCCTCGAATTCAACAAAGCACATGGGACCGTTAGACTTTACTTTATAGGAAAGTCTCTTAAACCCAGGACACGAACTGAACATGGATCTCAGCTCGTCTTGGCTTGTATTCATTGGTAAATTACCAACGTACAATGTATTACAAGGTGGGTTCTGATCAATGCGGTAATATTCTGTTGGATTGTCCAAGGTAGGAGTCGAACTGGAAGACAGAGTTAATTGGTTATCGTTGTGTGACGGTGGGGATGTTGTTTTGTAAAGGTTAGACAGTAAAAAAGGATGTTCAACAAAAGAAGAGGATGAAGAGGCTAATGAAGAAGATGATAGGGTAGTGGTTGGATAAATAGTTGAGGCTTTTTTATTACCCATTATGCCGAATTGGTCAATCAAACTTTTGGACGAATATCGATTATTATGGGGAAATGATGATGATCTAGTGCAAGTAGGTATAATATGATGATGAGGTGGCGAACAAGGTGAAATTTCACCACTATTACCATTGCTGTGTACTGAATAAAATGCTTCGTATGGAGTTTTAATTGTTTGTTGTTGTAATTCTTTTTTCGTGTGGAGATTTTTTTTAGCAAGTTCTGCTTTGAGTACACTGCCTTTTTCATGATCAATCCTTTTACCGTTTAGTATCGCTTTAGCATCCAAAGCATCTAAACGGGTACGAAACCTTACAAATCCAATCTGTAATATGGTCAGCATAAACAAATAAAAAGGATGATGCATATAAAAAACCTACTATCTGTTTCCGGCTGTCTTCCTCGATCACGCCCATCATGACGCTAGGAACTTTTAAGGTGGCTGCTTCAAATCCAGGAGAAAACATAAACATATTCTGAAATTCACGCTCTTGCATATTTTCAGGAAATCCAACCACAAATAGTGTAGAAATCTCTTCTGGTACCATTTTTTGAAGTATACTACTATAATTGTTGGCTATCGGATAACTGGTACTGGGAGATAACAAGAAATTTTGATCGTAGTATGGATGATTCATCGGTAAAAATGAATCTGTTATTGACATGTAAAATGTAAAAGAATACCGGCAAAAGATGCTCTCTCTCTCTCTTTTTTTTTGTTTTTTTTTTTTTTTTTTTTTTTTTTTTGTCTTTTCTTTATATATGAGAAAAAAGGGGGAAAACGAAAGGTGTGGCAAAAAACCAAAAAAAAAACAAAGAAAAGACTTGAACAGGCTTTTTGTACGTCATTTTTCTCTGCCGCCAGTTTTATTTTATTTTCATATGTGACTTTTTACGAGTACATGACCATGCATAATTCACTAACAAAACTATACGAAAAATGCATCCTTGACAGAGAAATACATGACAGGAAGTGCAATCAGAATAGATATGACGGATATAACTAATAGTTTCCAGGACCCCTCTCCTTTTGTAAACATCAGATCGGATGAAAACAGGTACAAGTATGCACAACCAGGCAACAGAAAGCCTAAATTATAATATCATTAAAAATGTTACATAAAACAACAAAACAAACTTACCCAAAATAGTAGTCGAGAATCCACCAATAACATCAAACACTTTACCAAGTGAAGTTAATGTTGCCCCAATCGAAAGTATCAGGGCAAACACACCAATAGTTACTGTATAATGCTGCTTGTTTGTTGGGTTATTTATATTAATACCAAACATCATCATGACTGATTCGCGACAAGGGTGGATACACAGTCTGATTATTAAAGGGTTAGAAAGAAGAAAATAGAATAAAAAGACATGAATTAGCACTTACGGTATAGTCAACACCATAAACAATCCTAATGCCAATTTAACCAACTGAATACCTGGATCATTTTCAGGGAAATTCAAAAGAATATTTGCATGCACATGTTTACCAAAGCATAAATACGCCATGACAGCAAAGACAATATTAATGACAAACGCGATACCAATGGCAATTGAACAAGTAAGTAACCACCTGGAAGGTCTTTGATCTCTTGTACTCGAATACACACCAAATAAATTTTGTGAACAACCAAAAGCAAGACTCATAATTGCAAGTCCTTTAAACATACCCTCAGAGACAGGCACAAGTTCGAGTTCAATTTTATCAACAATGGATAAATAATATGGCACCCGGACCAACACACCAATTAACATGAGCATGAGTAGAAATACCGACATCGCAGACCATTTTGCAAATTGAGCTGTAGACCGAGACAAACTAAGAGGAAGAGTCTAGAATATACAAACATCAATATTTATAGCTCAAAAATAAGTTTTATTATGATATTTGAAAAAAAAAAAAAAAAAAAAAATTACCTACACATAATAATCCGAACGCTAAGATTACCTTGCTTCTGCTTGTAAAAAAGGGTGTGTTTGGAAATACGAGTGCTAATAGACTTGGCAGCGTGTCCCCAAGCACTGTTGATGATTACCTAGTTAGTTATTTTTTTTTTAAAAAAAAAAGAAGGAGGGCTGGGTGATACATTACGGATGTAGTAGGACACAGCGGTTCCAGCTGTGTGAAAGAAAATAATAAAATTTACTATTTGAGACCCTGTACGACCAATCAATGTTTGACAGAGCGATACAAGACTACATGTTTGAGTCTTTAATCCACATAGAATGGTAATATGCATCGTCATGCAAGATATATAGGCTATCGCGACAGAAAAAAATAAACCCAGCCAAAAGCCACATAGATGTAAAGCGAGAGGTAAACCAATAATGCCAGTTCCCATCATTGCATTCACTAGATTAACAGACGCTCCCATCGTTGAGCAGTGATTTTGTTTGACGCTAGATGTGTCGACCTCATCAGCAATTGATCCATAACCAATTTTAATCCTGTCTTCCGTGTTAATTGAGCTGCTGCTATCAGATGAATATCTCTTTACGTCAAAATAACTGCTTGTATTTGTTGATGACGATGCAGTATCTGTATCATATTCACTAATTATATGAGTGTAATTCATAATTAGTAAATAAATAATATATAAAGTGGGAAAAAAGAAAAAAAAAAAAGAGAGAGAAAAAAAGGAAAGATAAGAGATTATAAATAAAGCCATACAAGATGTTTTTTTTTGTTTATATTACCATCATCTTGTCATTCAAAACAATCAAGCAGTAGTGTATAAACCAATTAGAAGAATTGTTGCACAAAACAGGCCTCATCCCCCACTCCCCCTTTTTTTTTCTGTCTCTCACAGTGAATTTGACGCCAAAAGTGAATGTGTCAAAAATAAACTCCAGTTGGTCTCACCAACCAATCAGATATCACCTTCATTGATGTATGTATGAGTGTGCGGGGACAAATCCTTGTGCCCCTTGCCATTTTTTTTTTCGAAAACAAAATCGATTTATAAATGGCAACCACACAATTAGTTAGACAGGCCATTGCTAAACCCTTGTCGAAAATATCCAACACAAGTGAGCAAAAGATTCTTGGGATATTAAGTACACCCAAAGTCGCCTTAAAACATCAGTTCCGTATACCCATTCCGCGATTAACAGCCAACGAACCTAATGCTGTGAACTACTGTAAAGAGCTTGCTGGCAAGGTAAAAACGATAAACAAATAAATAACTATGACATGTCACTTTTCGAAATAAAATTTCACACGCTAATCACAATCATGCATACGAATAACAGTTTGAACCAAACCAATATATCACAAAAGTTACGCCGGTAGGAAACTTCTTACATTTTGATGTACATCCTACCACCTACATACAAACAACACTGGATCAAGTATCGAACGAAAAAGGCCTTTACGGAACATCTACTCGCGAAACAGAAGAGACAGTATTGATAGACTATAGTTCACCTAATATTGCCAAACCATTTCATGCAGGTCATCTAAGAAGCACCATTTTGGGAAACTTTATAAAGCGCATCCATGATGCATGCGGATACAGGACAATCGGTATCAACTATTTAGGAGATTGGGGAAAGCAGTACGGATTATTAGCAATCGGTTTTAAATTATTTGGAGACGAAAATTCATTACTGAAAGATCCTATACATCATCTATATGAAGTCTATGTTAAGATCAATAAGCTCGCTAAAGAAGATCCTAAGATTGATGCGCAAGCAAATGCTTATTTTAAATTAATGGAACAAGGCGATAAGGAAGCGCTTAGCCAATGGAAAAGATTCCGTGAATTAAGCATTGACTCCTACAAACATATTTATAAACGACTCAACATCAATTTTGATGTCTATTCGGGTGAATCACAAACAGAGCCTTATATTGCACAAATTTACAGCATGTTGGAAAAGTACGATTTAATTAAGGTTTCTGAGGATGGTGCATGGACAATAGATTTGGAAGAATACAAGCTTGGAAAAGCCGTTATAAAACGTGCCGATGGTACTAGCCTATACATGACGCGTGATTTAGCAAGTTTAGCATTGCGCAGGGATATGTTTGGTCAGTTTAAAAAAGCTATCTATGTGGTGGGAACAGAACAAGAAATCTATCTGAAACAACTGTTTAAGATTAGTGAGCTGATATCACAACATGACAAGAAATGGCCCACAGAGCTGTACCATGCTAACTTTGGTCGTGTTTTGGGTATGTCCACTAGAAAGGGAACTGTCGTGTTTTTGCAAGATATTTTAGACACTGCTAAAGAACACATGTTGGAAAGTACTCAGTCAGGAAATCAATTAAAGTTGAATGATTTGTTACAGGAAAATAGATTAGATCCCGTAGCAGAGAATTTGGGTTCATCAGCTGTGATAATTCAAGATATGGTGGCAAAACGTGTTAAAAATTACGAATTTTCTTGGGATCGAATGACGGCTGCTAAAGGATACACAGGCGTCTTTCTTCAGTATACTCATGCACGAATGTGCGGGTAAAGTTTTAATAGCGGATTATTGATATTTTTATCATGAAAAAATTAATCAAGGAATTTATATAGGATTGAACGTAATGCAAATATACCGATTAATATGAAGGCAGATACATCTTTATTACACGAAAAAGAAGCATTTGAGTTAGCATTGACCATATCGCAATTTCCTGATATTGTCCAATCATCATGTCAATCAATGGATCCTTGTGTACTTGTTCAATATCTGTTTAGACTGGCGCATGTTACTGGACAAGCCAATTCTACATTACGCGTCAAGGGAGCGGATAAAGACACGGCGGAAGCTAGGCTATTGCTCTTTTGGGCTGCTAAAACTACCTTGGCGAATGGATTGAAATTAGTTGGCATTGATCCTTTAAACCGCATGTAAAAAGCTGGTCACGTATTTAAAATTAAATGAAAATTAAACAATTCCCTTTTTCTTTACTTTTTGTAAACATGAGTGAAAAGAGAAAGAGAGACGACCATTCCGATTCGGAAGAGGAGGAAGAACGTATTCCTGTTAAAGTAAACCTTATTACCCAAGCCCTTTAACTCCAATTTTTAACACGGCTCTTGTTCACAAAAGCCTATTTCTGCTTCGAAATTGCAAGCATTCACAGTAGGTAGCAAAAAGAAAACTGCTTATCAAAAACACAAAGAAGAAACCGACTTGAAGAAGCAGGTACAATTACGAATCGATAAGGAAATGTGCCCATTTAATATCTTCTCTTTTAGCAAGAATCTTTGGAAGCAGCTAAAGTGTATGCCGATTTCGTAGCTTCGTTTGAAGAGCCTATTCCTTACAAGTTGGGAATGACATCGTTTGTTAAATCAGGTACCTTACAACCAAGAGGTAACTTTTTTTCTTTCTCTTATTCAGTTGTATTACCATTTTTAAACAAACATATTGTAGATCCTACTATCGACAGTTATGATAGCCCTACAGCGTCAAAGTCGACCTTCAAGCCAATGCCTTTTGTTAGAGCAGGAGAATCTGTAACACCAACACAGCCTAAGGGTAAACAGATAGCACATCAGCCAAAAGATTAATATTAATAGACAGAAAAACATTTTAGAACATATGAAGGATAACACGCCTTCTACATCAAAGAAGCTAAAACCAATGTCGTTTATTAAAGCAGGCGAATCAGTATCACCACAATCTCGAGGTAATATTGTTTTTCGCTTCGCCAATCCATTGACTAAACAAAAGAAAAAATTATTTCAAAGATCTTGTCAGTGATAATACCTTTAAAAAATCAAGCTTTAAACCCATGCCGTTTGTCAGAGGGGGAGAACCAGCTTCTGCGCCAATAACTGTCAAAAACTTGGCCGATTCCGACGACGAAGAAGATGTAATTTTTCATCACAATCGAGCACAGACCTATTTCATTAATACCATTTTTCTAGTCATTAGCGAAGCTGAGAGAATTAAAAATGCAGAAAAAGAGAAATTTGGATTCATTTCTAGAAGAGATCAAAAAGTAGAGTTTATTTTTTTATAATGGAGATATCACAAAGGCTAACCAAAAATAAATCTTGTAGGGGACAGGAGATACGTTCGAAAGTAGAAGAAGGGGTGCCATCTACCCAAGGTAAAAGCAGCTAATCATATTCAGTATTTATATATCTAATACTTATTCACAGTGGCAGACGATGCACTACATGACGATAGTAATAACCCAAATTCAACTAATCTGTATGTGGGAAATATTAATCCCACCGTCACTGAAACTGGGTTGTGTCACGAATTTGCGAAATATGGAGCCATCGCATCTGTCAAAATCATGTGGCCTCGCACACAAGAGGAAAAGGATAAAGGAAATAATTGCGGTTTCGTGAGTTTTATGACAAGATACGATGCAAATGAGGCTATCAAGCATTTGGATGGAAGGGAGCTTGAAGGGTTTCCTCTTCGTGTCGGATGGGGTAAACCTGTACCGTTGCCTGCACAACCCATCTTTGGTAAGCTAAAGAAAAAGTATATTCTCATCTACACTCAGAGTATTGACTGTTTTACAAAAGTACTGGATAAGAAAATATCAGCCCAAAAGACTGGACTTGCCTTCAATGCACAGATTAATCCCGGTTTACCTGGTGTAGTAAGTTAAAGTATACAAGCGACCCATTTTTAGTTGTAGTAATTTGAAGTACTTAGAACTCAAGACCAAGAGCAGAAGTTCGCGTGACTAAACCTGTCGATATCAAGCTGATGCGAATTATTCACCGAACCATCGAGCGAGTTTTAAAATTTGGCCCGATGTTTGAAGCAGCCCTCATGGACAGAGAGAACAAAAATCCACAATTCAAATTCCTGTTCGATAATACAGTAAGAATGTCCCTAAAATCACAATTGTTCATATCGCTTTCTAACAATGTTTCAAGTCACCGGAGCATATTTATTACCGATGGAAGCTGTATTCGTTATCACAAGGAGATTCAAAGACACACTGGTTCGATGAGCCCTTTCAAATGTTTGAAAACGGACCTTGGTGGATACCACCAGCGTTACCCTTAATCCAAGTAAGCGGAACATACAATGCACGTTATAACAACTGTTTTAAACATTAGAATAGGATAGTGTGGATCCTTTATTCGATACGGATGATGAGTTAGGAGAGCAAGATGGCCTTGTCAAAGGGACGCTGGGTCAGATTGCAAAACAACGACTCTCTGTATTGTTACGTGAAATTAAATTTCAACGAGGAACTATTGCTCGCGCAATGGCCTTTTCAATTGATCATTCAGATGCTGCAGCAGAGGTAATTTTTGTGTTTATAAATATGACAGCTCATCAATATTAACACGGTTAAGGTTGTGGATATGATTTGCAAATCTGTCGTGCTTCCAGATTCACCACTATCTGCCAAACTAGCAAGGCTCTACCTTATTTCAGATATTTTACATAACAGCAGTGTACATGTATCCAATGCCTGGAAGTACAGAAAAGAGTAAAGAGAAACACATATTAATCCATATAAAAAAGGTGGCTAATTTTATGTATATGTT
The DNA here is from genome assembly GCA_016758985.1 of Mucor saturninus. NCBI lineage: Eukaryota > Fungi > Mucoromycota > Mucoromycetes > Mucorales > Mucoraceae > Mucor > Mucor saturninus. The sequence continues at coordinate 65,698 of JAEPRD010000016.1, read as the reverse complement.
AGATTCGAATCACACCTTCCTGTGGTATTTGATCATTTTAATACAATTTACCGATCGGTCAACGCTCGTTTAAAAGCCGAACAAGTGCGAGTAAGCCAACTTTTCGACATACATTTTTATGGGACGTGGATGAAGAAACAATAACACAATATTTTTTCTTCTTTTTACAATTAGAGACATATCAGTGCGGTGATTAGTGTCTGGGAGAATTGGATGATCTTTCCAAAATACTATACCGACCAATTGTCAGAGATATTTCTTAAGAAGGAAAACGGCAAACAATCACCTACAAAGGAATCAATGGACGGTGAACTACTGGATATGGATGATGGAGAGCCTTTAGATGATGATGAAGGATTGGATGTTGATGGCGAACCTCTGGATGATGTTGATGGCGAGCCTCTGGATGATGTCGATGGCGAGCCTCTGGACGATATAGACGGGGAGCCTTTAGATGATATCGACGGTGAGCCGGTAGATTTGGATGGTGAGCCATTGGAAGAAGAAATTGTACAAAAAAGAACAGAAACAGAAAGTCTTTATACTCCAGTAAATGACATGTTTTCATAAAAAAATCACTTATAAAAATAGGGTTGATAAAATAAAATCATTCTTAATAACCGTCTTTCTTTATCACTTGCAATTTCATTGTCAAGCGTGTATATTTATACCCCATCATGAGTTTCGACCCTCCCTTTTTTTCTTCTTCTTTTAAATAAATGCAGAAATTAAACTGTAGGGCTTGCATTAAGGCATACCGTCGATACGGAAAGCTGGACTTTTCAACCACTGAAGAAGATTACCGCAATAAATTACCAGCGTTTGGCTGTCAATGCATAAGTACTTACTATAAAAAGGACTCGGCCATTGTCATTCCCCCTCCTATACGACATCCATGTTCTTTTTGCGACAGAACTTTTCCGACAGCCATTAAACTTTTTTATCACTCCAACAATGAGCATACCATGAATAGCTCCCATGATGATTACGATTTTTATTCCATGGTGGGAAATAGCATTCTTGGCAATTTAGATTCATTTTATTATGATCAAGAGAAATTATACAAATTGTCAAGCTTAATTGATGCCTTACAAATGAATATCAGTAGAATGAAAAGATTAAGCACAATAGAAGAATAATTACATATTTACATAAATAATAATAATAATAATAAAAGCTATTTAAACTTAACCAAACCGTGTTTGGCCTGCGGATTCCCAACTGATGCCAGACGCTTCTGTGTTAAATCCTGAGCCATCCAAAGCCAAAACACTTTCCGGATCAGCGTAGTAATTCGTAGGTCCATTATCAACTTTTCCCTTATTTAGTCTGCATATAAAGCAATGAGTATACATATATACATATATATAAAAGGGTAATGATAGTATTCAAATGAATTAATGTCTTACCTCTTTCTTTCAGCTTCGTTTCTGAGCACCGCAGCACCAATTGTATTTTTTCGAATAATTCTTTCATTCCCTGTCGCTTCTGGATCCCCCCCACAGTCCGCCGCATGCTCGTTCAATTCGTTTTTTGGATAATGTATATAGCATAATGGGCATTGCATTTTAATGATTTTTGGTGCATTCTAGTGTTTTTAAAAGAAAAGAAATTAGGGAAAAAAAAAAAGCCAGACATATAATGATCCTATGTTTACATTTGGATGTAACTTTCGCCGCGAAGAAGACATGATAGACACAAATAGCTCTAGATCTTCTTCTTTTCCATCTTCATCATAAAGTTCGTGTACGACTTTTGGTTTCTGGAATGTTGGCTTACTGAAAGGCGAAGAGGATGTTTTCGGTTTACGAAGATTGGAAGGGTATTCAACAGTGGGGCTGGATAAGAGATACGTGGACCGTTCTGGCGATCCGCAAATTGCGGTATTCGTTTGTCGTGATGCACGTTGGATTGGCGTCTCTCTGTCCGGTGAGCTGTAAACAATACCCCTTGCCTGCATCGATGTTTGTTGAATTGGAGATCCTCTACCGGGCGAGCCATAAACATCACTATTTTTTCGCTTGGATGCACGTTGAAATGTGCGTTCAGGCTCTAATGATTCTTCTCGGGTTATTCTATCTGGAGAACCAAGCATTGCAGCACTAAGTTCTGTTTGAGTTGGCCATTCGAACGAGTCACGGCGCATCTGCCTTTCTGGAGATCTACGCAGTGTCGAATTGAATACCAAAGGAGAAGGCTTATCAAAGGACGTAGATCGTATCAAATGCGGTCGTTCAGGTGATTCCATCGGCCTCTTCAGTGATGTGGTTTTTAAGGGGGATGTTGCTTTCATAATCGTAGACGGACGTTTTGCTAAAGCAGAGTTTTTTAATAGAGCAGAGCGAGGAAGGGACAACTTTCGCCCCTGTGAAGCAGCGATGGCCTTTGAAAGAAGAGCGTTAGAAGCTCTTTGCTCTGCTCTGGCCTCCTGTAAAGAAGGATCAAGCCATTTTTTAGGTATATGGATCGAAGAACTCTGAGAAGCGACTGGTCTATGAGGCTCCTTTGTAGAAACTGTGTTTCCATCAATAACTCTTTTTCTAGGTAGAGGAACTTTGGTATTCAAAGTCTTTTCGAAGTTTGGTTTTGGAGTATTGGAAGTGAAAGAGACTCCTGATTGAGTTTCTTTGATAATAGATTTAGCCATGTCACTTTGCGACCCTGGATCGTCTCGAAGGGGTTTAGAAACTTTTCCTGTTCTCAATGCTGGTATATGTTTGTTGTTTTTATATGTTGAATCATACAGACTTTTACTTGAAAAGACATCGTCGTCGTCGTCAATGATAGTTATGACATTACTTGATTGCGAATGCTGTACGGTTGGTTTTAGATCTACCTCGTCCTCCGAATCGCTGATGCAAATAAGGTTTTCCAAGTCAATAACGTCCACTTTATTGTGTGCGATGGGGGTAATTCTATTTTTCATTTCCAAGAAAGTGAGCCCGGGCACCTGGAAGTGTAACGATGTGTGGAAAGTGCAAAAGGATTCAATGAAAGAAAGGTCCCCGCGATTTAACTGACAACTTTTCCTTTTTATTTTATTTTTCTTCCGATCCCTAAACATGAAGGGTAAACTGTATACATCTCATTTTTTAACGTGTTGGACAGATAGGGTATACGAGTTCTCTTGCTTTTTGCTCATTGCAGAAGTCTTTAAAACCTCCTTGTTGTTGGCCTCCATATATGGCTTCTCCACCACCATTGCTGCCATTCTTTTCAGCAACTTTGTGGGTAGAATGGCTGACGTTACACCTCGTTTAGCGTTTGTCAGAATGACGATGTTTGTTCAGAAGGGGTCCATCGTACTAAGCTGCATATTCTTTTATGTCATTTTCGAGTTCAACCGACACGTTATATTCTTATATTCTGGTATTGTAGTATGTGGATGTTTTTTAAAACTGGCTTTTATAGCAAATAACATTGCGATCGAAAAGGATTGGGTGATGGTCATCACGGAAGGGGATACAGAGGATATGCTAACAGTCATGAAACGAATCGATCTCTTTTGTAAAACTATGGCACCCATTATGATGGGCACGTTAATGACTTTTGGCTCTTCGGTCGGGGTTATTATTATTGGCACATGGAACACTCTGTCTCTAATTGTTGAGTACCAGCTAGTGCATCAAACATATAAAGCACATCCTAAATTAGCCTCTAAAGACACCGAAACTGGTGAGGGGACTCCGCTAATGCCCATAGAAGAACGTCGTGTTTTATTTTTGGAATATGTCAATCACCAAATATTCCCGGCGAGTCTAGCCATAGCTTTGCTATATTTGACAGTACTGTCATTTGGTGGCATCATGATATCGTATTTAAAAATAATTGGCTACAAGGACTGGTCCTTGGGCGTGCTCCGAGCAGTAGCGGGTACTGCGGGTCTGGCCTCTACTTGGATTTTACCTTTCCTGTCTAGCAAGATTGGTATTATCCGATCTGGCTTGTGGGCTGTATGGTTTGAAACTGGGAGTCTTACTCCCGTTGTTATCTCTTTGACCAATGCATATAGAGGATCAGTTCTTGGATCCATTATGCTTTTTGCTGGAATGTGTGTCAGTAGAGTTGGGCTATGGGTGTTTGATATCGCGGAAACAATTCTACTACAGCAACTTGTAGACCCTGCACAACTTGGAAGTATCTCGGGTTGGCAGCATAGTATGTGCAACGTCTTCGATCTATCACAATACATCTTAACGGCGGTTGTGTCAGACCCCAATGACTTCATTATCCCAGCTACTGTCTCTTTAGGTGCTGTCCTTTGCTCATCAATGTCTTACACATATTTTGTCAGAAAGGAAAGAGGCCATTTATTGCATTGGAAAAAGAGGTCGTAATGTTATTTATTTAATATTTCGACATATATGTTACCAACTGTTCCTTTTACATAAATAATTCTGTAATCCAAATAATTATTTCACTGTGGCAGACCAACGTTGCTACTACATTAAAGAATATAACTTTAAGTTAGTTTATCCGAGGAGCTACCTCAAATAGTTCGCTTGGAGTGTATCAAATGCTTCTGGTACCTTTGATGGCTATGAAGATGCTTATAAAACCATGTCAACGGAAGAAGTACATAATGAAGTAAGAAAAAAATGGTAATCTGCTGCCATTCCTAACACCATTACTTAAATGCGCTATCATTGGTAACAAAGAAAGGGCTGAATGGCTGAAGATATCACCATCATGTAAATGCTGCCAGAAACACTTAAAAAATTGCTATCAAATATGTTTACAAATACGTAACCGCATTTGTGTTTCCCAAATTATAATTTAAAATGAAAAGGTTTCAAAATAGCGACCAAACGTTTCCCGACATGCTGGTTCCACATGTGAGAGTACAAAATATATATTCGTGCTCCAAGGCTCAGTTCTGTCAGACGGAAAAAAGTTTTTTTTTTCTCTTCTCTTGAGCATATTTAGCTTTTTTTTAAAAGAAACAAAAAAACATGGGAGACTACTATGACTACTCGCAGCATAGTTATTGCATCACATTTGGTAAGCACGAGTAATAAAACCAACCAAACCGGTACTTACCTAAAACAGGTTTCGATCAGGAACGAGTTTATGTCGATTGCTTTTATAGCGACTACAAGGAAGAAAGCACTGGATACTTTATGCAGTAAGTGCACACACAAAGACAAACATGTTATAGCGATGAGAAAACACACACACACAAAAAGAATCCCTTGTTGATTTAATTTTTTTAAAAACCAACAGGTCGTTGGAAGCTTCAATTTTGTATAATGTTTCTAGTGGCGAGTTTTGGTTCAAGGATGATGATGCTAAATTAAGAAAAGAATCCAAAGATATCTATTATCAGAAAAATGTCTTTACAAAACTCTATGATATATATTTAAAGAAAAAGGAAAATTCCTTCTACCAATACGATATGCATGATGATATTGTGATCGGTGCTATAGGCTATTTTGTACAGAAGCAAGTAAACTATTACCAGTTACACAAGATGGGCGGAGCAAATACATCTTCTTGTCTGCTTCCGCATTTTGCGTTGTTCCTGCCTACCAGCTGGGACGATGAAATAAGAGAAGAGCTTCTTCGTCCAGTATTCATCCAAAACAAAATACTCACCGAAAAGGATCACAAGCAGAGATTATTGTTTTTCACGCAACTCGAAACGAATTTTCGGTATTTGCAGTCCAAAGCTGACAAAGAAAATGAGAGGATGAACACAGAAATCAAAAATGGAAAACAGTATATTATGTATGGACTCAAATTTAATGACGATAGTCTCGCAGTAAACTTGGATTTATTTTCGGCCCATTACCCTTCAACTGAAGCAATCGACGATAGTTTTGTCGCAAACTCATTAAATTTTGCGCTTTTTACTGTCCCTCTCGACACTAACATACAAAGTGGTTTAGAATTATGCTTAGAAACCCGAGGATTTAATTTGAAAGATCAAAAAACCAGAAAAATAGTCACTCTATTGACTAAGCAGTATAAGAAACAAGAGGTTTTATATTTGTTGTTTGACCATCAAAGTAAATAACTAACTTGTTTTTTTAAACACTTTCCATTAGCTTACTTCGTCTAGAAATGGATATGAGAGTGACGATATACATGAATACCAACCTTTTAAACAACTGCATATCAATCCTAAACAATGCGATCTGAATGCCGATGAAAAAACCCGTATCCAATCCATCACTATGAAAGATATACATCAAGACTTATTTCACTCGCTAGAAAAAACTTTTTTGAATCAGATCGGAGAGCTAGTTGCAACCCACGGTGCAAAAATACGTACAGGAATAATAACCTTACTAAATATCGATGAACGTTTGATCAAACGTTTTGATTTCAAATACAGCTCCTATGTTGCATGGATGGTATTCAACTGGCTGAAGAGATTTCTCAATGCTGCTACATCCGAGAATCAATGTTTGACAACTTTTGGAAAGGGTTTACACCCCAGCTTTAAATTGTTTTGGACTACCATATTAAAAGGAAACAGGATTTTGATCAAAGATACAATCCAACTGTCCACAAAGAATATACCTCCATCCGTTATTTCAGCAAACAGAATAGGGTGTTTCAGTGGACCATCCATTTCTATGTTTGATCACTCTAAACCGAATTATATTATCAATATAGGTAACCCTCATCGATGTATGGTAAACAATATGGCTATCACTGACTGATCATGTTATGCAATTGCCACACAAATAGCTTTATCCGAAAACTCTGTTAAATACGCGTACTCAGCTACTGGCACCAACGAATGTGTTGAGAAATGCATTAATTATAGCGAGTGGTGAGCACGATACTGTTGCATAAATGGAGAGAGTGCTAACAAAATTAAATAGCGATATGCATGCTATAAATTCTTTTTTTGTCCAGCCTAACATGTACCTAAAAGCACTTCTCCGGGTTACGGACAGGTAAAACTTCCACATACAAAAACTTGGCGTGCTAGAAACTAAAATGTAAACTTGATTAAGGCTGAAGTTATTTATGGACAAAAACTTTAACGAGTTTCTAGACGACAAGCTTGATCTTTTCAGTAGCAAGTCTGTAAAAGTAATCTGTTTACGGATCAAGACATATCTTCCCCAATTAGCCGATTTTTTTTCAAAGAAGTCTAAAGAGCAATTGAAACCACAAAATTTGGTTGTTTTACAGCAAAATAAGTATAAACAGCTTTTCCTATTGATGTACTTTGCTTATCTTGACAAAACTGTGACAGAACAAGCGACTCAATGTTTTGGAAACGGATGGACGAAGCATAATGTTGGTACCACTTTATCCGTTGAAAAGCGGGTACTCGATGAAATCATTGGCTCTAGAAAAACTCTTCAAAAGATCCTGGTGGGAAGTGGTATGCTTCAAAAAGACGAAAAAAACAAAAAGACCGTCATCATTACTCAGGGCGAAGGACTTTTACCTGCAATCCAAGAACATATTGGTTTGAATCTCGCTCTAAAGTCGCATTATGTGTTAGCTCAGCTAAGTACAGATTACATACAGATTTCCTTGCATCAAGTTGTAAAGATTTCATCTCCCAAGGAAAGCGCAGCTGCGGTTGTTATTCAAGATGAAATAATTCAAATTGAAGACGTATGCGACGCTTTAAGCAGACATGTGTGGAGGTGTATTGAATCCGGTAATCAAATTGAATACTGCTCTTTACATAACAAGACTGGATCACATAAAACTTTTTCGCCTAGAAACTACTCAAATGTTTTAATGTTATTGAAGCAGCATACAATTAAAACTGTAGGTGTAAAAGCATCCTTTTAATGAAAATGACCTAATATTTTTTTGTTTAGCTCTCCTCTAACTTTAAAATCTCAAGCATGGACGATAAAACAAAGATAATGCTAGGAGAAGAATGCGGATGCAGTATTCATGTAACAGCTCGTAACATTATAGAGATGGGAGTCAAATCCGTCCTCCAAAAAATGACTACGAAAATTGCTGCCTCACTTACAAATATCAATTTGTTTGGCAAATATGAAGTCAATTTTGTATTTATAATGGGCGACATATTTAATCTTGAGCGCAATCCCATCATGTATACTATCTATGGGCAATTACTACAAGAAGCTTACAATGAAAGTATTGCAATGAAGGGAAAAGACGCGTCAGGATTCATTATACAGAAAGATATATTTCAATTATTGCAACCCATCATGGCCAAGAAACCGTTTATGTACGACAGCTTTACGATTGGAAGTCTATACCTTACTGCAAGAGAAACATACGGCATGTACGTTAGTAGTTTTGCCGAAAAAGATCGCCTTTCCTATGATCCTCAGCTCTGCGATGTGGACACGAAGGGTGCTCATGGAGAGGATTCCAACATGACTATAATCGTACTCCAAAAAGGACAATGTATTCCGAACACTGGACTAGACATAGATTTGGATCTGATTTTTAAAAAAAGCCCAGAGTATAAATACGGCGATAAAAGAAACTTAGTACTAGGTTTGGTCAAAGAGTTACTTATCGGAAAAAAGTGATGACACTAATAGATTTTGTTGTTGTTGTAGAACTGGTTAGATTGAGAGGCTTGGGTGAAATGACACTTAAAGATCGTGTATATTTGGACGACTATAGCTATGACAACGTAGCGTCCCTTGCGGTTCTATGTGATGCAAGAATTTTTGTTTCGCCGATTCGTTTAGAAATCCAATCGATCAACCACAACTCCTCTCTGCGATTTTCAGTACGTATGATTGGGGATGGAGGTGAATATGAAAATCACGACAAATGTGTTTTCACTCGCGAGCAATTATCAATGGCCTATTTTTAACTACGAATAAAAAGTTTTTTTTTTTGACATTTACATAGTAATTTATTGATGAAAATTATTTTTCATTCAAGAAGAGGTATCTTTATGATCTCCACTTAGCAAACGATGGAATTCAGAATGAGATTGATCCATTTCAAAAAGCATTTGACGTGCTTGTTCGTCGGTGATTTCATCACTTGCTTTCATCGAATGTAAGGTGATTAACCATTGACGCACTTTTTGCTTTCCTTCAAAATCGGCTGTTAATCCAGGTACGTTGTTCAGTGACTGGATCAAATCTGCAAGGATCGGGTGCAGTTCGTCCACTGCGTATCGGTTTAATCGCAGTGTATCCATCAATGTAATAAAATGCTAACCCACAAAGAAAAGTTATTAAAATGTGTAACACGCCAAAAAAAAAAAACTAAAATAACTAACCAAGACACTCTCGGCAATGTACTTTGCGGATTTTCCAACGTCATTCTTATTATCGCCAATAGCATGTTCGTATGTGGCAGGCACACCAATTTTGAATCGATTCACAGCTGCAGGACAAGAGAGCTATACACTTTGATGAGTCCCCTCCCGGAGGGCAAAAAAGACCCACCTTTCTCCAATTTCTTACCTTGTAGTCATCCATAAATGTTTCCAAATCGGTGATGGCATCAGACAAAAAATTCATGGTGGTTTTGTATTTTGCAATGAGGTTAGCACATTGAGGTGTGTATCTGAAAAGATTTCAACAAGTAAGTACAAGTGTTATGCATGCCATCCCAAACCTACTCGTCTGCTGTGATAGAATCACGAATAAAGGCTTTTTCCAAATGTTCCATTAAAACAATAATCGAATATAAATCAGCCATGTTATCATATTTGTCTCTCTCCTTGTTGTTCGTAAATAGCTTTACTTCCTAAACACTGAGTGTTAAATCTCTGACGCTTTTTTTTTTTTTTTTTTTTTTTGGTAGTTGAAAAATACTTCATCCTGATTTAATCCTATGAATGTAGGTTAGGGGACATGCAATGCGTAAAGAATGAGGATATTTACCCTGAGTTTTAGTAAAGTAGTTGGGTGCATACTGAGGTACTTGTGAATTGGTTGGAGATTCCATACTTAAAAGGATAGAAATAGCAAGAGAGAGAGAAAGAGAGAGAGGAACAGGACGAGCTGGGTTGTAATTTAGCACGCTTCACACATAAAAAAGGTCATGCAAATAGCTTTTCTTTTTCTTTCATTCTGAGTATGATGCAAAAAAATTAAAGTAGCCTTGATCCTTGCGTAGCATTAGATCAAGACTATTATGATAGGTTTATCTGTTTCTTCAAGCTCTAAAATGATCCCAATCATTTGAACACCTGAAACGACACTATGCGTTATTTTCATTGGCTCACAGCCACTGATTGGAGAGAAAAAAAAAAAAAGAAACTCCCCTGTATTGAGATTGCCCCTACGAGTGTAAATTTTAATTTTTTTAACCTTTCTTTTCATTACACTATACTTTATATACCATGAATAGCCCTCTCGGTGGAATGGGAGGCCAGAACAATGGCATGAGTCTCCAAGAGCAACAAACTATTAAAATGATGCAAGGTGTTATGGAATCCTGTGTTGCAAAGACTGCCATGTCAGGCGTAGCAGGTAAAAGAAAAAAAAAATGGTACCTTACATAGTACGACTTTATATTTAACATGCCCCCCCCCCTTTTTTTTAAAAATGTGCTTTAGGTTTTGGTATGGGTGCAGCATTTGGTTTATTCATGTCATCATTCGAGTATGCAGGCCCCGTCATGCATGAAGAGCTTGTAAAGCAAACAACAAAACAACAAATTAAGCACGCCTTTAAGGATATGGGAACTCGATCCCTCTCCATGGCAAAGAATTTCGGTAAAGTTGGCATGATCTATGCAGGATCTGAGTGCTGTATTGAATCGGTAAGTTTGATGGAGAAAAAAAAAAGATAAAGGATGGAAGATTAACTCGAGAGCTGCTAGTACCGTGCAAAGAATGATTTATATAACAGTGTAGTAGCTGGTGCCTTCACAGGTGGTCTTTTAGCTGCTAAGGCTGGCCCTCAAGCAATGTTACTCGGTGCTGGTGGTTTTGCTGCCTTTTCACTGGCCATTGACTGGTATATGCACCGTGATTAGACTATAAACAAAAAAGAAAGTGTAAAGTATATAAATTCCAACCATAGAAATAATAATAAAAAAATCAGATGGAAACTCTTTCTTTTTTTTTTTTCTTTTTTTTATTAAAGGAAAAAAAAAGGGGGAGAAGGGTGTCCAAGTGTATAATAATCTTCAATCAAGATTCCAACTCTTTGCAGACAGCCAAAAGAGCTTTGGCTACCAGCTCAAAATCGGAGACATCGTTGTAGACTTGAGCGCTAAGACGTGTATACCAATGTCCGTTATGCTTATAGACAGGCGCCATACAATCATGATCATACAACATCTTATCGATAAATACTTGAACGACGGCATCATCAGAAATAGTTGGATTGGTTAATGGGATTCTGACGTTCACCATGGAGACGGTCAAGGATCTTTCGGGATTCTCCATGACTTCGGTACCTAGTACTTTGGCAGCAGCCTCACCGCCTTCGACGGCTAAATCATGGGTATATTTCATAATGACATCTTCACCTCCCAATGATTTTCGATAATCCATTGCTATACAACATCGTCAGTCTCGAATAGTATTCCTTTTAGGTTTTTTTTTTATATATATGATATTTACCAGCATTGACACACATAAAATTCGTAAAATCAGAAGTTCCAGGCCACACAAACTCGTCCTGAAAGGTACTTGTTTTGTCAGAGACATCACTATGATCTGCATAGGCTGAATTGATGATAGCAGGATGGATCAAGCGCTGATTTCTGAAGGGAACGTAAAGGATAGCACATCCTCGAGGAGCAAAAAGCCATTTATGACAATTGGTGATGAAAAAATCGGGATCGGTTTCATGCAAGTTCAATGGTATTTGTCCTGCAAACCATGTTAATTTAGTACACACAATTTATCCGCCCCATAAGTTTTGCTGGATTCTTTTTTATATGTACCTAATGCATGGGCACCATCCACTAAACTCAAGATATTGTGCTCACGGACTAATTTAATGGCAGATTCAAAAGGGAAACGAACGGCCGGTACGGAACTAATGGCATCCATAAAGCAAAGCTTGATTTCTCCATCGTTTTTGCTATTCTCCTTTTCAATGGTGTCCTTGATTTTATCCAGTACTTCACCGTCACTCATAGGATAGGCCAAGTCAATCTTTATCAACTTCACGTTCTCTGAGTTTTTGACAAATTTGATGGTGCTTTCCACCGAGTTATATGCTGTATTAAACTTTACCAAAAAAAAAAAACCGGAAATGAGAATTGATACTAGGGCGGTGTGCTTTTTTCTTTCCCACGGGAGGGTTTAGTGGTACTTACGTAGATAACTTTGTCTCCAGCAGCTAAAGGTAGACTTCGAGCCACAGTGTTGATACCTGTCATGGCATTAAATACGAATACGAGCTCTTGGGGATCGACATGAACGAGCTCTGCCAAAGTTTCCTTATTTTTCTGTAATTCAGGAAACATTTCACGTCTTAGCCAGCGATCGGGATTGACTTCTGATTTCAGACGTAGGTCTTGCATGACAGGAACAAGTGCCTTGGGAATGGAGCCGTATGAGCCATGGTTTAGCGAGGTATACTTTGGATCAAATAGAAACTGAGACCGAATGTTTCTTCCTAATTCTGGAGCCATTTCTGATTTTACACAAACAAAGTAAAAAAAGGAAATGCAGATAGCGGATTTCAAATGGAATATCATTTTTTTTTTTTTTTGTTGTGTAATGAAGGCCTACAGACGAAAAGTTTTGGTAAAAAGAAAAAGGTCCATCGTTTAGAGAGATTATATATAAGCGATATATGTTGGGGGAGACGGAAATCCTGCTTAATTTATGCATTCGCTTTACGTTTGGGCGTCCAACATATTTAACAAGACGTATTTGTGCAAATGAATTTTGTTATCATAGCACTTTTACAAACAAAAACGTTGGGGGATTTTTGTCAATGAAAAAACGACACATGAGCACAAGTATGACCCGAATACCGGGCATAAAAATGCATCCTCAGCGAGGAATAATAATGCGGGCGGGCGGGGGAAATAGATAATTTATTAAATGTGTAACTCTGATTGCAGCTGGTTTACGAGTCTATTATACGCGTTTTAGCTAAATTGTACATGATTTCTATATAAAATGTACTTACCGAATAAGCTGATTATTTTCATCGCGATGAGCAGCACAACCTTTCTTCATGTCTTGAATAAGTGCCTCATTATTATTCGTCAGGGTCTCCCAATGAGTGACCCTATCTTGTAATTTTACAGACTGTTTTTCATATTCAATGATCTTTTGCTAATAAAATGAAGTGGGATGAGGATCTCATATTAAATCATTAAAGTATAATACTGAAATATTCCTCCAGTTAACTACTTCATATCACAAAAAAAAACACGGGTAAAACATTCAAACAATCTCTTACCTCATATCCTTCAATATCTTTTTCATATTTGTCAATGGTTGAGATTGTTTCGACCTGTAACTTCTCCACTTCTTTCTGTTTGGAAGCCACGATGGCTTTCACTCTGTAAGCATAGTCCTCTAATTCACGGTCCTTGCAATCCACCACAGCTTGGTACTGTTCATGCATGGTGGTGATTTCTTTGCGGTGCTGTTCCGCTATGCTTATTAATCTATCCTCATTCATGGAGGATTTTGTCGGTGAGGAAGGTGGGGTGGCCGCTAGTCTTTGCTCAAGGCCTGTGATGATTTTGCGCAATTCACCCACCGCAGTTGCTTTTTCTTGCCCTAAACGGTTGAGTTGTGCTTCATGCACTTCCTTTAACTCCTTCATTTTAGCTTTGAAATCCTGCAATTCCTTTTGCTTTAGATCGACGCGATTTAAACATTCTTGATGAATGTTCTTTATGGGCTCATGAGGCACATCCAGAGAATTGATGTCGTCACGATTACTAGAGGTTGTAGGTGTTGACTTTGCTGTATGCTCTAATCGGACGGTAGCTGCTTCTAATGAGTTTTGTAATGTCTCTACTTGGAACAACAAGTCCTCGATCTGACTTGACTGTTCTTCGATCTCTGTCTCCTTGGTCTCGCAGCTTTCGGTTAGTCTGTCTATCTGTTCAGTGTGTGTGTCCACCAAGTTTTGGAGAATGGCCTTGTGCTCCGTCTCCGTTCTTAATAGTTCGTCGTGTAACTCATCCAGTTTCTGTTGAGCGGACCTTGTTTTTTCCAACCAAGCCAGTGCGGTATCATCACTGCCACTTTGCAATTGTCTGATTTCATCACGGTATCTTCTTTCGAGATTCTCTGTGGTTTGCTGCGACTGTCTTTTAAACTCTTCGAGAGCTGCAGAGGAAGCTGCCAATTCGTTCTGGACTTTACGTGTGTGACTGGAGGAAGCAGACTCTTCCATAATGGCGAGTTGCGACTTGAGGTCAGCGACGATCAGATCCTGTTCTTTTTTATAGTCTTCATGCATGGTTTGCTCACTGATCAATTGCTGCATATAATTGTTCTTTTCTTTTTCGAGCTTTTCCAGATCGGTGGTGTGCTGATTTTCATAGGTTGATCTAAGCTTGCTTATTTGTTGTTCATAATCTGTGGATAATGACTGGAGTTTGATATCCTGCATTTGTGAGAACTTCTCCAGCTCTCCCTTATGCTTGGCTTCCAACTCTTCCAACTTTTGCTTGTGTTTTGATTCGGTGTCGGACAGCGACTGCTCCATCTGCCGCTTGTATCTCGACTCCGTTTCCGAAAGGGATTTCTCCATCTCTTGTTTGTGCTTGGATTCGGTTTCCGAGAGTGATTTTTCCATTTCCCTCTTTATCGCTTCTGACTACATCATTCATAGATCAGTGTTTATTCCTCTCTTGGGCCAATAACAAGTATTTTTTTATCCAACTTACCCCTTTTAATTCGTCCAATGCTTTGGTCTTTAATTCATTCTACAATGTAACGGGGGATTTCATTTAAATTGGTTTTTATAAGGGTTGAATTTAAATTTTTGTGTACCTCTGACATTAAAGTGCGTTCAACCTGTTTCAATTTTTGAATTTGCTGTTCCTTTTCAACCAACAATAACTCTTGTTGAACAATCTATCGGCCAATGTAAGTGAAGCGAACGCTGATAGATTAAATATATTACCTGTTCTTTCATTGTTTGCACTTCCTGCAAGGAGTCCAGACCAGCAGGTGATGAGAGTCGTTTATGAATGACAGTCGAGCCGTTGGGCGATCCCGAGTTGACGGATGCTCTTCGAGCCAATGGCGAAATGGTGGCGGATCGCTGACTTGAAGGGACGATGGATCTTCGGTTGGGAGCAGGCGAGGTAGGTGAAGGAGCAGATGAGATCTTTGCTGAACGATCGACTTTGACGGGTGCTGGTGCTGCCTTTCGGGGAGCCGTATTGACTGAACGAGACTTTGAAACGGAAGGTGAAGCAGGTTTAACACCGGTCGTGCTGGGTCGTCGATTCAACGGAGGGGTTGTTCTTGTGCGTGGCGTAGGGGCGACGGGCGCATCGCCTGACTTAATACCCAGCTCGGATAAGAGGGACTTTCTTTTGGTGGTCGACGGAGTTCTTCCGACCGAAGGTTTATCTGTCATTGTTTAATAAAGAAATAAAAGGGAAAGGAAAATAGAAAAAAGGTTTTTTTTTTTTATTTACAAAAATAAAGGGGAGGAGACAAAAAAAAAAAAAAAAGCTTAAAATAATTAAATTTTAGTGCTACATCAGCATTAGGGCAGCCTGTTAGCCAATTCGGGAAAAGGTACACGACGTTTATTATGTCAATACTTGATTAAATCAATGTAAAAAGCGCCATCGTCCTATGGCTGTCAAATTCAGGTAGGCTACCCGAATTGAGTCACTTGATGAAATAAAGCCGACTTGTATCCCAAACTTTAGGCATCACCCAGACCCAAAAGCCATTTAATTTCAATGCCACGAGGTTTTTATATATAGTATGAGTGACATGTTTGTTAGTAGTTAAGCTGACGAATTGTACCAATAATCTAGCCAAGCATTATAAATAACATGTCATATGTCACCCCTTACTGACCACCATCTCTCTTGGCTTGCAAAAATGTCGCATGGAGGTTGCTTAGCAATGATACGAAGTTGATTCAGAACATGCTACAAATTATGTCACGGCCCATTTCATGCTCCATCGAATACTTTCTTTGATAACCATACTGCTTCAATAGACTATATCTACCGGGTGTGATTTTTTTTTTTTACTTTATTTTTGGATAATTACGTCCATCAAAAGAAGCTACCATTCAAGTACGAAAACAAGTGTTATATAGCAGCACTCGCCTGCTTTCGGGACCAGTAGTGACTGGAAAAACCTGGAAGGAACAGTCAAATGTACCATCAAGGGATTTATTTGCAGGAAAGGAAAGTATTGGGGGTTGATTGATCGGGTTCATGATTTCTGTTATCAGGAGGAAATTCCCAATAGATGACCCTAAAGTTGTCAAACAATAAATCATGTCCCGTCGCATGATTTTAAAAAAAGAAGAACAAATGGCGTGGTTTAAAAAACACGTTGTCTCTTACAATTAGAAAAACCTCATATAAAGTAACAACCTTCAACAGTTGTTAGGAGCAGAATACTGTGGAGACTCTCGATCAGTGAGAAGAGTGATCTGAACCGTTATTTTTAGGGTGGTGGTGGTGAGGGAGGGGAGAGGGTATAAAAAGATTGGGCCTTATTTTATTTTTTTTATTTGCCTTCATATCTCGTATGAAGGCAGCAAATCGATAATATTCCAACTGTTCAGACTTTTTAGATGACTGTTCAGTCGTTGATGATGAAAGAGATGAAGCCTGTTCAGATTCCAGACCTTAGCCCAATTGAGCATCTAGAGGATACCGTAACAATTGTGAGGAAGAAAGATAGAGTGCCTCATCTTTCAACTCAACAATCACACTGCACCAGATACTCAAGGTTATATCAAGCCTGGTAAAAAAGAAAACTTGCAGCACCAAACACACTTTGCTGGACACCATTTAACCTAAACAAATATTGGCAAAGTTGAATGTTAAATAGAGTACAAAGGTAATCTTGAGTACGTTATTACAAGAACTGGTGGGCCTTAAAACGTGAGATTACAGGAAGAAGGTCCAATGTAAAAAAACGCGAATGATTTGAGAAGACATTTCGCTTTGCCCCCTCGTTTAGTCGGTGCCAGGCCGTGATTGATGTCCTATAAGAAACCCAAATTAGTATAGAGTGGTTTATATAAATGTATTCCTCTTACGTGTTCTAATAATAATGAAGACGAAGAAGAACAACACACTTTTTTTTTCTCAGACTTATATTGGGTGGGACTGTATAATTTGAAGCGCGTTTTAAATCACGTCCCCGTCGCATGATTTTTAAAAAAGGACCACATGGCGTGGGGTTTATATAGAAACACGATATCTCTTACACTACTAGAAAATCTCAAATAAAAACAATAAACTCAAGCAGTTGTCAGGAATAGACTCTCAAACAGTAAAAAGTGTGGTCTGAACTTTTTTTACGGTAGTGGTGGTGGCGAGGGAAGGGGGGGGGGGTATAAAAAGGTTCGACCTTTTTTATTTTTTATTTTTGGCCTTCATATCTCGTATGAAGGCGTCGAATCGGTAGTACTCCAACTCTTCAGACTTTTTAGATGTGTTTTCAGTTATTGGCGATGACAGAGATGAAGCTAATAGAGATGCTGGGATGGGTGGTACGTGACTGGGTATAAAGGGTGATGGGGTTGGGATGGGTCTGTCAGGAAAATCAAGGACTCTTAATGGTCTTCTGGTATATACTGGTGGGCGTTCTGTGGATGGTGTTGTAGCCTTTCCGGAAGACTTTTCTGTGTGTGTTGTGGATGGCGCTGCGGGGTGGTCTGTGGAGTGTGCTGCGGATGCTACAAAGTAGTCTGTGTATTTTGCAATAGACTTGACCCAAGCCTGCGCTGAATCGTATGCTGCATACTTTAAGGCCAAGCGTTCTTCGTAGGATGGGTAGCCTGAATCATCCCTTGTCGTTGGCAATTGGGTGGTGGATTTCAGAGATGGATGTTTGTTGGAGGTGTCTGTTGCCTTTTTTACATCTGTGTCCGCTGCCACTTTTGTCTTTTTGGTTGTGGGGTCTTCGGTAGACTCGGGGCGTTGATCCAAAGATCGCTTACCTGGTTTGGCTGTGTTAGCTGAAGAAACTTCGGGTTTTGTTGGTTGTTGAGGTTTGGGTGCTGGTGGTGGTGCTGGTGCTGGTGGTGGTGCTGGTGGTGGTGGAGTGTTTGTCTCTACAAATGAAAAAATGTGAGTTTTATAATGAAGAAAGGTGTGTGTATGGGGGGAGACTTACCTTTTGTGAGGTTTGGTGGTTGCTTGTTCACAACAATAGTGGTAAATGCGGCCAAGATTCTGTTGATAGGCTCACCGCGACAGTCGGTTAAATGACTTTTGCGTAAAGGAGTATTCATCAGTGGGGAGCCAGATTGTATCTCCCTCAACCAGTTAAAAGCGAGGCGACGGTATTCCAAGGACTGACGCTTGGTAGTGACGGGATAGATACCCTTAAAAGTCGATTCAGCTCTAGTTGAGTCGAGTAATTGAAACAGAAAATAGCTAATGATTTCAAAAGATCGGACTGTACCGTCATGAGCAGTGAAAGTTCGTTCATCGAGAATAAAGCGTTTGTGTTTGTTGTTGTTGTTGTAACGCTCTGTGTCAAATCGAAGCGCTTTGAGGTTTTTGACAAAAACTGAAGCAGCGGAAGGTTCTTTTCTTCTTGGCGACATGAGTTCTTTAAGTTGTTGGAATTAAAAAAGGAAAGAAAAATAAAAAAAACAGTCGCTTTTTTATATGTTTTTTTGTGCTGCGCAAGTTACAAAGGTTGGTTCTCACGGTGATAAATTGATAAATTGGTTTTTTTTGGGGGGCGCGTTCATCATCACTCCTGAAAGTTGAATTTTATAACGCGTTACCGTTATCACCATGAAGCATCATTGCCGAAATCCACTACTTCGTCATTTAAGTCGTGGAAGAAATCAACTCTGACCTGCAGTTTTTTCTTTTTCTTTGCTCTCGATTCCAGTTTCTTTCTTGTAATGACCATAGTCATTGTTTGAGACAACATTTTGTTCATGTCAAGTACGCAAGTCTTGTTGTCTCACAGACTTTTCATACTCTGTTGGTGTCATGACTACCCAACGTAACGGGCACTGTTAAAAGAAGACATTATACGAGAGTGAATATAGAAACAAAGAAGGTATTTTATGAGCACACAAAAGAACACATAGTAGTCATCCTCACTCGCCACAACTCTAAAAAAAAAAAAAATGATGTCTCTAAAAAGAAGGTATCCTTTTATAATTTTATTTAAACATTCTAAAGAAGCATTTAATAAAGAGAGGGGTATTCAAAACCAGACTCCCAATAGGGCTGAGTGATACCATTACAAGCCAATGCAGGAACAACATGAAAGACCTTCTTGATTTGAGGAAGCCATTTCTGAGCCATACGAACAGTAGCACTATTTAATTCATGTTGAAGTACAATTGTACCATGTGACGTTTGTTCATATTTCGCCTCGTCTATCCATTGGGAGAACTTTAGGTTGACCTCGGAGGGTGGTAAATCCCCACCACCGGGAGCAGGAAGAGCCCAATCTTGTGTATCCTTATCCCAAAGCACGGTACGCATACCCATTTGCCAAGCAATGGCTCGAATACGATCATCGACATCACCTTGTGGGGGTCTCCAACATTTGGGTGTGACACCCGTGGCTTCCTTGATGGCACGAAGTGTCCAGTAGAGTTCTGCCACGGCTTCTTCGTTGGTTTGGGTTGTCATGGGCGGATGAGACCAGGTATGGACACAGATATAATGGCCGTCGTTTAATGCTCGTTTAGCAGCAGCAGGATAGGTGACCACATTGGAACCAATGTACTATTTTTTATGTTTTAATGAATAAAATCTTTTACATATATCAATCCCGTAATTGAAATATGGGTACTTACAAAAAGGTTACTTTTAACATGATTCTTTTTCAAAAAGTCATAAAGAATAGGTTCTGCATAAGGATTTTCATCTTCAGCGTCCTCTTCATCACTGTCGCGTAAATTAAAGGGACCATCGTCAAAGGTGAGACCCCAATCGCCTTTCCGTGGACATGTATAAATATCGGGAGGTAAATAGTTTACTTTGGGTGTCTTGCAGTTGGAGGCAGACCACCAACAATCGGCGTCTTCATTTTCATCATAGGAATCAAAGTCAATGTCGCCCAATGCATTGACAGGACGAACGGAAGCATCTGGTACCAGGTCCCAGTCAATGGCTTGGATAGCGGCTTGTACTTCAGGATGATAGATATCTGGCTTAGACCAAGGTTCTGGATATTTGCTTAGGTCCAGGGTTTGACGAGACAGAGTGAGTGTGGTATGACGATCTACACCGGCATAGCTAGTTATCACGTCTTCTGGGATCTGTAAATCTGGGAAAAAGGGGGAGTTTTGAGGAGAGAGTTGATCGTATCTATCTGATCTGGAGACTATATTGCTTGTAGGGCTACTACTTCGTCTATGGAACTGATCGGATGTGTCTGATAAAGTTCTTGGTGCGGCAGATACGAAATAACTTGTTAAACAAAGTGTACTGATGAGTAAAAGTTTCATTTTTCCTTTGGAATAGATGAAGTATGATATATATAAAAAAGAATAATGTAAAACTCGTTTATTTTTGTCACTTGTATTTATACAAAAAAAAAAAAATAATGCAATCGGCTCCTCGTCCTCCCTTTCATCGAAAAAAAAAAATAGAATGACTATTGCCGGTTTTTAACAAAGAAGAGCATGCGTTATTGCGTTACTTGACTTTATTTTAGTGTCTTTGTCTTGAGCCGACATTTTTATATTGTAGATTATTTTTTTCTTTTTGCAGTAAAATAGAAAAAAAAAGTTTATCACGTTTTCTTTATAGATATTGCGAGGGAAAAAAAAAAAGCTTCTAAGAAAGTTCAATACGTGAGGATATTTCTGCATTGATACCATCGTAGACCCCCCTTGCCTTTTTTTTTTTTTTTTTTTTTTTTTTTACAGAAAAATCTTTAATACAGCCATTATAATTAAGGGTCACGGACAAATGATCGAATCATTTCTATCGATGCTATTCAAATGCTGTCATTCTTTTTAATAGTCTAACATGGCCACACAATCCTGCATCTAAAAAAATGTTGGAACACAAAATGATCGACGTTGACAGTGATATACATTCTAAAATCAACATGGGAATCGAAGCATTTTAGGTTCACCAGCATTTGCTTCTTTCGCAGTCGAATAGTTTTGAGTAAGGCCCGTTTATTCACAAGATAAAACAGCATCAAACAAACAAAAAAATGAAATAGGAGGTGTATCATGACGCACGAACAAAAAAAAAGTCAGTGTGATTTTAAACCTTCCTTAGGATGGCTTCATCCCAGACTGTTACAGGATCTAGACATCAAAATGATGACATTTGAATAATTAAAAAATTCTCGAATATTTCATGCTCTTTTTTTATTTAGATTACAAAGATTTCATGGATAAAAATCAATCTAAATGCACATATGTTTTCAAAAAAAAACACACACAATTGGATAGACTATTTACCAAAATGCATGACAAAGTCTCTGGTATCTAAAAAAAAAAATCCATCCTAAAACGAATCTAAAGTCTGGCTTCAATTTGTACCAATGTACACAATGTCATACTCTATTTGATTCACACATGGACCATCAACGCTGTGATGAATAGACACGTATTTGAAAAAAAAAAAGGAGCGGGGCAATTCATTTACCAGCCTTGATTGCTTGGGAGACGGAAATTAAGCAACCCCATCTGTCGCTGCTTATGTAATTCTCGCTCCAAATAAATTAAGGAGTATGCTAAAGACAACCCGTACTTATTGTATTACCCAAGAAAATGAGATCAAACATTTTGGGTTTGGTTTGAAAAAAAAAAAAAAAAAAAAAAAAAAACGTCCCCCTTTTTATCCAATCGAGTTTGTAACGGGCGAGGAGTTTTGTATTGGTTTCCCCGCCCACTGATAAAGTTTATTTTACAAGGCTTTAAAATCCAACACGAGATACCTTCTTTTTTTCATTGTATTTCAGTAACATGAAACAAGCTATTGTTTAACCATTGGAATGCCAAACCCCCAACCCGAATACAAGTATTTTTTTGGGGGGGAAGGGAGGATGATAAATCAGGTGAGAAGAGACATAGATTTTGTTTAAGTGAGGTATTTATTTATTTACGAAATATGTACAAGAGAGAGAAAAGAAGTAGATGATTTATTCCATGGGATTTGTTTTGCCATCTTGAGGCCTCTTTGCACAATCCTGACCATGATGATGATCTCGTTGTAAGGTTCCTTTGACATTTTCCTTGATATCATGCAAAGCGGTCTTGATGCCTTCCATTTTTGAATGAGGAGGATCGTTCTGAAGGGCATGAGCACCCGTTGTGGCATGTGTAGGGTGGGTCTCTGTACCCGCATGATCGGTATGGTAGGTGCTCGTATGGGCACCGGCATTGGAAGCACCCGTTGCATAGGTACCGTTGGTATGTGCTCCCGTGGATCGAGGCACGTTGTCGTCGTTCTGGAAACGAGGGTTGACATTGTTGGGAGGAAAAGTAGAGTTAAAGGTTTCCATTGTTTTGTGTTAAGTTTTTTTTTTTTTAATTAAAATAAAGAATAAAAGATCTCTCTTTTTTATATGTCTTTTTTTTTTCGGCGGCAAATTAAAAAAGCCAAGCATATGATATCATGATTACTCTATTTGGTAAATGATGTCAGGGGACGAAAAAAAAAAATATCTAATTTTACATACTGAAGACGTTGTCAAAAAAAAAAAGTACGTCATTTGGGGGGTGTGTGTGGGATGAAAAGCTTTTTTTTTTGTTATTTGAAGGTGATCATATGCAAATGGGTGTGTGTTGGGGGGTATGATTTACAAGGTTGCGATGCGTTTACTTTTAGATTTCTTTTCCAAGGTAGCAACATAGGCATATTTAGCATACAAGATACCTTCGACTGTACCAATCATGATGGCTCCCCCTAAACCCATCAAGACTTGCTAGAATGAAAGGAGGTATGAGTAAGATGGGTGTGACAAGAAAAGAAAAACTTACAAGACCCAAGTCGTCCATGATTGTTTTGGAAGCTTTAAAGACAGCAGTGTAAACAGCGATCATGGAAAACAAGATATTAAAGATGGTAGCGATATGACTTTTGGCTTCTTTCAATTCATCGGGTTTGATACCCAAGTTAAATTTTTGATCTTCTGAAGTGATCACGGAGGAAACCATGCGCTTGTAATCTCTTTCCTGTTGTTCTGCGCGTAACTTGGCCATATAAGCTTCGAATTCAGGGTTCTATAATGAGATAGGATGATGGTTTATTTTAAATTTTAACAGATAGTTTTCTAAAGGTACCTTGGGTTTGATTTCTTTGGGTTCGATATAAATAGCGGTTCCTTTCAAGAGTTCATGAAAGGACTGATTCAGTTGTTTTGACACATACTGAATCAACTCCACAGTAATGGGCACACTTTCATCACAGGCACTTGCAATCATCTCGGCTTCTTCCTTGTGCTTTTCAGAAAAATTCGCTTCTTTCAAAGCCAACTCTACCGAAGCTTGCATGTCCTTTGTCAATGTAAGTTTCATTTTGAAAGGGGGGGGGGGAGGGGAAAAAAGACGGGTCTTCTTTTTTAAAACGCGCCCTTTTTTTATTTTTTTAACTCTCTCTCTTTTTAAAATAAAAAAAAAAATATTTTTAATAATGTCAATTACCGATTCCATTTTGTCAGGCTCTCTTTTATTAGGCCAAGGTACATGGCACTTTTTGGGGGGTCTTGTTTGCATTGATTGACTTTGTTATTCTATAGACTTGTCTTGGAAAGGTGAAACGGTACTAAAGGGTAATAAAGCTAAAAAGGAATTTTTTGTGTCTGTCAAAAAAGCATATTAACAATAAAGAGGGGGAGACTAGATTTATGCTTGTATACGGACGAATCAACAGAAGGAACACAAGTTTTTGACGTTCATTTTCAATTAGAGGCTATTGTTAATTTAGCCGCCATTAAATTATTCATGTTGAGAAGAGATCGATGGAGAGCGTAAAATACACGGAATGATTTTTAAAAAAAAAAAGACGTTTTTTTTAGCTCACGCTCCTAGTTAGGGCCAATGTGGATCAGAACAATGGTCTCACTAGCTTCTTGAACGCGTTATTTGATGAAGAGGTAAAAAAAAAAGACGAGGAGAGGGAAACGTCATTCAAATGTTATTTTAGACCAATTTGTGTGGTACGACGAAAAAAGCATTGATCGTACAGGTAAAAAAGCAATCGACAGACTCTAAAGGTAGGTAAGGGTGGTTTATGAATGGAAGAGAAAACTAATGGGGATGATTAAGGCAAGGTGGAATATCCGTTAAAGGATACGAGCAATATCATTCTCTATGGCGAAAAGTTAGACGAGACATTATTTGTATATGCACACCCACTGATGGATGATTTCGATTTCTTGGGGATCTATGAGAGCGGCACAACGTTATATCCTCCCAACGAAGACCGAAATCATGATCAGATGGTATTGGATGAAGTGTTTGGAAACGCGTTTGATTATGAAGATATGATCTCTTCAGCGCAACTACCACGGCCTGCGAATGCATTGAGCGAACTGGATCTGATCAATAAGATTGAACACACCATGCATGATCCAGTGGCAAGTCGAGACTTGATTGGTGAGGCCAAGAACGCGATGGAGGAGAAGAAGTTGTTGATGAAGAATAAACATTTACCGATTGTCACCCAAAGTAGGATGTCTAAATCCAAGCCATCCAAATACAAGGCACCTGTCAATGTCAATATACCCTATGAGAAGCTCACACTCGAAAAGAAGAATGTGAGTCCATACACATATATTTTATACATGTACTGACTCCAAAAAAGATCATCAAAAACTTGATCAAGGAGACACTCGCTTCTCCAGCCAAGGAAAATAAGAACATCAACCAACTCATCTATTCCAGCATCCGTTTTGTATACGTAAGTAGACATATGTATGTTATAATGATTTTCTTTTTTAAACTTGTGAAAAATTTAGCGTAATATCATGACATCGTCAAAACCGATAGACGAAGCTAAATTAAAATGTATCATTCAAATGCACGCGGATTTCTATACCAATGTTGAAAATGTGGTTCAATTATTTCATCCACAAGAACACTCTCCTCGTCCAGATGATAATCAATAAAAAAAAAAGGATCGACACCCTTAATTATGCTGTCCAATGATCATGCAAAAAGAAAAAAAAAGAAAAGAAACAGGTTTCT
Source organism: Mucor saturninus (assembly GCA_016758985.1). Lineage (NCBI taxonomy): Eukaryota > Fungi > Mucoromycota > Mucoromycetes > Mucorales > Mucoraceae > Mucor > Mucor saturninus. The sequence continues at coordinate 40,490 of JAEPRD010000016.1, read as the reverse complement.
ATCATGTCTAAAGGGACGAAGAGGGACCAACTATGTACATTTATATTGTTTATTATGTATATAAAAAGAAAGAAGAAAGAAAAAAAGAAAAAAAAAAAAAAAAAAAAGAGTCTATCAATAAAAAATTTGTAATTTCAAAAAGAGTTTTTTTTTTTTTTTGGGCAACAAATAAATTAATCATGACATACATATAAAAAGGGGAGATGATAATACAAAATATAAACAAAAAAAAGAAGGTTATGGATGCTGCTGCTGCTGCTGCTGCTGCTGCTGCTGATGTTGTTGTTGTTGTTGTTGCTGCTGCTGCTGCTGCTGCTGCTGTTGTTGATGTTGCTGCTGTTGTAAATGGAAAGAATGTTGTTGGAATGACTGCTGCTGCTGCTGCTGGTGTTGTTGTTGTAATTGAAACTGTTCATCACGTCTCGCTCGAACTCTTTTAAAAGGTGGTTCATGTCCATTATCCATATTTAAAGATCTTCCCATGAAAGAAACCTCGTTGGGTAACACTCGTCTTTTACCTTCATGCGCGGTTGCCGTTGCTTGATCCCATAAATTGAACGGAACATCCTGCGTAAATGTGAATTGGCTTTGAGGATCAATTTGAAACGGGTTTAAGAGCTTCTGTTGCTGCTGTATGTGCTGTTGCTGCTGTTGCTGTTGCTGTTGCTGCTGCTGTTGTTGCTGTTGTTGCTGCGGTAGAACAGGTTCGTCTACTACGGGTCGAGTGGTGCTGACGGTAGGTGGTGCTGAGTAACCCATTTCTACCGTCAATTGGTTATTCTTTTGTCGAGCAAATGCCAAGACGTCTCCCACTGGGATATATCCATTTTCTGGTTGTGTACTGATAAATTCATAGAGGTCTTGTAAGGCTTGTTGGTATCCGGCAGCATAAGCTTTTCGGTTCTGAACAAGTGAATCCTTGTAAAGTGTTGTGACTTTTAACGCTGCTGCTTTAAACGAGTCCATTAATGCGTTTTCTGTGGATTCATAAGAGTCGAGAATATTATCATGGCCTTCCATCGAGATATATAAGATTTTTTTAGATATAGAGAAATTACACACAAAGAAAAATAATAATAATCAAAGAAAAAAAAGGGGGGGTGGTTGGTTGGTAGTGCGGAAGGGGTTGAAAAGAAATATATGTGTTTTACATAAAAAAAAAAGAAGTTTTGATTTAAATGTTAAAAGTGTGGTGTTTTCTCAACCTTTCACAATAGAAAAAAAAAAAAAAACGAATGAATCCCCGTTTTTGTGACCTTTTCATTTGAGAGTCACAGCTTTTATAAAATAAGCTTGAGGCCGGTGCTTAAATACCGAGTCAGAAGGGTTGACTTATGTGATTAACTTCATAGAGGAGGATAAAGTGTTGATTGATGATTGAAGCTATCTATATATTTTACAATTGTATTGGTTTGTAAGGTAGTAGATACGATTGCTGAGATTGATGTTGTGTATAAAGTTACAATCGCCAGCTTGATGATATAAATGGACTCAGGACATTTTAAAAAAAATGAATGTAATTTTTATTTTAAAAGAACCAAGAACCTATTTTTCTTAATGTTTGTGATTGTGCCATAGGCGTACTCGTGGTATCGGTATGCGCTTTTCTGGATACACGTTTATATTGTACCCATTTTTGAAATCTGGAATGATGTGGTGATGGATATCCAGAAGGTGTAGGTGTGGAGGATTCTTTTGGTGGCGGTATGGGCGCTTCTAGTGTTGTTGTTCCCGCTGCACTCCCGTCTTCTTCGTCAAGGGCAGTCTTTGTTTCGGATAGAGACAGGGTGACTGGGTCTGTCAGTTGAAGACAGCTCATGGATTCACGTAAACGTCTGGTCGTGATATCGACGGGATGACAATGACCGTCTCGTTGATGGCTGGCCTTACACTTTAATATCTCTCGCATGGCATACAACCCGACAGTCTTCACATGAGCACAGGTAACTGCATCCATTAAGGGTAAGCACCTTAATAAGGTACACCAATGCGTGTATTGGATATCCAACATCTCATCTAAACCTTTGTCATGGCTGCTGGAACAACTGAAGGGTTCGATCGGTTGAGGCCAAGGTACACCATCGGCAGATGAGACAGTGCCTGTTGATGCACAGCATTCATTAGGGCACTTTTGTAGCATCTCAATGTCTTCCAATCGTTGTAAGAGGGCTCCATAATTTTGGGGTACGTAGGAAGCCCAAGGATCGACCGTGGTATGAGAGACGGAAAGTGGGTGTTGAGGACCCATCTCCTTTTGTTCATTCATCACTGTATTAGCAGGAGGCACAAGGACGGGTATCTCTTCCACTGCTGCTGCTGCTGCTGCTGCTGCTTCTGCTGCTGCTGTCTTTTTTTGATGCTCTTCTACTAAATCATCCACTTGTACAGACAGTCGTTTGACAAGAAACGCTAGATCATCCAGAGAAACATGTCTAGCGATAGGCTTTACATCTACTTTTGATCGTTTTTTGGAAAGAATATTCAACTTTTTAAATGAATGATGACTAGATAACATGATGAAAATAAGTGAAAAAAGAGAGAGAGAGAGAGAGAAAGAGAATGAATGAGAGAAGGGTCTGGTCTGTCTTCCATCCATCATCATCCCCCCTCCCCAGGAACTACGATTTCGGAGAGATTGATTTTTTAAGATGGGCTCGGAAAAATAGTATACAATGGAATGTTGCTTTTTTTTTCAAAAAATGCCTGTATTTAAACCTACCTTCTTTTTGGCACATCCTTTCTTTACTTTCTCTAAGCTAACAAGGTATTTTATAAAAAAAATGACTATTGGAAAGACAAATGCGGATATTTATACGTGAAGGATGTTGACACGTGTGAAAAGGTGTCACATTTTATAAGCACATTTCCTACTCTCTCATATATACATGTCATGGACCCTCCTAAATAAGGGCCCAGATGTAAATGCCCCCCCCCCAGACGTTGTTGCACTGTTACTTTTACATACCTGGTGTAACCCTTCCAATGTTTGTTATTTTCCACACAATTTTATTAAGAAATGAAAATGCTTAAATAAGTGTCATTCAGGGAACTCTTTTATTAAAAAAAAAAAAAAAAGCTTAAAAAAATAAACGCAAATGTACTTATAACCTTGTCATTCCCGAATCATCTAGAACTTTTTTTGTGATGATAACCTTGTAAAAGGAGTCTCATAAGAAGTCAAGTGAGTTAAACACGTAGATTTCCACCTTTCTTTTTATATACAAAAGAAAAGGATCCTCCTCATTCTATATAAATATGCTCACAAGCTGAGGGAAAGTAGGTGAGGAAGCAATCACAATGGCAAATCCACAATCCGTCATTGTGAAATATGGCTTCTCACCAAGTTATAGAAAATAAAAAAAAAAGTCATATACAGATTCTGCCATTGTTGTAAACAAAATCGTTTTACTCTCTTTTTTTTTTTTGGCAGGTATCACAAAACTAAATGTGAGGATTGACCCTGCTATGGGAATAACCGCCCTTCATACATGAATATGGGGTACAGGTATTGAAGTAAAACCAATGGCAGGTTGTGCATGCATTGGCCTTAAATTAAATCGCGTTATTATTTGGGGTTGAATCCGGGCCAAAATGTTTAGAATTGGCATCACAGGATCCTTTGTTACATGGACAAAGAATTCTGGAGATTCTGTTTGTGTACTTGTTTACTGCGCTTTTTGTTTTGTTTCTGTCTGTTTGGGATACTCCGTTTTAGCTTCATATATGGTCATGATTACTGATTAAACACAGAGTTCATACTCCGTTTTGATGTATGGGATGGAAAAAGATGTGTGGTTTTTATTTATAAAAAGGAATGGACAAAGAGAGGGAAGGGTTCTTTTTATGGATAGTTTATACAGGTGTGTGTGTGTAGGAAAGGGTAAAAAGGAGAGTATGCTTCTTTGTCAAAAAGAAGAGATAATATGTACACAGATGAGATTGAGGTGTTTCTAGGAAGTAAAAGCAAGGTCTTCATAAACAGCTCTAGCCAGCTCGTAAAGACGAGAATAGAGTTCGGATTGAATATCAGCTCTTAATTCAAACACGTATTTTCCCATGAACCCATTTTGTCTAGGCTCGTTGTTGCTATCGGAACGACTCAAGGAAAGCAAGAGGGCATTCCAGATTTTATCAGCAAAGGTCTCTGTATCCTTCTCTGCCTCCTGACCAAAAATAGCCTGACAATGATCCAATCCGTCCTTGAGCTTTTTCAACATGTGAAACTCATCAATGGTGTGTGCAATATGATCGGTAATATCGGTATTGACACCTTCCATTATCTCGTAGAGCAACTCCAAGATATCCTGTTCATAAAGTCCCTTTTCAATAGCCTTTAAAATGGTCTGACGGTAATATTCATCCGATCTTTTCCAGTGTTGAGTTACAATCAAATCAATGCTAGAGTAGATTTGATTGCTGAGTTCATGAATCTGATTAGCAATCATACCAGGCATTTGTGCAACACAAACATCTAAAAAAAAAAAACGTCGGCTGTTAAGTATATACTTGAAGGATTTTTTTTTATTATTATTTTACCTTCAATAGGAGTGGCAGTCCCATATAATAAATCAGCTTGAGGCTTCATGATAGCATACATTTGCTGAGGCTCCTTAATGATGAAGGACAGTTCTGTCAAGATACCTTCATTATGCTGACTAAGGATGTCATCAATAATAGACTCATAGTGTGCTTGAGCAGTATCCTTGATCATCGAATAAGTACCACCAGACTGCGATGGATGTGAGTTGAAGTTAATTTGCATGGCTTGAATGGTAGCCATCAAGCAGAGTATAACAATGCAAAAAATCATTTTGTGTGTGTGTGTGTGTGTGTGTGTGAATAAGTGTCAAAAGAGATGCAATTGGCCAGCAATTGTGGAAAAAGTGTAGAAAAAGAGGTATTGAGGAAAGAGAAGAGAAGAAAGTACGGAGACCGCACCATTTATACAAATCTATCAGATATTATACGCACAGATCTCGTGACGTGAAGTTACACCAAAAAAAGAAGGGAGGGTCGGGGGAGAAGTGGAAAACAAATAAAGAAGCAGCAGAATGAAAAAAAAAAAGAAAAACTTACGCTTGTTTATTGTCCCCTCCCTCCGGAGGTGAACAGTATCACAAGGGAAACAGAAAGAAGAAGTTTTATGTTAATAAGAGATTTAACTAATTGACAGCATTGTTGATTATTAAAAAACGCTCCTCTCATGTGAGTTTATTAGTAGCACCAAACCAAGAAGCGTAGTTACCCCGAACTTTATTAATTAGCAGAACCTTTTTTTCTGATTGGTGAACCCTGTTACTTAATTAAAGGGAGTCTCGGTCCATAGACCATTTTTGATCACAAATTAAAAAAAAAAAAATTTTAGTTACTGTTTTTTTTTCTTATGCATGTCTCTAATGCTGCTTTGTATATTTTCTGTTCTAAAACAACTTATAACCGATGTGAGTTCTAGAACAGGAATAAGAAATGCCATTGTCCTCATCAAAGGTCCATTGTCTGGCATTGGTGAAACCCAAGAGTTACTGTATTCCGATTAAATCACGTCAACTTTTTGATTTCGTGAAATATCGGACAGTCTTAATTAGTACGCACCTTTATTTCCGGAATCACTTTATTCATAAATGGTATACCTGCTTTAAAAGCAGCACATAGACTCATATTGAACCCGTCTCTTCTCATTGTGTTGCGTACAACACGGAGAAGTTTGTCTGTTGATGTTTACTCCATACCCGTGTGGGTTGGGTTAGGGGACTACATAAAAAAGTTACAGGTAAAACTTATTTCGTTCAGGGCGGGGATTGATGTAACGTCAAACTTATTGTTACTCAGTCTCGCCACTATTTGATTACCACTTTTCGAATCCATTGGTGTACATGAACTGCCCTGATTTATAAACAATGCCCCCCTCTATTGGTGTTTCTTTTTATACATAAAAACTGGTTTGGTTCTATACGTCATTTTTTCTTTTTCACGCAGTTGTGTTGCACAGACGGTAAACAATGAGTGTTCCCCCACCCCTCTTTTTTTTTTTTACTTGGTGCTTCGGATGTGTAATTACGTTTTTTTACTTGAATAACTAGGATAACTCTCAGACCTCTGATAACCCTGTAGCTTGTATACGTAATCGCTTATCCAAAAGAGCCCTCATCCTAAGATAAGGTCCATGAAGTGACTTTTTTTTTTTATTAGTTAAAAAAAAAGACATGATTTATCCCATTTAGTGGAAACATATTCATTGTTCTCGACCACCTTTTTTTTTTTCCCCGTCTTTCTTTCACTTGATGAGCATTAAAGATCATGAATCCATTCGGACGATAAAGAAAACAAAGTCATCCTGATATATGATCCGAATAAAGGTTTCAATAGTCTCCATGTTCTTGACATGATGTCGTTACTGCAATTTATAGTATTGATGAATGTCGTGGCTCTTTTGTAAATACCATTGTGACACTCACCCAATTAGCGGAGATAAAAATATGAACAGCTAGTTTAAAAATACGTTTTTTTCATTTCACCCATTATTACTAAACTTTTCCGTCTTGTTCTTCCAAGTTTAACTTCGGCTTGCTACCTGAGATCATGGTGATCAATTAAGCTATGCAAACACATAAAAATATAATCCAATACCATTCAATGGAGTGACAATACCAATATAGTTGGCAATAGACTGTCCACCGCTACTTTTGGAAAGCTTGTTTTAAAATAGTTGTCTATCAGCGTTTCAGTAGTAGCATGCACTGATAGTGGAGCATATTTATGAAAGAGAAAAAAAATCAATTATTTCGTGAAAGTTAAGGTGTTGTAGAATGTCAACCGACGTAAACATTTGTGTAGCCATCTCCCTTAATTAATTTTTTTTTTTTTTTTTGGGCATAATCAATATTACTCTTGGTATCATTTTCACTCTCTAAGAAACTATAATCATCTTTACATTAATCTTTCGATTCAGTTACATTATTCGTATCCATAAATTAGTAATATCAGAGGCAGGAATGGGATTACCATTGTCATCGTCAGTCATCTTAAACATCTCCATTTCAGAATTATTGGCAGGTACTTTGCGCAAACAATTCATTTATGATTTAGCAGTGCTGTTATCTCTAGTTAAATTACAGTCATCGCCTAATATTATCCATCCTCATTTCACCATTTATTTTTGTGCTTTCTTTTATGCGAGTACGAAATTATGGTCTGTTTGGGCAAGTTTCGCAGCGCATTTTTTTTTTTAAATATATGCCTAAATGTGAAAGAAAAGGGAATCAGTAAATTGCGGCACTCGCGATTCAAATAGGGTTTCTCATTTCACGTTACATATATTTTTTAACAGAGTAATAACATAAGCAAAAGAAGATTGACAAATATCAATGTGCATCTAAAGTGATATTAAGGTGAATCTAGAGTGATATTAAGGTGAATCTAAAGCGAATCTAAAGTGATAACTAGTAGTTTGTTGAAAAGCGAAAAAGGATCTTAATTGGCAAGGATAGTTACTTTGTAGTTATTGCGGATACTGAACGATTTCGAAATGGAAGTCATCAGTACAATTATGATTTCACTGAGATTTAAGCCCATATGAATATCTTTTAATATCAAATGTTTATATCTAACGACAAAATTGAATGACAAGTGCCAAAAAAAAAGAGGCTGAGATGTTGCTTGGGATGTTACACGATAAAGAAATTCATGCGTTATTGCACAGTTTTAGGGCACCAAAAAGCTCTATCGAGAACAAAAAACTGTGTGGATCAATTCAGACAATTTTTACAGAAGTAAATTAAAAAGGGACGTGGAACCGGATATATGCCTGATTTTTAATTAGATGTGATACCATTATTCACATAGAGCATGGCTAGATATAACAAAAAAGGAAAGGTGCGAGATTCCTCAGTTGTCACAAAGTGCCATGGGAAAGTCATGGATACTCAAGGAAAAGTCACAGGAAAAACGTCATACTGATGATCTACACAAAATTTTTAGCTTTTGAAAGGTATAAAAGCAGACCAATTTTCACTCCATTTTCATTTTTTTTTTTTTTCTTCATGTTAGGTCTGGGGCTTTTGGGTTGCTCTCACTTGTGGGGGTATACCTTGAGGTCTCCTGTGCGGGTTGTCAGTGGGACTCTGGGGGTGTCTTCAGGCATCTTCAGCAGTTTATGCTGTCAGCGCAAGCAGGAGATCTCTAACAATTTTATTTTAAAAAAATGAAAATGAAAAAACAGCAATTATCAAATAATGAGTAATTTAAATCCAGAGCTTAATAAATATGACCCGTTTTTTTATAATTGATGCATTGCTGATCATGTGGTGTAGTAATCTTACAATTACAATAAGCTTTTGCCTCCCTAAAATTGTACTACTAAGGTTGACAAATTCAGAATTGCAGATTGAAAAAAATAGGTCTTTGGAGAAATCAAGGCCAAAAAAAAAAAAAAAAAAAAAAAAATTGCTTCTGGAGAAATCAGAGTAAAAAGAAATATTTGTGTGAGGGAGAAATATTTGTGTGAGAGAAGAATCGAGGGAGAAATATATGTGTAAGAGAGGAATCGGAGAGAAGTATTTAGGCTTCTGGAGATAAAAATGCTTCTGGAGAAATCAGAGTAAAAAAAAAAAGGCTTTTGGAGAAAAAAAATAGGTCTCTGGAGAAATCAAAAAAAAAAAATTGCTTCTGGAGAAATCAGAGTAAATCCAGAAATAATTTGATTGGACGTTGTAACAAAAATAGGACGTCTGTTTCCCTCGCCCACATTTTTTTTTTTTCTTTCTGTAAACACAATTCATTTCGTTAAGCACAATGGAAGAAGGTAAAGCATTGGGGATACCTTGTGGAGAAGGGGGAAAAAATCACTAATACTGTTTTTAATAGAAACCTATTTAAAGGGAAGATTAGCCTTGGATGATCGCGCTGTAAAAATGCTAGAAAAAAAGATCATTTACTTTTTGAAATCTCTATATAATGAACCTGTCGATTCTGCGTAAGAAAATAAGAAACAAAAAGAAAAAGCCAAGGAAATAGATGGGGCGGGAAAGTATTAAAAAAAAAAGTCATTCGTGTAGACAACATCAGTTTGAAAATCTGCTGATTCAGTTACTCAATTATCAAACCCATCTTCAACGTCATCCACCTATTCAAGTCGCCAACGACAGAGATATCGCCGAGTACCAAAACATAATAGAAAAAACCGTCTCTATTCAAGCAGGAGCAGCAGTAGATATCGTTTCGTTAAAAGATGATTTAAAAAAAGCTCAGAAAGTCAGAGATCACAAGCTGGAATACGATCGTGTTGCCAGAGATATTATGAAACTAAGCACCAGAGATACCTATAAAGAGTAAGTCTCCACTGGGAGGAAGGGGTTGCGGTCTTTCTAACTCTACAGATAGGTCGATTCAAAGCCTTTCCAGCGATATCGAGTTATTAAAACGAGAAAAGATCAGTAAAATAGCTGCCTTTGAGAGTCGTCATGACAACTTGACATTACTTGTGAACAATCTTAAAGATTTACAGCAGTCTGTTGAAGAAGAACGTAATATTAAGGTAACTATGCATAGCAACATCTAAATATGTATTTATTTTACAACATCGCACTCAAAATCAATAATATGACATTAGAATGAGGACAAGGAGAGATTGATGGACATGGAAAGAGGATATGTATCCTCCGATGATGAAGGGGATATGGGATTTTCAGATGACGAACCAGTGGAAGAAGAAAAGATACTACCTGCGGTTAATCATCGGTTCCAGGAACGTAATGATGAAGAAGATGAAGAGGAAGGGATTGTATCGGATGTACCTATGGTCGAATAAAACCAAGTATTTTTTTTTTTCAATTCTATATTCTACCACTAGAGATATCGTTCAACTGATTTTTTACTGTATATATAAAGCTGTTCTTGTATTTTTTCATCATGACTTTCTTCACTTTTGAACAATGTAAAAGGTTTACAATTGAACCAATAGATCCCGCCTTGATCCTCGACGTTTGGGCTGGAAGCCAAGTAAATCGAGGTTGCTGCTCCCTCCGATGGCGATTTGGATAACAAGTAGAATAAGGGGTAAAATATCATATCCAGCACATGAAATAGACCGGAATTGTTGGCAAAGCGAGTTCGAACCATACCCGGATGCACTGAATACGATGTAATATGGGCGTACGTACGGTTCAGATAATTAGCATACATTACATTGGCTAATTTTGATTGGGTGTATGCCTTCCAACCCGAATATTTTCGATCCTGGAAATGAATATCTTCAAAATCGATTTTACCAAATAACATGGCATGGCTGGATAAATTGATAATTCTCGCCTTGTTGTTGAACAGGTTCTTCTTCAAAAGTAACTCTGTTAACAGAAAATGACCTAAAAAATTTGTAGCAAACTACAAAAAAAAAGTTATATTTTTGAGCCCTGAAAAGAAACGTATGCGCAGTTTGTTTATCTGTTTACCTGCATCTCAAACCCGTCTATGGTCACCGATCGTTCTGATAGTATCACGCCAGCATTATTGATGAGAACATCCAATCGTATCTTTTTCTGCAAGATGCGATTCACGAATTCCCTAACAGAGGCTAGGTCCGATAAATCAATGTGCTCTAAAATTACATTTGCTTTCTTTGAAGAAATATCCAGAAACGCTCTTTCCGACTTTTCAGATGCACGACAGGCCATGATGACTCTTTGCGCGTTCATCTGTGAAAGCGCCATGGCTGTTTCTTTGCCGATACCGTCACTAGCACCTTACATCTGTTTTAATACGTCCCTTTTTGTTTTATAATTATTATTTGAGAGACTTACCAGTGATGAGAATTGTCTTGTCAAATAGATCAACTGTAAACAAACCATTAAATATTTACACGTTGTTATTATGTTGGTCGATGTTGACCGTTACCTTTTTCCAACATGCTTTGAATTATGTTTTTGTTAAGAAAGTGGAACTGAACAATCGCAAAAAAAAAAGAGAAGGGGGGGGGGATGAAATGAATTCTTTTTGATTGTTTTATTTTAAAGGAGAGCTTTTCACTATCATCTCTTTTTTTTTTTTCGTTCGCATGTATCCGTAAATGTTTACTCTATTTTTAAAGGAGCTTCTTTTATAAAGATTTAAGTGATTGATGCTATAGAAGGTCTTTGGGTTAATTGTTTGTAAAAAGACAGTTTACCCCACTCACGTACTTTTCTATGGCATTGCAGTCATGCAAATCCAAGATGCTCAAAAAGTAATGGTGTATCAACATAAAAGTCAATGACTGTTTTAAGTCCATTTCCGATTTCTTGGTGATGTAACAAATATCAGTGATGACTATGCCAATACTGCTGCCGAACAAGAGCTCACAGAAGAAGAATTTGAGATTATTGATGAATAAGTTGGGAACAGTACGCCAGAAGATGGTTTTGTTGGAAAATATGTTACTGAAATTTAAAACAGGCTCAAAGGAGGGGTTACACCAAAGAAAGACATATTGGGTAAATGTCGAGTACGAAGGATTTGATTACAACACTAGAGTAAACCCTGACATATTTTATCGCCCGAGAGTCTTTATTTGGCTCCCTGATATTTTGAATGGCGGTGGGGCTAACGGTTTAGAAAAAAAAATATTTAAAATGTCCTGACTGTAAAACTGGTAAGTTAGAGCGAAAATTTTTTGTAATGAAGACTAAAGCCAGGAGAATAATAGAGAAGTTTGAGTAAGTAGAAGTCTTGTCACAGCTAAATTTATCTTTATTGCAACCTTTGAATTTTAATGTTTATTTTTTTATATCTATCATTAGTTGCTTTTATTTGATGAGCATGAACTATAGATGTACACAAAAGAGGTGTAAAAAAACATTCAGTGGATACGATCAGAATATTGCCAAGCAACTAAATCCTTGTCATCAAAGAGCTTTTCCTGCACAAGTCCGGAATTTCCAAGAATCTATCCAATACAATGCGACCCCTTTTTCAACACGGTGTCAGTCCCCATAGACTCAGTAAGATACTTCGAATCATGTACACTCAGCGATTTGATGAACTCCAATTTGTGTATTACAATGGAATCAATAATTATAGACCAAATGTAGCTTCTCAACTTTTTAAAGGACAAGGACCTCAAAAGTTTGAGCCCTTTTCTGACTTTTTTGATAAATCAAAATACAATGGATATTTACCTTCTTCAAATTACTTGAGTTATGTCTATAGCTCTCTGGTTTCCGAATACCGACTTTTTATCAACATACTTCTCAACTTGGTGGCATAATTTTAAAATTAGATCACAGCTTCAAAATAATTAAGCATATGGGCAAAGTTAACGGTGTCTCCAGTCTCTTTACACAAACATTTTTTTTTTTGTTTATTTTGTCTAGGCTACTTTTACAAACTTGATTTTTCTTTCACTACTTCTTGGAAGTATGTGTTATCCTTTGGATAATCCGTAAATTTCTCATTATATCCGTGTGCATATCATGGTATTATTTTCATTGTACGTCGAGAAAATGAGCATTGAAGTTTTGCTTTTGCATGGGAAATGTTCTTTTCGTGTAACGGATGAAAAAAGATCTACAAGATTGAACAGTTTTGCATATGACTCCTTTAAGCCCGTGTCCCCGTCATTATAAATCAAACTAATTAAGACCACGCCTATAGTTACATCGATCGAGTGCGGAGAATGCTTTTGCATCTATGTTACTCTTTATGCGACCATCTTCCACTTTTTTTTTTTTATTTATTTTGAAACAAAGGAAAATGATTACCAGCATAAATAGACCCCCTTTAAGATGATGGAGGATTAACAGTGTTAAAAAGTCAATTAGAAGCACTATACATAGGCAAAGATAAATTGCCGAAGATCTCCGAGGCCATTAACTAATACCATAATGTCAACATCAGCCATCCAAATAATCTTACAGGTTTGATGTTTGGATTGAGTTTTATTGACTAATATTGACATCATGTACTATTTGCAAGATTTTCTATTCCCAGCTATACCTTGATATCCATCTGTATGATTGTTTTTATGAAGCATTATCTTCTTCATTCATCTTAAGGTCTTTCCATGTACTTCATATAAAGTGATGTTGTAACTCGCTTTATTGTTCGTGTCTTTTTTTTTTTTTTTTTACTATTCCTGCAACCAAAAAAGAAAACTTCTTACAAGCGTTTCAGCCTTAAACCAGTCTAATTGAGGACATGTGCCAAGTAATATAAACAAAAATGAGCTGTGTTTTTTTTAACTATAAATACTTGAGGTTCTTTTACACTTTTTTCACTCATTTTAAACTTACAATCATCTTCTAATCATCTCAAAACTCTGCAACTCTACAATTATATCTACTCAAATCATCTCAAAACTCTGGAACTCTACAAACATAGTCAAATCATCTCAAAACTCTGCAACTCTACAAACATACTCAAGGCATCTCAAGACTCTGCAACTCTACAAACATACTCAAGGCATCTCAAGACTCTGCAACTCTACAAACATACTCAAGGCATCTCAAGACTCTGCAACTCTACAAACATACTCAAATCATCTCAAGACTCTGCAACTCTACAAACATACTCAAGGCATCTCAAGACTCTGCAACTCTACAAACATACTCAAGGCATCTCAAGACTCTGCAACTCTACAAACATACTCAAGACATCTCAAGACTCTGCAACTCTACAAACATACTCAAATATTCCCAAATTCCATCAAGTCTCTACAAAGGTCCCCCTTCCAAGGCGTCGGAGCTATGTTATCTTGACCCCGGATAAGGTGCGAAGAATTCAAGGCAGCCGCTCTACTTCTGGTCTTCTTACTTCTGGTCTTCTTTTATTCACGGTGCAGTATAAGCTAGTGGTCTGGCGTGGCTAGACCCAGTGAGAGCTTGTAGCTGCAGTCACGCTATATATGTGACTCCTGGGCTTGGGAGGCTAACAATCCGTTAGTGTAGGCAAAGATCCTCAAGTGGTAGTCTGCATAGTGTAGGCAAAGATCCCAAATGGTAGTCTCCACATAGTTACGATTATATTATTACCTGCGAATGGGGAATACCCTGCGAATGGGGGTTAAGTTTTATGAGTAATTTTTTGTAGCAGCTTGTCTTTTTTTTCGGCTTTTTTCCTGGCTCTTGGTGATTCCCTCTTACTGTCTTGTATCTTCTTTTTACTTGACCCAATTCCATCTTTTATTTTTAACACATCAATCCCAATAAATATTACCTTTGTATACTTGATTTTATTTTAATTATTTTGTTCTGCTTATGACATGAGAGTTTTTTAGGGTGTTTTTCCATAAGAAAATGACTAGTAAGTGATGTTTGTTATATGTCCTCTGGTTTTGAAGTATTTGGCTAACATAAATTAATTCAGTGTAATGTCATCCACAGCGGAGGTACTATAAAGCCATGACATCTTCCACACTGGCGGTGCAATGTTTTGCAAGCATCTGTTACTTCCAAATAAAATGAAATGGATTATTTTCTCCCCACAGCATAAATATACACAGCTTACGTCAACTCAAATTATTCTTCCAAACATTGTCAACAAATGGACATCTTGTCAAGCATTTCTCAGCCCTCAAGAAAACAGGTGGGCACTTACAGAAGATGCTCCATGATAAAATCACTATACCCCGTCTCTTGTTTGAGCAGCTACCTGACCTATGTCCAAACATGGAGACTTTGGACTTTGATCCGGAGACTTGGAAGTCTGTATGTTTTAACGTAAATGTATCACAGTGGATTCACATACGACAATTGCCTACCCTTTCAACAATAGGCCCTTCTTTACCGTTCTTACACTACCTAGGATCAGGTTTATCGTTACTTTTGTTTCAAAGTGAAATGATACTGGACATCTCAACTCAGAACAAGTTATTCTCGATTCTTTCGCTGGTTCCCCGTATCACAAAATTCACTATCCAGGGGAATCGAGACGCCAGCAATGTAACACCTACCACGCTCTATCTAAGCCTAGAAGATATCGAGTTGATTCATAAATTACTGCCCTGTTTGAATCTTTTACATTAGAATAAACAAATACATTTATATTTCGACAGCAAATGGTACTCATTTATATATATAACATCCCTGAATACACAATTTGCATTTTGATAATTTTATTTAATTTTTATTTAAAATATGTTCAGTGGTAGCTCCTCAAATAAAAATGAGGGTGTTCCTAAAAGTAAACCAGACCCAGAAGTGGGATCAAAGAGAGATCCTCATGCAGCACGTCCAGGACCTAAGCGTATGATGAATCAACCCAATTTGAATCAACAAAGGCTTGATCAAATGTCACTATTCCGAACAGGATCAGGAAGAGAACAAGATCAATCCATGTCAACATTTTCCTACGATAATGTTGGTAGTACCATGCACAGTCCTGTGGCTGAAGACATCCAGAATATACAAATGGAAGTTAATTGTGATGAAGAGGCAGTGCACTTCTTTAATAACTTCACAGACTTATTTTTTATAAAATTAATAATGTTTTTAGAATAATGTTGATCCAATGGTTGTAGAAAGTGAGCAAAATGTTGTCGAAGGTACTGAAAGTGATGAAGAAAAAATGCTCGGGGGAATCAATGTTGGGGGATATAATAGACTTATGTAACCATTCGGTTTGGAGATGGGACACCGGTAGGGGACGAAATAGACTGTTTAATACGTGGTTTCTGAATATGTATGAGCACACACGCATACACATACACATATGCATACACAATAGGGATGAAGGAGGTGATAAAGTCAAATGTAAGACTAAGGTAGGCGGAGGTTTACTTATTTTTATTTTACAAAATCAAGCACGGTTTCTTCAGGTGTAAGTTCGGTATAGATATCTTGTGCTTTCAAATATTCATCACTCCAGAACTTAGTCAAATGACGTTGACCGGAATCGTTCAAGAGAGTGACAATAATATGACCAGGACCTAATTGTTTTGCTGCTCTCACAGCCGCCACACAGTTCACTGCTGAACTGCTACCCACGAATAAACCTAAAGATGGCGATGAGTATTCCAACTTAAACGAAAAAAGGAGGGTGTCATATTTCATTACCATCTTCACGCACAAGGTACCGAGACATCTTAATGGCTTCCTCATCCGTGACACGGAAAGCATCATCGATATAACGTCTTCCTCTGTCAAAGTTTTGGGTCAATCTGTTGATCCCAATACCTTCCACTACGGTATCGACCTGATGTCTTCTTCTGTTTCCTTCCTGTTCTGTGGGTGCGTACATGACATTGTATTTAACCTTGTTGTATAATCCAGAACCTTGAGGATCAGCTAAAAAGACCTTCATATTCTTAACGTGTTCTTTTAAGAAACAGGTGATACCGGATAAAGTGCCGCCTGTACCAGCACCTAATACTAAAGCATCGATTTTACCAGCAGTTTGACGATAAATTTCAGGGCCGGTGAACGTATAATGAGCTTGAAAGTTGGCTTCGTTTTCAAATTGATCGGCAAAATAACCGGTAGCTTCTCCTTCACCAAACTTGGAGGCTCTTTCCCTAGCAAGGTTGACAAATTGTTTCTTATCAATGATACTGCAAGGCCTGACTTTTTCAACGGTGGCTCCTAATTTTTCTAATAATTGATATTTTTCGACGGCTTGATCATCCGGCATGACAATCCAGGCCTTGTATCCCTTGGCACGAGCAATCATGGCAATCGAAATGCCAGTGGATCCTACCGTACCTTCAAATACAGTGCTTCCTGTATGGGGCTTTAAAATACCGCTTTCTTCTGCTGTCTTGATCATGTTTAATGCTACTCTGTCTTTAGAACTACCACCGGGATTTAAAAACTGTTATCGGGTTAGCACTGAATTTTTTTCTGCAATTTTATAGTTTTCATACCTCTGCTTTACCCTGCAGAAAAAAAAAAAGAAGAAAAAAAAAAGTTAGAAAATGCATAAATGAGGGGGTTCAAGACAGTTATTTTTTGTTTACTAAAATAAGACAGCCTGTTGCTTCAGAAAGACTTTTGATTTTCATAAGAGGGGTGTTTCCAATTAAGCCTGCAACACCGTCCACAATGTCAGATTGCATTTCTTCTTCATGTTTAGGTTCTTCAGGTTTTGTCTCGGGTCTCCAGTAAGAGAATAATCCTGTAGCAAGTACAGTCATAGCTGCACCTGATAATAAGCCGATTGCCAGAGCTTGACTTGTTGAAGGTGACATGGTGTTTAGCTTCACAAAAATAAAAAGTGGAAAAAAACCTCTCTTTTTTTATTTTTTATACTCCTTTGTGACTGCGAATACCGTTGTCAGGTCAAGAACAATACATTTGGTTGGGCGTGATCTCGATTCATGCATTTCGATGCACTTCAATTTTTTGACAGCAGGAATGAGAATATGTCAACATGGAAAAATCTGTAGAAAAAAAAAAGTATACAGAGCCTAAGCAAGTGTAACCCAAAATTTTGATTAAAAATTACAAAAGTCCACCTGAGTTGGAAATTAGCAGCCGAAGGTTCCTGAGCGCCCTCACAATAAAAATTGTGTATCTAATGAGGGTGGGGAAAAATATTGTAAAAAAAACGGGTCTCTTAGGGACAGCCATTTCTCTTAGGGACAACCAGAGTGCGCGTAGTCGTTATGTTGGGATTATGATACTTTTATAGACATCAAGAGGTCAATATAAATTAACGACTTGAAATATATACACATTTACTACAACCAACATAGTGTAAACCAGTATATGTGTTTTACAGCTTACTTTCAGCTTCTCATTTGGACTTTACCTTAATATTTCTGCGTAAGATTAAGATTAAACGAGCTCAAAGGCGAAAGAGTGACGATAGAATTGTCAAAAGAAGTATAAATTGTTTAATATACATTTATTCGTAATTGTTGCATTGTTTTTGATTGTATATCCTTGTTCTCAGGTCTACAGCCAAATCACAGATCTTACGTTGCGACTACGTGCACTTTGGCTGTCCCTAAGGAAAATTTGGCTGCCCCTAAGAAAAGCGTACTTTTTTCTTTTCCCACCAAATTAAACGATAAAATAACTGAGACAATCGCACTTTCATATCTATTTCCTTTTGTTTTGTTTTTGCATGAAGGAAAAAAAATATTGTTAAAAATTTAGTTAATAATACGTTTGCTTTCCTGCTGTATATTTAGGATAACTTCAACTTTATTGACGAAGCGTTCCAAAATCTTTCCTGTAACCAACGACGACAACCGAAGGAGTACTGATGTTGGGAAAGTGAACTGAATTATCTCAATTTGTTTGTCGACAGTGATAGTGTTTTCAGTCTCCCTGCGGAGCCAGATCTGTTGGATAAAATGTATGGATTCATCAAGACCCTCTAAATGAATCATAAAAACCTCTTCTGAGACGTGCTTAAAATAAAGTCTCCCTCAAGGAAAAGTTCTGAAGTTCATAATATCTATCAAGGGATGATATAATGAAATAGCATTCAAAACCCCCGGTTTATTATATTTAACTTCAAAAATCAATAAACATTGCTTCTGGAATGACAAGAAGTATTTGTTATCAAATTATAGTACAATACAAAAAATAATGCCTACAAAATCAATATTGCTTTCACCATCATCAGCAGTAATATGGCTATCAGAGAATTCTATCAACCGCTATTTTTTTTAAAATACATTACGGTAAAAGTCACGACTTTCAAACATGGATCTGCTTGCCTAGTGTATATCTCGCCTCGTCTCAAGATACCTGCTCATGTCGGCAAAGTATCAATTCTCCTTCCTCCTGTTTTGGCTCTCAAGTATCTAATCGAAAACCTACACTATTTTACAAAAAGACCGAAAATTCTTCTGTCAAGTGGTATTCTTTCAGCAAGTTGTGTCTCCAAACAAAATTGCTCTTCAAAGAAAAGGATATTAGTGATTATTGTAGACGGCAGTTATTTGTGTTCCGTGAGTCATATTCTCATTTATATGATCAGTTTGTATGTTAAATTCTATTTTTTTCCCCGTCTTATACCCTTGACACCTACAGCTATTTTTAAATATCATCATACCTATTAAATTTTTTAGTTCCATCTCGTTAGTGGTTTTCACTCGCATCATTTTTCTTGTATATCTCAAGTGTCTAACAAAAAAGCTGGGCCGTTTTTTTTTTTCTATTTTTTTTTCACATGGCTTACTATGAGAGTTTAACATACTGCTCCTGTTCAAAACTAGAAGTTATGTTATAAAAGACAAAGCTTATCACATGAATGCCCCAATATTTCATACATGTTTATTAAACGTCACTCTTAAAGCTAGTTCGGATAAAGTCCCGCTTACACAAAAAAAAAAAAAAAAAAAAAAAAAGATAAATAGGAAAGGTTTCTGTTTTCTTTTTTTTTTCCTTTGATCTAATACACAACAATGGGAGTGAATGAATTTGACCCAGATGATTTCTTTGGTGAACTTAACCGAAAGTTCGCAAATGTCTCTCTTGAACAAGACACCTCTGAAGATATCTACAAGGAAATAGTACTAAGCGATGTAAGTTTTTTTTTTTACTCCATGTCTATTGCAAGATCTCTTAACCCCCAAAAAAAAAAAAACTTTTTTATGTACAAAAAGTTGTACGAGTATAGAGATACGCTGGAGAATTCATCGGATTATCATGCTTGTCACGCTGCCATGAAAAATATCAGAAGATACCTCACTCAGGATATTTCATTAGAGCGTATTCAAAATGTACTTGATCTGGATATTCATGAAAGAATCAGAACCATCTTGTTAGAACCTGGATATGATGAATTAAAGGTACATTCTTACCCTCTCACTCACTCTCTTCCCTGTCGTTTATTTACCTGAAAAAAAAAGTAGTATGAAACCGCTTGGACAATTACCAATTTAGCCGTAAGTATTTCACTCGAGAAAAAAAAAAAAATCAAGGTTTGACATAATTTAAATCGGTCTATCTAGTTTGGTACATCAAGGCAAACCCATTACTTAATTGAAAGTGGCATCATTGATTCAATGGTTCGCTGCTTCAGAACTTCAGACAATTATAGAGTCAAGTCACAGGTTACCTTCATTTGTTAATTTTCTTTTTTCATTGGCGCTAAAAACAACTTTTTTTGACTGCAGACGGCTTGGGCTTTAGCTAACGTATCTATCGAATCACCAGATTACAGATCGTCCATGGCCCAGGAAAATTTAATTGGAGATGTAGCAGAAGCATTAACCGAAAAATGTGAATCCATTGCTTACAAGTTAGCTAATGGTATCAATGCAGAGCAATACAGGACCACATTGGACGGTTACATTATTGTGGAGGATAAAGTGGATCGGGATGATGTCAAGGACTTGACCTGGTCTTTGGCCAATATCTGTCGTGGTGGGTTTAAGACTGTTGAACATTGGGAACAGTATCTTCATGCCTTTGATGCCTTTTCCGTGGCAATAAATTATGTCCATAAAGACATTTGGCGAGAAGCATGGTAAGTTGGCTTATATATCTGTATAGGCTGGTGATTAATTGGATTTGTATTATATTTATAGTTGGGGTTTATCTAGAATCCTTAGCAATATGTACAACTTTGATCAGTTCTTCAGATCTTTACATTTAAGTTCTCGCCTCTGTCCCCGACTCGTGAACCTTTTAAAGTAAGTATATATCAACTCGGCCAGAAAAGGAGAATGGGAAACAAAAAGAGATTGACACCTTAAAATGATTGAAATAGGCACCAAGAGATGTCTGCTGTATTACCCGCCCTTCAAACCGTTAGTAATTTCTCATCCGGACCCAATGATTATATCGAAATTTTGCTAGACGCCGATCTTTTAAATAGCGTTTGGTGGTACATGACGCCAGATACACCCCAACAATTACGCAGAAATGCCATTTTGACCGTGTCCAATTTAGCAGCAGGAGATAATCAAATTGTACGCAAAGTGGTTTATAATGAAAATATTATGAAGAGTGTGATAGCTCATATTGTTATACCTGGTCATGTGTACCTTCCTGAGGACTGCAAATGGATTGAATCCAATCGATCTACTATTCCCGAGACCAAGGAAGAATGGAAGATTATCAAAGAAGCGCTCTATGTACTATCCAACATTACCACATTGGCAGATGATGATAGTATCTGGTAAGTGAACCCCCCCACTCATATTAGTGAATTCATGAATTTTAATATATAACCTTATATAGTGCTTTGCTGAGAAATTATCCTTCCATTATCAAGTTATTGGCTTATTTGCTTTACTTTCATCGTATGAATGCATCTGTCTGTTTAAAAGTTGTGGATGTATTAATCCGTATTGTGGAACGTACTAACCAAATTTCGGAACTGACACCACCTGTGCAACCCAATCCCCGAAACCCTTATGCGGAAGAGATGATGAGAGAAGGAGTTATACCAGCCTTGACTTATTTGTGTCGAGAAATTAAATCTATAGAACTGACAGAACAAACCGAGATACTTCATGTCGCCATCATGAGTTCCTCGCCTCACCCTCAACAACAGCCTGCTTCTTCTGCAAGCGCCTTTGGCCTATCCCGTTTAGGCATACAATTACCTACCCCCGATGTTAGACGAATTGTACATGGTTATGAAGACGGGGATGTACGCCTCATCGAGGAAGCCATTGGTACTTTTTCTCTTTAAATCCACAAAAATTGCTCGAAAAAAAGAACCAAAAAAAAAAAAGACCCACACACACAAACACATATACACACGCACATACACACATAATCTTGCACATACAAAAGAATCCCATGGCCTCTTTTTTTTTCCCTCGCTCTAAAAATACAACAAGTAATTCAGCTAATACAAATTAATAAAATTTAATAACACAGTTAATACGATGAAGAGCGACTTTGACGATTACGAACGGCCTGCATGTGAACCAGTATGTCCCCGTGCACTGCCAATTTTAATTTTAGGGCACAGTCTACTTGCAGCATGTGACTCGAAAGGCCCATGTCACTGTAGGGCTTTGCTTCTGTCAAGAGACCTACGACTGCAGATATATCCTGTTGATGTAGAAGTCTTCTTCCTATCGATAAAGGGGGTCTTGGTTGGACAAGGTTTAAAATCTCGGTATATTTTTTACGACGGTCCTTGATTTCATCTGGATGTAAAGGGTTCATGGAAGGATTTGGGTTGATCATTTTCCTAAATTTAATGCTCAGAAGTCTTTTTTTTTTTTTTTTGATTCAGGAATATCTGGGATTTACTTGGCTGCGCGGTCGACGATCGAGTTCCAGCGAATATACTCTTGATTATTTGATAAAGGCCTGTAAATATGTTAGATCACTAAATCATACGAAACACATAAAGACTTATAACGCTTGATAAATAGTGCTTTATACCCTGGGCATGTAATAGTAGTTCCGTGGTCTTCCAACAATGGTGTGGTTGCATTAGACTACGACATTGTACAAAAAAAAAAAAGTAAGATTAATACTAATACGAGTGCCTTATTTATTATTATTATTATTTTACTTCTTCGTCTTCTTGTGATTTTTTACTGAAACAACAGCCCATTCAAAGATAACTTTACAAGAAATGGAACTGTGTGACCCAACTCTTTTTTTAATTTTATACGCATTTTTTGCTGTCTCTCTCTCTCTCTCTGTCAGTAAATGATGATGTAATAGTTTTTTACACGCAATTTATCGTTCAAGATGGAAAGGACAGCTTCCCAAATACAACTCTGAATAGAATTTATAGGCTAACTAATACTACAAAATGGTTGTTTTACACTCTTGTTCTACTTCAATAATTACCAATGAGTACAATTTTGTAAATTTTCAAAACAAATAAATAATACGGTAGTCATGCGATATAAAAGTTAATTGTATAAAACAAACTATTATTTTGTCCTTGTAAAAGTATCTTTTCAAAGAGATCGAATATGCATACAATCAAGACACTATTTAATATGGAGGCGTGCTTCAGGGTATTAGCAACCCTCATATCGCGCGATTACTGCATAAACTGGCGGGTGTTGAATTAATGCATAAAAATTATGCTGCTAATAAAAAGGCACCTTGATAAATCCAACTTTGAATATCATCAATTCCATTTAAATGCATGTTCATATAATTTTTTTTACAAAAATTAGTAAGTGGCAAAAATTTGCGTTGTCAAAGTTTTAGTTTATGGAAAGCGAAAAGAATTACCTAGGAGGGGGTTTTAAATAAAAAAATTCAAAGGTTTTGTTTAATTTCTATTCTGGGACATTGTAACGTATCACATTTTGTAGGATGCTCATCAACAGATACGCGCAGAGCCTATTATACTAGGTATTATATAACCGTAGCTCGTACTGATGATATAATGAGTTGAAATCAATTCTGGTCACCATAACTACCTTTGTACATATTCACTAAAAAAAAAAAAGGAAGACATTTAGTCTGCATTTATTTCTGAAAATTAAATATCATATGTTTATGCTACTACATAAATACATGTCATACCTATGTGTCTATCTCATGCGGTTTATAAGATGGCCTCTCGTATAATAAATTTCTTTTATTCTAAGTGTTATACAAGACAGTAAGTTCAAAATAGCTAGCATCATTACCTCATCATACGTAACCCATAAAAAGTAGGCATGTACTTTGTGATATTGTTACCATACTATAGTTTGAAAGGAGTCAGCTCTTTTAGCGTGTACCAATCATTTTTTCCATTTGCTTCCCCGTTCCATGGAGCTGTCGTTTTTACCACTAATTTAGGATTAATTACCGATCCTTTAAAGACAAATGGTAACCCAAGTCTCTTTTTTTGGAGGATTTACGCGTTGTTATTATCCCACAGACGTTGATAGAACCACTCAAAAGCGGACAAAGCTGGGTAAAAGCTGCATCTCTCCCCCCATAGATAACGGTGCAAAATCTCCATAAACGTTAATACATTTTTTTTTGTGTGAACTATAAACGTTAATACATCAAGAGACTTTTGTGATGAGTTGCACAGGTACCTTTTGCAGCTCATTCTTGTTTATCTTCGTGATGCTGTGAATATTCTACAACAAGAATTATTAGCATTTTACTTTTATTTAGATGAATTTACTAATGTTGAAAAGTAGTAGATACATACATCATTGTGCTCCTTATTTTTTTAGGCGTTAAATAAGCTGTTTTTGTGGTATACACTGATTAAATATTATATCATTGAACACAACAAACGGTAAAATAATGATTAAAATTATGTGAAACCTCAAAATAATGTTTAACATATGCTGAGCCATTTTATTATTTCTTATCCAAAATACATGTAACTTAACTCCATACGACAGAAAATCACACGGGATACAAGTATTACTGAGAGAGGTCGCCATATGTTGCGAAATCCAAAACTAGTAAAATCAACAAATATTGACTGTCTTGAAAAGGCATTTTAATCAAAAAAAGGTAGTAAGTAAAGTTTATGAGTAACGAAGAGTATATATTTTCACTCTCGGGATATCTTTTTCGACACTATAACTAAAAACATCTTTGTGACCATCTATCCGACATTTTTCACATATAAAAAGGACAGGAGCTAGGCATTTCAAAGGCTTCTCATACTCAAACAAAATTTACAAAAATGCTTAAAGGTACTATCGTCTTAGTCTTGGCCTTCGTTGCCTGTGCTCTCTGTGCTCCTGAACCCGGACGTGGTGACTGTGGATACATTGGTCCTCATGAAATCTGTTAAGTCGTATTTGTTCTCTACAAGCATCTTCTCGTGTCTCTTTCTCCACTGTACTCTTACGCTGCTTGGCTAATACAATAAATAAATAAAAAATCCTTTTAATCAAATTAATTCTTTTACTTTGAACTATGAAAACTTGTTCTTGTGTATATTGACAGGCGTAGATGACAGGTAAATACGTCTCGATTATAACTCTTCTCAGATGTATGGGTTTACTATACGATCTGTAAGAGGTTGCGGTGTTACGTGGATACGAACTATTAAGGTCCATGTTGACAAAAGTACACAAATTAGAAATATTGTTCAAACAAGGTTTTAAGCGACGCATGTTGTGTTACATTGTGTTTGCCTACAACTTTCTACTTTAACCTTCGTACAGTGTTACATACAAGCTGTGTATCCAGTAACATTAGATACGATACAATTTAAAAGTTCATCTAGTCAAAACCAAATCAGCTGTAAGAGATAAAGCACTAGATATTTAATATGCGCATTCTTTTATTACAAAATCGAAAATAAAGAGAATGTCTTCGGGCTATCTGATATGATTACTTGGGACGATAACAAATCCCTCCTTTCAAATCAGAAATAAACCAAAAAGATACAATCGATTAGCCTTAGAATATATTATACTTTGTTGACAGATAAAGTTGTAAATTTCATTTGTTAATATGTCATACAAAACGATATGTTTAAATTAATAGATATCATTAACTTACAGTGCTTCCAGTTCCAATTGGTCAACTTCTCGAAAATTTGGTTACCTAAGTAAAATAGGGATATCGGTAATTCAAAAGATGCTTTTTGCAAAAAATAGTCTTGTAAGAACCAAGGTCGGTGAAACCATTCCTCTATATTCGCAAGAAGAGAAAGGCTACCAGTATGACGACATAAGGAATTTAAAATCTTTTAAAGTCTTTATCAGGTTTTTCTTTGTGATTTCAACAGGATATGTTTGTGTAGCCTACAAGCATTACTTTTATAAGTTTTTCCGTAGGCTTGAGGCTGTTTTGACCATCGTCAATATTGTTTTAACGAAAAACATGTTTTTCGCGGAGAATGTGCGCTCAAACGCCAGTGTCAAGGCTATTGGTTTGTTTTTTTGCTCTCTGACTTCTATTGGTGAAGCCGCCAGAGAAACAGCAGACGAGTCAAAAATTCTGCACGGCAAGTCGAAACTGCTTCAAAAAGGCAAAGACCTACTGGATGGTCTTTTAAAAACACTGATTCTGGAAAGTGACGTCAAGAAAGCAGTTGTATATGCCCTTTAGATACAGGGTTTATGTGCCCAAGTTATTTCTGTATATTTAACTGCCACCGGTTTATACGTTGCTATTCCTACTCATAAAATTTATTTTCCATCATCGTTGCTCCAGCTGGATGGATTTTATTTGGATGGATTAAAACAGCTTTTTCAGTTTGTTGATGATTTATGCGATAATGCTAAATTGTTCGAATCTGCAATCAAATCAAGAAAACGAAGAAGATCATCTATTGGATTTGATTATGGAACTCAAGAGCAAAAGCTCCCTGCCCATTCTTTTGCTTGGTTTAATTAGGCCGACATACTACTCGCCACCCAATAACAACCGCACTCATTTGGTATTTGAATTTTATGGCATGCAAAATGACAGCTCTTCTCCTCAAGATATTGCTGAAGAAAATGTTACTGATGCTGTTGCTGTTGATGAAAATGGATGGGCTTTATTTCTAGATGGTAGTCCTTCCGTCCATTCCTTTGAGTAAATGCAGCCTACTTGCCCTTTTCGCAGGCCCAAAATTTTGCCGTAGGCTCCACTCCAGGTGGTGGTGGTGGTGGGGGGTATTACGGTGAATTTCCCTTGCAACCCACAAATATTTGTTGTACGATTATTCGACCCCAGGGGAGCTCACACAACTCCACCGGAGACCCGTTCGATGCAAAAATGTTTTCATCCTGAAGCTAATATCACTTTAGGCATCAATCCTTACGAATAAATAAAACAATGACTTCAACTTATAAGTACAAAATTTATGTTTGTCTTTAATTAGGTTTCTTGGGCTTTGTTCTTAAAACATAATGTTGATGTGCTGGGAATCCTCAGCAGACAAACCAAGTAAATATAAATCTTTCTTCACTTTGAGAAAATTCTAAGGAGGTAACAATTCCCATAATTAATATTTACAGCTTCACTTTGAAAATAAAGATGAAAAGAGAGACAAAGTGTATATTATTGTGACCAGCGAAAAAAAACTAGATATACTACAGTCAAGTGGCACAGCAGGACACATTCCTTGTTGCGACGAATGAACGGCAGGGGGATACAAGATTCTGATACCGCATCACCACAATGTTAACATATGTCACATTACAAAATTGCCAACAATCGTCTTAATGGAAGTATTAATATGCACCCCTATATACATCTGTATGCACCTATTATGCCATGTGTGCTTAAGTCAACCAGTGAGTATTATGGAGTTGAGGCAGGAGTTGTAGTTGGATCTGTTAAATGTGACTTATGATTTTTTTTTAGTTAGTGTGATACAGCACAGGTTTAAGTTAATTTTTGTTGTTGGAGGACTTGACGGACCGATTTCTATATTTACACAATGCCATGGAGACCCTCACTAAGAACCTCTTTCAAAGAAATAGAGAGCTGATACTATTTCAGCGTAAAAATCAATAGTATTATGAACTGTTCGAATGTTAGTCCTGTCTCATTGAACAATATATACCAAAATAATACGAGCAAAATAATTTCAGTCTGATATAAGTCATTGTGAGTTACATACTAGTTTTGTCAACCACAACAAACACTAGAAATAATGTGATACATTAAGCTGAGAAGAAAAAAAGTTTGTACCCACATCCTTATCAAATATGTTACTTGTATTCATGTCACATCGGATAATTTTGCTTTCATTGAAGAGAACTGCATGGGAACAAAATTAAATCGCCTTGAAAAGGCATTTCCATCAAAAGATGGTAATATCTACTTTTTGGAGCAATGCCTAGTAACCCCAACACTTTTTCTTTTTGTTAGATATAAAAAGAGGGGGTTGAAGAAGCGAGTTCTTCTCATTTTACTCAAACAAATAAATTTACAAATATGCTTAAAGGTACTATCGTCTTAGTTTTGGCCTTCGTTGCCTGTGCTATCTGTGCTCCTGAACCCGGGCGTGGTGACTGTGGTTACATTGGTCCTCATGAATTCTGTTAAAGTTTCTTGTTCCTTTTCAACTTTACTGTGCTCTCAAAACTCCAATCGTTATGATTTGGTATATTTCATCAATGCCATCTTTCCCAATATTTAATAAATTATATTTGAATATTTTTTTTTTATCTATTGTATACTCTGTCCGACTTTGTATGCATTTACTACGTACATGTTTTTTTTCTGACTAGTGGTTTACAGGACATGAAGTGTACATGAAATAGAACTTTCGCCTCTGGAATTCAAGGCTGTGACAGGAATACCAGTCATAGCAGGGACATGTTTGGATCGTTTAAGTATATCTTTGCTGAAGGCATTCACCATACTTGCGTTTCCAAGCTTCATATCATCGCGATAAAAAATTCGAAGTGAGAGAACATCTTCCCATTTCTTTTTGCTCTCCTTTAACGCTTCATCTATGGATGCAAGTAACTGGGATGTCATTCCCTTCAAGCTATCGCCATCTTCATATAAAAAAAAAACCGCGTTAGAGAACCCCAATTTCAAAAGACACACACCTTCTTTACCTGTTATTTGTGCTACGATAGTAGTAACATTACTTTTGGCAAATGCTTTGCATTGGACACCAGGTACTGTTTTTATCTCTAAAATATCAAGTGCTTAGTTGAAAGACATCATGTTTACGTATAGATATATATTTACCAAATGGATCTTGTCTAATTTTCATCCAAGCTAAAGCCTTAATGGTTTCATCATCCAATTCTTCATCCGTGGTATTATCATACTCCTCCTCTCCAAAGGGAACAGGAAGAGGTGCGTTTAAGAGCACTTGCCACTCCACCATGGCATTCTTGGGCAAGGAAGAGACCGCGATATACACAGTGGGAGGTGTGTCTCCCTCCATGTAGGTTTCCCAAGCAGAACGTGCCAAAGGTAAATGGGTAGGGTCACTAACAAAACAATAACAAAGAGCAATATTGGCTTGTAGAGGTAATTCTAACACGGAAACGATATTTTCTAAATTTCGGAGAGATAATGCAGCTTCATCTGCAAAAGAAGATGGGGTGGGTAAATTCAGCGTGTTAGGTACAAGACCAATTTGACCTGCTACAAAAGCATGACCTTGAGTCTAAAAAAAAAGAAGAATAAGAAAACCCCCGTACAGTCATAAAAAGAGAATATTAAAAAATCACTTACAATAACACTTTGTGAATAAGGACCAATGTTTGCAGGTGCCCAATAAGAGATACCTTGGACATGCATGGTTTCTCTTTTGACATGAGGCATGGATTGGATTGCAACAAGATCAATTTGAAGGTTAGCACTTTTATCTAAATCAACTCCGACCAGGGCACTAGAAAAAATTAAGTTTTCATGCAAAAAAAAAAAAAAAAAAAAAAAATAGTTACCGAGGTGAAGGGTTGATGTCGAAGAAAGTTTTATAGATTGCATTAATTCTACCAAAATCATTCATGTTGCGAACAAATACGTTCATGGTAACTACATCCTTCCATTCCAACTGTTTCTTGGCGAGTTTTTCTTAGGGGAGAGGGGGGAAAGAGTTAAGTTGGGTTACCCAAAAAAAAAGAAGATTAAGTTACCTTCAACTGCTTTCATACATGCCATTGTTTCCTCTTCAATGTTATTAAATGTGATATTCGCATCTTTATCGTAGGCCGTGGTTCCACCAATAGCAAAGAAAGGTGCATGATCCGATGCTATGTGCACTTCATTTTCTTTTACATCATCCTGGATGATCTTTGATGGGATCATGAGCGACTCCTCTTTTCCATTGTTCACAGCCGATACAATATCGTCATAAGAATCCCAGTCTTTCCAATTTTGAATAACCGTTTTGCTCATATCCATTTCTTCCACTGTCTTTTCCACTGTGGTACATTTCTTGAATTTCAAGTAAGCGACCTGAGCAAATGCATCGTCCGAATGAATCACGGTTTCTGTTTCCTCACTGTTGTTTTTGGTAAGTGAATAAGCAGCTTTTTAAAAAAAAGAAAACCCTAGATGTAACCCAACTTACACAACAATGCGTCTCTTGAATAAAGGACAATCCACAGTGAACGTTTCATACTCACCACCTTCACCACAGATATGCAAATCATACATGTCGTTCTAATACGGTGATTTTTTTAAAAAATAAATAAATAAAAACTTCTCTTGTATGTAATTACCATTTTACACAAGTAAGGGTACATTTGAGCAATGGATTTACCCAGATGAATGGGTTTTAAACCAATGGCAGCAATTTTAATCAAGATAGCTGTCACACCAGCGTTCGCCATTTCCCATAACAAATCCTTTTGTTCTCTTCGCCATAAATAAGCAAATGAAGTCAATCCCAATCGATTACACCTATCTATTCGTGTTAAAACGGCTTCTTTCTTTCTTTCTTTCTTTTTTTTTTTTTTTTTTTACACATGTTCTACGCGCACGCGTTGATAGTTTGATAAAATGGCACCGACAGAGACACCACCAATATCTGGATGATCTTTCTACTGACGCATATTAAGTTTTTTTTTGACAACGAACGCTTTTTTTTTTTTTTTTACCAAAACGTCCTTTAACAACATGTAGAGATCTTCTGTCTCATCGTCAGCAGTGACAGTATAATCAGATCCTTGAAGTAAGGATCCACCAAGAATGTCTCTTCTGTAAAGAGGCACATCCATACATTCCGAGTACAAGTAAATGGCGTCATGACCTACTGTTTGGTACATGAAGCTATCCAATTCGTCTAGAAAAAAAAAAGCATGTGAGTTATAGTCCAATGGTTAACAAAATGGAAAGTTTTTTTACCTTTGCCGGATTGAATGGGAGGTTTGAGGTTGGCAATGGCAGCAATTTCATGACCGTTGGCAACGCATTGCATCATGTTGTAACAACTGTCCTTGCCACCGCTAGTGGGGGGGGGGTTTATAGGTGAGTTGCGAAAAAAAAAAAGGTTGATTGCGTTTAGTATATGCTATGTGTACCTTACGAGAGCTACAATCTTCATGTCAAAATAATAATAAAGTTTACAAGTGAAAAAACACCAAAAAAAAAATTTTTTTTTTTCTAGGGATGAACTTTTATTTCAAATCAGAAATCATGCTGCCTTTATCTTTGATATAAGTTTGTCATGGAAATCTTATAACATCCCCATATCTACAGTTTTTTTTTTCAGTAATTATCTCCGCCTAATCCAACAGTAAGGTAAAGTCCCACACATACTTCCACATGAGGGGAGCGAGCTGTATCACAACCCCTATGTATGCACGTCATTCAGCTCTGTCTGTACAAATCAAAAGTGTGTTTATTATGCACAATGTGTGGGGGTGGGAAATATAGCTCTTTTTTACCACGTTTTTGTGTCAACATTGGGGGGGGGGCTTCGTTAGAGAAATTCGCCTATTGGCTTTTGGGTTGCGTACGACGTACATGTATATGGTAACGACTTGTATACTCTGAGCGGGAGCTGGAGATGGGTGGGGGAGGCTTAGTGAAGGGGGATTTATCAGCATCAAATGTTTATAGTAAAATGATATTCAATCACGAATCACTAGGTTCATGACAACAGGTGTCAGTTTTGATGGGATAGAAAGATACGTTACAAATGACGTTCCCTTCTATATAGAAAAGGGTGGAAGTAACACTAAACATAGGGTGTATCATTGAGATACATTGATCTGGCCATGAAAAAAAGTGTGGGTAAATTTAACAAGAGGGTATATAAATCCCGTCTCTTTGTAATTTTTTCCCGCTCTCTCTCTCTCTCTCTTATTAAAATGCTTATTACCGAAACTTTAACCACTGAAAAGCTCGCCAAGGTCTTTGACCACGCTATTCTTCGCCCCGAACAAACCACAGAAGACGTGATCAAGGGATGTGAACTTGCTAAAAAGTACAATTTGGCCTCTGTGTGTGTCAAGCCCTGTGATGTTGCTCAAGCCAGTGATTTACTCAAGGACACGGATGTCATGGTAGGTACTGTCATTTCTTTTCCTCATGGTAATTCCTCAACTGCCGGTAAAGTGGCCGAGTCCTTGCAAGCCATTCAAGATGGCGCTATTGAACTCGATGTGGTGTTGAACATTGGTCATTTGAAGTCAGGTCTTTACAGCCAAGTGGAGTCCGAATTGAAGGAAATCATTAGTCAATCCAAGGCTGTCAAGAGTGAAGTGAGCTTCAAGATTATTTTTGAGACAGCCTATCTTACAAATGAAGAAATTGTCAAGGCATGTGAGATCTCTCAAAAGGCTGGTGCACACTTTGTCAAGACCTCGACTGGATTTGCCTCTGCAGGAGCTACCTATGAACATATTGAATTGATGCGTGCCAATGTACCTCAAGAGATGGAAGTGAAAGCTTCGGGTGGTATCAAGACTTTAGAACAAGTCCTCAAGTTCCTCGAATTGGGTTCTACACGTATTGGTTCTTCTTCTTCTGATGCTATCGTTGATGCATTCAAAGCCATGCAACAACAATAAAAATACTTTTTATTTCTTTATGACAAAAATAAACATCAATGCAATCATAGAATAGATCCAAAAATAGTGTATTGGTGATGATGAAGGATGGGAACCTGAAGTGTGTGCTAATTGGTAAACGCCGATTTTTCCTACGACTCCTAAATCACTACCAGAAGGTAAACTTAGTGGTTGGGTTTCCACCGCTTGTTGATGAACGTTAGGCACTCGTAAAGGGTTGGTCACTGACATGGTGGCATTGATTTGACGTTGTGGAATCACAGGTCTAGGGGGTAGCGCTGGTAATCCTCCTCCCAGTTCCACCATACCACCACCACCTTCTCCTTCCGTTACCATGATCACCACCCCGTCTTGTTGTGTGTGTGTGTGTGTTAAAAAAATAGCAGACAAAAAAAAAAAAAGTGTGTCTAAGTGTATGAATTTATACTGGTTTTTTTACCTTCTTTCTTTAGAGCATCCATATATATGTAAGGAAGAAGAAAGTATGTAAAGAGATGAAATAGCAGAATGGAAATATACTGTGAATAATAACTTCCGATGTCTAATGTGGTTATGTCATTTTTAGCACATGCAAAGAAAAAGGAAAGAGTTTGATTGGTTGTATTAAAACACACTTGACCTAAAAAAAGCATATTCGGGGGACGCGAGTTTTCCTCTTTTCTTTTTCCCTTATTCAATTTTTTTTTTTACATTGTAAATGAGTAAAAAGGAAGAAGTAGAAGAGGTTGTACAGTCAGTGACGCCAATACTGGTAGCAGCGGAACGAGAGGTATTAGAGGAAGGAAAAGAAAAGAAAAAGGTAGTGGAGGATGGATTTGAACTGGATGATTGGACGATATCCGAGTTTATCTCTGAAAATGACTTTGATATGATTGACATGTTATCGGATGCGTTAGAACAAGTGTCAAATCAACTGGATGAGAAGCAACGCGAGTTCTTAGTGAAGAGTACCGAGTGGACAACCAAGACACGCGACAGTCTCAAGAACCAGACCAAGAAATTAGAGGACCAACGTTCACGTATCCAGGAGCTTTTGGTGAAACAATACCACAAGATTGATAAACGCATGAACCGAGACGCAAAGACCGTACAGTTACGAGACAAGATTTCATTTGTGGTGGGTGTGGGTAATGCCTGTGTTGCGCCTGCCCTGGCTCTCAGGTACCCTAATTCAATTCCTCTCTATTACAGTGTTCAATTGGTTGTACTGGTCATCTTACGTTATGTGATTTATCGGTCCAGGCGATGGCATTATTTTATTTTCGATATCTGTTATTTTGTCAATTGCATGACCATGTTATTCCTTTGGGTTTTCCCTCATTCCAGCATCCTGTTCTTGGCCACCTTTTGTATGACCAATGGGCCCGTTGCATGGGCCATTATCACATGGCGAAACTCACTTGTATTTCATTCGTTGGATAAGGTGACTTCGGTGTTTATTCATATATTTCCTCCGTTAGTGACTTATTGTATCAGGTGGATGCCAGAACTGCAAAAGGATGTCTATTGTGAAAATCAGTCGTTTGTGACCTCTTACCGTAACACACGATTTCCTGCTTTGGGTGATATCGAAGGTGATATCACCTTCCGACAAGTCATGATGTATTCGACTACCGCCTATGTGATTTGGCAATCCCTGTACTACCTATTTATCATGGTAGGCCGTAAAGACAAGGTCGAATCAGGTTTACGTTTAACTTCGTATTCTTGGTTGTTAGATGATACCCATGGTAAAAAAGGTTTTATTCAGAACACCGCATTTATGTTTGGTGCTAAATGGAAGGCCGAAATGTTTATGTTTTTACAATTGGTCTACAATATCGTTACTTCCATCCCTACCTTCTTTATCTACAAGAGTTTTTATCTGCATACAGGTTTCTTAATGGCCATGTTTGCTGTCAGTGTCTGGAATGGTGCTAATTATTACATTGAAGTCTTTTCTAGAAGGTATATTTCAGAGATAGAAAACATCAAGGCAGAAGATCTAAAAAAGACGAAATGATCATCCCCCTCCCCCAATTTACATGTGACTATCGAGTTTCCGAAACATTTGATTGGATCCTTTTTTTTTATACATATACAATAATAAAAAAATATTTTTTTTTTTATTCTTTCTTTCTTTTATTATACCCTAATGCCTCCTAACACTGTTCATTCTAGATCACAAGACGAAGGTGTTTCTTTGGAAGAGTCCCTGAATCGTCTTGTGGAAGCTACACCTTATTTTGACATGGAAGTACCTCATGCCTCGCTCTTTGAAGGTGCTTATAAGGTCGTCTCTTGTGTCTTTCCCGAATGGAACTATAAAGACATCAAGTTTGTTCAATGCAAAGATGGCATCACCAACCAACGTGAGTTTCTATATTTTCTTCACCAGACACCTACTAACCTTTATTTTTCAAAAATAGTTGTCAGAGTGACTTATACACCTACGGATTTCTCAGTGCTAGTTCGTGCCTATGGTAAAGGA
Organism: Mucor saturninus; assembly: GCA_016758985.1. Taxonomy (NCBI): domain Eukaryota; kingdom Fungi; phylum Mucoromycota; class Mucoromycetes; order Mucorales; family Mucoraceae; genus Mucor; species Mucor saturninus. The sequence goes on along the minus strand of JAEPRD010000016.1, from coordinate 5,778 downwards.
TCTGAATTAATCATTGACCGTAAGCAAGAAGTGCTTGTAAGTTGTAAATAAGAGAGAGACCGTATGTTTTCGTTGTGTGTAACAACCTTTTGTTGGTGAGTAGAACATCATTACGCTATCAGCGCAAGGCATGTGTCCTCCTTTGTACGCTCGATTCAAGAATGGATTAGTGTATGGATTTATTAAAGGCAAAGTGTCCACTGTGGAAGAATTAGGACAGGAAAGAACTGCCCATTGGATCGCTAAAAAATTGGGTCAATGGCATCAAGTGAAATTACCTTCCGAGCGTCATGATTCTAAGAAGGAACAAAAGTTATGGAAGACAATGTACAAATGGCTGGATCAAGGTAAAAAAATTATGAATTTTTTAGTAAAGAGGGGTTTTTCTTTTTTGACTCACAAAAAAAAAAAAAAATCAGTGCCTGAAAAGTATGAGAACGCACAAACCCAATCTATCTTTAAAAGCCGATTTGATATCACAAAGATTAGAACTGAGGTAAGCCTAGATATGAAAGGGGGGGAGCGTTTCTATTGGTTGTGTAACCGTTGTCTTTATCTCCAAATAGTTGGATGAGTTAATTGTCAAGCTGGAAAAATTGGATTCACCCATTGTATTCTCTCATAACGATTTGTTATACGGAAACATTATTTACGATGAAGAAAAGGAAGAGGCGAGTTTCATTGATTATGAGTATGGTTGTTATGCGTTCCGAGGATTCGATATCGGGAATCACTTTAATGAATTTGCGGGTTTTGAATGTGAATATTGGAGATATCCTACCAAGGAATTCCAAATGAAGTGGTATCAATGGTACCTGGAGTCCAACAACAATGGAGGTAAGGAGAAAAGTCTAGGAGTTTTACAATTGCGCACAGATGGAGGGGGAACTAACAAGAAAATTTGTAGTGCCACCCACCGAGGCGGAAAAGGAAAAACTGTTTAGAGAAGTGGACGCTTATTCACTTGCATCTCATTATTATTGGGGTTTATGGGCCATGATCCAAGCCCTGATTTCAGATATCGATTTTAATTACATGGAATATGCCGTACTTCGTTTCAATGAATATGATAGACGTAAAAATGAGGTTCAATTTTGAAGAAAAATAAAATAGTTTTTTTTTTTTTAATGTAAAAGGTACGCCGGATGCTGTTCGAAATGAGTATCAAGTTGTGCAATGATGCGTAATAAAGCTGTTAGCCATTCTCGCATTTGAGCAATGGAACTTTCATCTTGGATCCCAATACGTTCATAAAAATCTTTTCGCCAAGGACATGCATTCATTGCCAACTATATTTAAACTTTTGTGTTATTGTACTTTTTCCACAGTATAAAAAAAAATTACTTGCATTAAATATGGGACGGACTATGAAACTGTGATAAGGTCGGAGCGTAGCATCGTAGGCCATGCGAAATGAGGTGGCCAATTCTTCTGCAGGATGATCAAGACTATGCATTAATGACCGTGCTGTAAAATCCAATCCTCTTATTTTAGAAAAAAAAGATTGAATGTGAATGGTTTCCATGGCACTCTTTTATATATATATATACCTTTTTAACCAAACAACGGCTTCCGTAGCTAATCGTTTCTTTTGATGTGCTTCATTGGCCATGAGATTTTCCAAAGTATTATTTCCTTCCGTATCCGTCAAATATCGGGTCCGAATTTTCTTTTTTCGAGTGAGTATACAAAGGACATATAACAATAGAAAGATGGAGAGTAATACCTTGACGTTGTTTCGCATGTCGTTTTGAACAACACTGAATGCTGTACTTCCAAATAGATCTAGTAACAGGAGTTAGTTATTCATGATCACCCCTCTCTTCACTGTTTCAAAAAAAAAGTACCAAACATGTTCAACATGTGGTCGGTTGCTTTCAAAAATTGGTCGGTATTGATGCCATGAGCAGTCTCTACATCGGTGTACATTTTCGAAATGCAGAAAAAAAAAAAAAAAAAAAGGGAAATGGGGGAAATATGTAAAAAAAACCCCGCTCCCATTGCTCTCTTTTATTTATATGATGCTTTGAAAGTCAGCACATTCTGATGTCATGGAGATGTAAACAAATAGATAGTAATTCCATCTAAAAGGTATATGTCCAAAGATGAGGTTTCATAGAACTTGTTGTCGTCAGTCAATTACAATTTAAAGTAATAATCACCATCTGTAGACATTTCTTATATATAACAATGGCAGCCTTGTTTGTTCTCGTTCAGATGACCACAGTTTTTTCTTGATGGATTTACATGTAATATCTGTGCTTATTGAGATCGACGTGCATATTCACTGTCGTAAAAAAAAAAATTGGTAATGGAACTTATAAAACTATCAAAGTGAGCGGTTTCTTTTTAATTTAAAATTGACATTTAAACTCATTAGTCGCTACCGGAAGGAACAGATGAGCAACATACTTTCTAAGCAGGGTAAAAACTGATGAAAAGTTCGGAAAAATGATTAGCATGAAGTGTTTAAAGCGTGACATTTTTTTTTATGCAGGGTCAACTCCGAGTACAATCTTATAGGCTGCATGTTTAGAAGACATGCCTTATAATGTCTACTTTGAATCAAAAGTCTCTACTCAGTACACACAAAAAGGAAAGGGTGAACGAATGCAAGTGATTGCCGACGACTACTTTTGTCGGTGGGGCTGTTTACTGAATTTGTGTACAGCTTTTGAGTAGATAAGTGGACTTTTTGAGGTTACTTTGTCCAAACCTCCTTCACAAAAGTCTTTTAGTAAGTCTTGGCTTTTCTTAAAACCCCAGAAAAGAAGCTGGATTACATTTAATACATTATTTCATGTAGACGATGTACGAAATGAAATAAGCCTTTTTTTTTTATGCCTGTTGCTTCATAAAGGATTTGACAATCGTCATGACCTGGTCTCCACAAAACCTTCCCAACATACCCGTAGACACAGCAATCTCATCAAACGTTGTAACTTGATCCACCACCGCATGGGAAGCGCCTACGGAACTAATACAAAAGGGTACAGGCTCACAACTATGATCACCGTACAACGTAGGTGTCGTATGATCTCCCGTCACCACCACCGCATACTTTATGTTTTTAGTCAACCACACACAAAAACTTATAAAAACCCTTTTTTTTTTTACCTCGGTGGTCGTATCCTTGCGCAAGACAGTGAGAATCTCACCTATCATGGCATCTATTTTCTCCAGATAATACACCTTTTTATCCACATCACCATCATGACCTGCATCATCCACTGCTTTCAAATGACAGAATCCAAATGTGTATTTTTCCGACTGGATATGTTGTACACAGGCTCTACCTTTGGCTCCGAAATCCGTCTGATAATCTCCTGTGGCTCCCTCCACATGGATCAAGTCCATACCCACTGTCATACCAATACCTGCAATAATACATGTAGGGGCGATCAAGAAACTCTTGAACCCGTGTAATTCTTCAATGGTTGGAACCTATACGTTTGCTGCATCATTAGTCTATGGGATCCAAATGTTTTTATTTGTCTTTACTTTGATACAGCTACCACAGCCTCTTAAGAGTACACAATTGGCAGGATGTGTGCCTTGTTCAATACGGGTTTGGTTAATGGGATGGTTCATCAAGATCTCATGAAATACCTCCGAGAGTTCATTGGTCAACTAAAAAGAATCATCAATATCAGTTGGCTTACACACCCCGACATTCCTTACTTTGCTGGTAAGTTTCGATGCTTCATCATCCACTGTAGGCTCACAATAGACCAATGGTTTTCTACATATAAAATGAGTATCTAGTAAGATGATGAGACTATCTCCCCCACGCTCACCCGTCTTTTAAAGGATCCGTGCCCGTGATGGAATCCGTGAGTTGTGGACCTCGGACTCGAACACCACAACGATGATCAATCGCATGTTCTACAGCCACCTCATGTTGAGGAAATGAAGGCAATTTCCTAATAAAAAAAAAATAGAATGAATCATGGTCCCCCGGGGGGTATCACTTTGTGAAAGATTATTTACACGCCATCGAGAGCTTGACACAAGACACGTGCGAACACGCCAAAATCTCGATCGACTTTTCGTAACACCACCATGCCATTTTCCATGTACGCGAAATTTGACTTAACAGCACAAAAAAATAAGAGTTAAAATCATTTTCTTTTTACTGTGTATGAATGTCTATACTTTGAATGCAATATCACCGGGAATCATGTCAAGTCCAGCTCCCATACTTTCAAACGCACCTCTTCCACGATAATACCTATACACACACCATAATTAATTTAAACCTGGGCAAAGGGTCCCCCCCCTCCTTTTTTTGTGTTCGTGTGTACCACTTACTTTCGTGGATCGTAACCAAGAATGGAGAGATGAGCTGTATCTGATCCACACGCTAATCCGGGTTCAACAGGATCAAGAAGTCCATTGACACCTGTTCCTAAAATAATAAACGTGTGACAAGTTGAACATATTTGATCCTGCAGTGATACGTACTGGCAAGTGTGTCCAACCAAGGTGTATTGGCTCTTTGCAACGGCGTCTTTCCATCTTGTGGAATCGTAACATCACCCAACCCGTCAATCAAGAACATTAACAATTTCATTTTTTAAAAAGAGACTAAAAAAAAAAGAGAGAGAGACAGAGAGAGGGAGTTTATTTAAAACAGGTTTATTTATTGCGTCACAAAAAAAAATTCTAAATGATTATTGATTCCAATACTGTTGTTGTTGACGAGAAGGTTGAGTTCCTTGAGGCGCCATTTGTTGTTGAAATTGTTGTCCGTTAGGATATTGTCCATAAGAGAACATTTGAGGTTGACCAAAATAATTTGCTCCTCCTGAGGTTGCATACCCGGTACCTTGTACAGGTTGTTGGATATGTTGTTGTTGATGATGGGCTTGCACTTGGGCTTGCACTTGAGGTGCTCCCTGCTGTCCTCCTCCTTGTTGCTGTCCTCCTCCTTGACCAGCGGCTACATTTGCACCTCCTCCACTGCTTCTAATCTCGGATTTCTGTACTCCATTTCCGCCTGAACCTTGCACAGGTACACCTCCATTTCCTTGTTGAGACAATCCTAAAAATCCACCTTGTCCATTGCTACCGTTAGCAGCAGTAACACCGCCAGCGGACACAGCTCCTCCTCCAGCAGCATACATACTCTTTTGATAATCATTTAATCCCATACCAAGTTGATTTAAATCATCATAGGAAGGATGGTTGTATAATTGGGATTGTTGACCATAAGGTGATGCACTGCTATAAGGAGATGTACCTGCTCCAACAGTACTCACACCACCCGTAGCACCACCACCTACACCAGAAACGCCACTAGGTTTACCTCCTTGTCCTTGAGCATGTTGTTGTTGTTGTTGTTGTTGTTGCTGTTGTTGTTGATGTTGTTGTTGATGTTGTTGATGTTGTTGTTGATGTTGCTGTTGATACATGGTAGGATACATGCTCTTGTTCATAAAAGGCTGACCGTACGCGGATTGTTGATACGCGTTGAATTGATTAGGCATGTAATAATATTGATAATAAGGTAAATTCGTAGGATACATTTGACCTTGTCCTTGAGGTAATTGACTTTGTCCTGATTGTCCATGAAGACTTTCTTGACTGTACTTGTCTCGACTTCCATAAGCACTGGCAGAGGTCACGGAAGGTGAATGACTGAATGCCGTAGGATCATAATAACCCTTTTTTGGGGAAGACAATGCGTTAAAAAAAAACTTATTCTTCTACCATCTCATCTAAACCCCCTCTCTCTCTCTCTCTCTCTCTCTCTCTCTCTCTCTCTCTCTCTCTCTC